>JAQFVV010012428.1:3090446-3650938 GCA_028023455.1 Epiperipatus broadwayi | reverse complement strand
GGAGTATAAAAGTAAAGGTAAAAATATTAATTATGATTACATATCTATTCAAAAGAAAAAATTACATGGTTTACATTTACAAAGATCATAGGTTTACTAGCTATGCATATCAATATGGTTATATAACTGATTTAGAAGTATATACAAGGTTACATAAAAATTAGTAGTGATTATGTATATTAAGAAAAACAGGTCATATAAATCAATACAGATTACATATGTAATATAGTTTTTCAGTATCTAATTCTTTTTTTATGGCATTCCAATATTATCTACATAATAAATGAAAAGGCTTTTGTAGCAATTACAAGATTATAGGTTACATCAAAGATTACATCCATATGGACCATATAAAATTGATTATGATTACAAATATTAAGAGAGACCAGATTCCCATAGTTGCATTTTTACAAAGATCATAGGTTACTTAATACTTTATAATCGATAGGTTATATATAACTGCATTAGGTAGTATATACAAGGTTACATAATTAATTTTGAGTTTCATATATTAAAAGAGCAAAAGGTGGTAACAAATTATATAGGTTACATAATGTTATATAGTTCTTTAGTATCTAATTCAAAATTTTTCTCCTTTTCAAAAGTTTTTTAAGATTATATACATACATAAATGATAAAGCTTTTGTAGTAACTAGATGAATATCACCTTAGCACTGTCTCAAGTTGTTGACACATTAAGGACCAAGGTATCATGAAAAATGTTAAAGAGGGCAAGCCTTTCGTCTTTTCCTAAAAAACTCCAAGCTTAATCCAAAATGTATTAGGATGACTTCTAGGATTATTGTTTATATATAAAAATGCATCTAGTTTATTACAAACATACAAGATAGATATTACTAGCTCTAATTCTAGCAAAAATTCCTATTGAGAAAGTTTTAAAAAAGATATGCAATATTAAATAAAGAATTGTTAAATAGGTTGGGAAGAGCAAATGCGTATATTATCATAACACTGACAATCATAGAATATATGTTCTTGATTTTCAAAATCTTTTTACAAAGGGGGCAAAAAGCATCTATATTAATACAATTTCTTCTATATTTATAAAAATAAAGTGTTAGTAATGATTCTAAATTAAGCTTTATTAGAAAATCAAAATATTTGGACTCAAGCTTCCAGAATCTAAATCTTCTATATCAAGTTGGCGATTGTTTAGACCTAAAATGGGTTTGCTTTGACTATTAAATGTTAAGTTGGTTTATTAATAGATATGTTTGCCAATATTTGTACTTATCTGTAGGGGACAGAAGGTAAGTTTATCCATGCTCAATAGTGGTTTTATTAATTCAGCCCAATAACAGTATCAAGAAGGCGGTCTATCCGTTGGTGTAATTTTTAGATTGTAGCAATCTGATTAAATAGATTTGACAAAGAGGTAATCAGATTAAATGTTTTTGTATTTTTAAATATAGTTTATTGAGTGTAGTCCTAGCCCATTATGAATTAATGGATTTTGTAATTTTTAATGGAGATGGAGGCAATGCATCTCCACTTATAAAGTTTTTGAGCATTAGAGTAAACATGTGAAGTGAAGGCTTTAGTGAAAATGATTATAGGGCTAAAGTAAGTAATTCTTGTCATAATCAGCATATTAAACAATGTGATTTTAGAGTAAACTGAAAAGATATGACTTAGAAAGGGAACATATAATTTTTTCTATTTTTTCTTTAAGAGAATTCTGTATTTTTGTCCTCATTCCAGTATTACTAAGGTGGAAGGAAACCGAGGGAATGAGGCTGGGCTTCCATAAGGATGGATTGTATTAGTTTGCCTTTATATATCTGCCAACTAAATGTCTTGTCTAAATTGAATTCTAGTTTATATTCCTGTGAATATTGGTCTAAAATTTGTAATAGTTTGGGAACCTGTTTTTGTGATGATAGAAAAATGATAATGTCATCCATATAAGCAACATATGAAATGTTACTTTTAAATTGTGTGACAAAAATACCAGGTATCCCTTCTTCAATCATTTTAAGGAGGGGATTTATGTACACTATAAACAGTAAGGCACTAAGTGGGGATCCCTGAGGGATAGAGCAATGAGGTTTAAACCCTGGTGAGTATTTTCCATTCATTGACACATGGATTTCTCTATTTGTCAATAGATTAGTAAGTATATAGACTAATGATTTGGGAACAGCCAACATTTTTAAGAGGTTTATGAGTTAGTCTATTGGAATTGAGTCAAATGATTTTTTAATATCCAATTGAATGGCAATAGGGCTATATTTTTTCTCTTTTCTAACAGTCTCCACAACTGACTTAAAAACAATTGCAGCTAAACCAGTGGAGGCTCCCTTCTTTGCAAATTGCATTTTGGCTATTGTAGGTAAGATAAAGGGTTCAAGTTTATCCTTGATTACTGATTCAAGAATCTTGATGCCCAGTGGACTCATGGATATAGGACGTATATTTTTAACTGTAAGTGATATCTTCAGATTTCTTAAGAAAAGGCACAAGCATTATTGGATACAAACCAGTATATGATGGATTTGTCTGAGATAATAAATTGGCTAGATTGCTAAATAAGTAGTAGTAAAAAAGCTTAGGTGTTCATAGACAAATTTTGGAATTCCATGAATACCCGGGTGACAAGTGTTTGGGATGTTGGAAATTTTTTTGGTGAAATCATTTATTGTAAAAATATCCTCATCCTCTGTGTTTCCCAGAAATAAAGGGGCAGGACAAAACAAATTATTATTTTGCAGACTATTTTTAAAAAACTCATATAATGGAGTTAGCATAGCTGTCACCAGCAATTATTTCATTATTGATTCTAATTGCTGTAGGTATTTTTTTTGGGGGGGGGGGGATGGCCTAATGCCCAGCGAATAAAATGTCTAAAGAATGAATGTGTGTTATCCAGAAAAAGCCCCTTTTTTTTAATTAGTATGTATTCCTTCAGAGTATCACAGGTTTTGTTGTATAAGTTTTTAATGGCAGCTATTTTACTGCAGTTGTTTTCAGTGGCCTGGTAATGAATAATTTTTTTATGCATGTCATCTGCAAGTGCTAATAGTTTAGTAGGAGGTGTGGATGTACGGGTTAAGTGATCAATATTAAAGGAGAGAACATTTACAAATGCTAGCAAGGTTTGTGCAGGGTCTAACTCCATTTTATTCATTTTAAAAAGCTCTATATAGATTTGTGAAAATAAAAATTCATTAGTTCTGCTAGGGAGTAATACTCTTATTGTCTTTCCAGCTGACAGTACTTTTCTATATGTGAGATCCAGATCTAGAACCACAAACAATGCTGAATGGTCAGATAATGTTGAGTTTTTTAGAGATGGCCTAATTAAATGGTGCAGTATTGGTGAATAGAATATTAGATCAATTAGTGAGGAGTGTCTACCATTGTAGAATGATATAGAATCATTTGGTAAAAATCCCTCTCCACTCATAAGAGGGAAAGCAAACTTATATAACCACTTAGATACAAATTTACTGTAGGACATATTAAAATCACCCAATAGTAGACATGGATAGGGAGAGGATTCTAGGATTGAATTAACTGTTAATATTAATCTATTTATTATTGTTGGCCCTGGAGGTATATATGCAAATATAATGTTTAAAACTAAAGCTTTGTGATGGAATGAGATAATTAGTATATGTGCATCAAGATATAGAATTTTAAATGATCTGAATGGACAAGTTTTAGATATTACAATACCCATGCCTGAAGATGGCGTAAGGGATGTTTTTGAAAAAATTGAGAAGCCTCGATTATGTAGATAATTCGAAGGATCTATAACTGAGTTGCAATATATTTTTGTTTCTGACAGGCCAAGTATGTGTGGCTGGACTACATCACACCATTTAATTAATTGATGGATTTTCTGATCAGAATTCAAGCCTCTGATGTTAAGAGCTCCGATATTTATATGCATGCTTGGGTGAGTTTAGATTTAACTTTAAAAAAACAAAACAAAAAAACGTATATAAATATATATTATGATTTACACTTAGCAAGAATATATTCAAGTTAAGCTCTATAGTGTGATATATATTATATTGTTGTTATCCTATTCTGTATTTATATATGTAACTATCTTTTCACTTATTTATGCTATAAAAACAAACTACTCAAAGGAAGCATGTATGTAATTATACACCTACAATCTCACAAGATAGACAGCGCTGTATATTAGTTTACTCTATATTAAAAAAAGGTAATTAAAGGAATATCATTAGCAAGTACTAAAGCTTCTTCCCTAGTTCTACAGGAATAAACATGTTTTCTGTTAATTTTTCATGTTGTATACCTGATCCTATATCAAGATCTGAAAAACTAGATGGTATACTAACCTCATTTGCTTCAATTGGTACGTCTACCACAACATCATCCGTTTCAGACTCTTGAATTTCTTTATGTACAGTTTTAACTTTCTTAATCAGTTCATCAGAATAAGAAAGTTCTTCGTTATCACTGGAATTTTTTCCTGAGGCAGGCTTTCTCCCAGGCTTCACTCTAACAGGGCATCCGGGTTTTCTTTTTCTGTGGGATTATTGACAATCTTATCAGTCTTGAGTTTATCGGGTTTTGAGGCTTCATCTATAATCTCTATTGCGGTTTTATTTACGGCAATGGCGTCTAGTTCATTCCGGAGGCTTATCAATTGCTTCTTGTTAGAAGTGGCATCGATTTCCGACGGTCCGCTATGACAATGTTTTGTTATATCTATGCCATTCACAACGGGTAATTCTTCATGAGCTCTCTGGTGGTCAATTGTATTTAGTGAAGCATTGTTCGATGAATTGAAATTTTCCATGTTAGTGCTTTTCCTAGCCGGATCTTTTATTCCGGAGTTTGCTATCGAGCATTGATGCACAGAGGTTGCAATTTGATTACAATAAGAGCACAATAAATTAGGGCATGTATCGACAACATGACCACGTTGTTTACAATGAAAGCATTGTGGTTTAAGGCCACGTATTTGCAAAAAGAGCATGGCTTCTTGATCTGTAATTAATGAGGGAATTTCATTGGGATTAATGCCTTTGTGGAGTTTCACTTTAAATTCATACCTGTTACCGTATACTGGAACTGGTGTATTTCTTAGTAACATGAGTTGAAGGCTGACTGCTATGCCAAAAGGTTCAATGAGTCGACGAAAGTCATCAATGTTATATCCTAAAAACGCATTCTTTAACATGCCAGTAATATATCTATCTCGGTTTGGATTAATTACGATAATAGCGTATCTGTCTAAAACTTTAAAATTTCTCCTAAATCGGTCTTTTTGCTCAGCATTGTGAAATTCCAGAACAATATATCTAGGATTTGGATGATCAGCAATCCTGTAAATTGTATCCCACATGTCATTAGTGCTTAAAGCTTCAAATAGAAGTTCTTTCGGAAAACGGTACAGCGAGCAGTTCATATCTGTAACAGCAATAACTATAGATCGGTCTGTAAAAAATTGTTTAAACGGCTTAACAATGAATTAGGCAATGTAGCATTAAATTTTTCCGTAATAATATTAAGGGTTTCATCAGACCAGTTCTCTTTAGTAACGTTACCATGAGCCTCAGAAGTTAGAGTTAGCATGTCAAGTTTTAAGAAATCGTCTAACGTAGTTCTATGAAATCTCGATTCAATCGTGTTTTTATTGGCATTATTGATTTTTTGAATCGGTATTTTATTGTTTAACTCACTCTCTCTGTCAGGATTTTGCTTTTTAAATGAAGATTTTGCTACATTCGCATAAGATGGTCCTATGCAACTCGTGGCTTCATTAATCATGGCCATTTTCTAGTAATTCACTCAGAGTAGAAAAAACAGGAGAACTTAAGAATTGAAGAAAAACGGACTTTTTGCAATTGATTTGCTTACCGCGATATATATAAATCCACTCTATATAATTCAATCAATGATTTTGTCAAAAAAAAAAAAAAATTTTAAAGCATCTAAAACATACGAAATGACGGAAGAACTAAGGTAATCTATTATTATTATTATTATTATTATTATTATTATTATTATTATTATTATTATTATTATTATTATTATTATTATTATTATTATTATTATTATTATTATTATTATTATTATTATTATTATTATTATTATTATTATTATTATTATTATTATTATTATTATTATTATTATTATTATTATTATTATTATTATTATTATTATTATTATTATTATTATTATTATTATTATTATTATTATTATTATTATTATGCTTTTAAATGTTTTTTTACTTGGAGCTTGAGAAATCAACAAAATAAATGTATTTTTAAAAAGATTATTTGCTGAAAAAATATAAAAGTGGATTAGAAATAAAAGTTGATGAATTAGGAAGAAAACCTTATTTAAAAAATGCTAAAATAAAAAAAAGTGACATATGTAAAGAAAAAAGTTGTACTGATAGTTATCAAAATTGAATAACTATTATTGTTGGAACAGTAAACTAAGTTTAGAAGACTAAAAGTAGTGGATTAGAATGATGTGTGAATTTTAATGATGATAGTGTAAATCTGAATAACTACTCTGATTTAAAATACTTTATAAGCAGGATGCCTTTTTAACCATTTGAAATTTAATATTATATATTATTATAATAGTATTTTTTAATTAGTAAAGTATTAAATACATTTAATTAATAACAATTGATTTTTCAATTTTAATACATTAGATAATAAAATAATTAGATATCTCTTTATCTTTTGAAATCATAATGTAACCAGTGAAACAAATCAAATAATCTTTGATGGCAGTGAAATCATCCATTTGTATGATCATTTTCTAACTTTCTTTTGACAGAAATTATTGTTTTGCATTGCATTCATTCAAAGTCCATATTTTTTTTCCAAGCTGTATTGAATTAAAATTTCAAATATTCTAAGGTCAAAATTTATGAGATTTATATTTACCAATCTATTACAAATAATTGTCCATTAATATATAAAATTTAATAAATTAATGCTGTAACTGTCCACATTCCCTTAAGGAATGTTGGTGAACACATCTACTATAGTTGGACTTAGGGTCTTCATATAGAATGCCATGAATTCTGTGATAGAAATTAAATCTATGATTACATCTATTTCAAATAAAATAATTGAATATCTAAATATTAACTATAGATACAATTTAGACAAGTTCATCCAATCTTCACCTCCCTTAATTACTCCATTATGCTCAGTATTCAAACTCAAGGTGAATTTTGCACTTAACTCTCTTCAAGGGTTTCATTAATATCCTGTAGTAGTAATATTATTTAATACAATTTCAATCAATAGATTTTCAAAATTACTTTCAACCAAATTATTATGATGTCAATTTAGGATGATTGATATATATATATATATATATATATATCAATCATCCTAAATTGACATATATATATATAGGTATGAATATTTAATCTTATTTTATTATGAAAATAAAATAAATAATTTAAATAAATTAGAGATTTTCTTAAAAAAAAAATTAACAATGTTTATTAACTATCAACAATTTAAATTTATCTTTATATATATGAACATTTATAATTGTGAATGTGTTTTATACATCTGTACTATATTAATATATAAGTTTAAAATGATACCTTCCCATATTCCCATAGTAGATATGTACTATAACACAAACAATATTTAAAAGTTATAAACAATAAATGAAATTTTATAATTTCAAAAATTATAGTAATACTAACTAGCTAAATTTAATTTAAACAATATCAGTATAAATGAAGATGTTTGTATTATCGAATCCTTTTGAGGGAATTTCATTATTATAAGACTCCCCATCTATGTGTAGTCCCTATCATTGAAAGAATAGACCATTCATTCAAGAATATTAATCATTTATACAAAGAATAAATAAACAAATATTACCAAATTAATTATGTTAGTAATAAACAAAAATTCTGTTTTGCCATGAGTGAATAAATTTAATATGAAGAACAATGAAATCTTATCTTCACATTAAGTCTACTCATTTACCCTGGTCAAGTCACTTTACAAGGAAGACCTACAATTTATTAAATAAAAAAAATATTTAACCCAATGATCTGTACAATTTATTTTCATCTAAAAACTTTCTAAACTGAATTACCAAACATAAGTAGATTTCAGAAGCAAAGGAAATAAAATGAGATATTTATGGATGATGATACATGAAGATGATATGATGTACTAAAATGTATAGTATTGTCCTATTCATTTCCATAATTTGTGAAATAATGTTCATTAAGAATAAAGTTCTTTATTCCCTGGTCATCAATCATCAATGAGGCAATCATATATTTCATGGTTCCTAAATGTTCTTCTTGCATGATGTTGACATCTTCCATAAATTATTCCCATATAAATTGTAATTGCATTTTGAATTATATAAATGAAATATATATATATGTATTAGGCATATCAGTAGGAATAAATAATTACATTACTTTAAGTTAACCCTAATTTATTTCAGGATGACAGAAAATTGCCTTTTGGAAAATTTGTTCCTGGTGAATTTTTTCATAAGAATTATACATTAAAATGTGTGTAAAACAGTATATTTTATTATATATTGTGCTAAAAGGTGCAAAATTCAAAATTCCCACTCTTACAATAGACATACGCCACACCCTGACATGTTTACCCATTGTCTGTTGCCAAAGCTGTAAAACATTTCATATTTTACAACAGTGTAGTTCCAATGATGCAAAAACATGTTTATTTGCTAATTTATTATGGTTTTAGATATTTTTTTAAAAATAATTTACACTATATTCATTAGATATCAAGAAATATAAATTATTAATAACTTATTTTGACTTGAAATACTTTATTTTCAAAAATATAACATTATATTAGCAACTAACATAAATATGGTCTGAAGCAAATTACAAGACTAGCTTTGATGTAAATAATCTACTTTAAATTTATGAGTAAGAAAATATCACAATTTTGCAATAAATATTCAAAAAATTTAAACTTTTAAAACATAATTCATTAGATATAAGGGTAATAAATAAAAATTCATTTGGATGTTTAAAAATAATAAGAAAAAACAAATATTTATTTGATTTTGTAAACTGAAAATAAACTTTTTAGAAATAATGACATGTAAAGTATTTGTTTTGTTTGTGATCTAATTTTTTTAAATTTTATAGACACAAAATGTGAACATTTAAATGTTATTTAAGTAGTAAACAAAAATATCTATCAAATGAAGTCAAATTTATTATTTTCTGATAAGTAATAAAGATTTTATCATATATTTTACATTGATGTGTAAGACAAAGAAAAATGTCAGAAATATCAGAAAAATGTCAAAATTCAGCAGTGTTAAGATAAAGGCATTGGATCCTATGGCAAATTGTCTTTTCTCATAATGCATTTTAAATTATTTGAAATCTTAAAATAATTTATTTGAATATAAATGTTTTTAGTATATTTATGTTCTTTGAAATTCAAGTTTAGAATGATCTCATTAAGAATTTCTCTATTTACTTTAGTAAAGACAATCTCATATTTGAAATATTATTTTTAATATTAATAAGTAATTTATTTAGTCTTTCCATGAGTGATATTAGAGTTTTCTCTTCACAAAGATTTTGTAAACAATAAAAATATGTTCAAACTATTGATCCATCTTTTTAATGTGTTTGGAATTTGAACACAGCAAAATAATTAAGCATAGTGACTAGTATATTAGTAAAATATAGAATTAATTTGGACATTATATGTTAAATTTACTATTTAACTTCATAATTTTGTATTCTATTGTTGTTAAAAGTATTATAATTAATAATTGTATAATTGAATTTTAATTTCATTTCCTTTACATTTAATTGCTAAAATATGACTTTGATCTAAGGTTCTCTCTAAGTTTTACATCTTGGTTAGTGATGTTAGTTAACTTAATAAATATTATATATACAAATAATTGAAAAATAATCATTTTAATATTTAATTTTATTAAAAAAACTATTTATTTGACTTAAATTTTTTTTGTTTAACATGTAAGTTATATATATATATATATATATATATATATATATATATACTTACATGTTAAACTTATATATATATATATATATATATATATATATATATATATTAAGGGGAAAGGATAATGTATTTGCAATTTATAAACTTACAATTATATTTTTCAGTTTATGTTTTGATCTTGTATATAAATAAATGAAATTAACAAGATTGTAAGTTATCCTTACAATGCATTTCAAAATATATGTCAACAAACTTGGCAAATATAAATTCCAATACATTTATTGGTATGGTAATTAAACAATAAATGTCATAGACATTGTGATTAAAGCTTACATCTGTCCAAAACTATATATATATATATTATAAGATGGGTATTGATGGATGATTATACCTGGGGTGATGGAATCTTCCCCCAAATAAATATAATATGTAGTTCAAATAATGAAATTTAATAAAAAGTATAGTAGAATTATATTTAAGATATAAAAGATATCCAAGCATGTTATTAAAGTAATGTTTAATATCAAAAATATATAAGTTTTTATATATTTTAAGAGCATGAGATCATGAGATCTCAGAGATTAGCCCAGTTAACTCTTTAAAGTCACTGTAAGTATAATTAACCCTACATCACCAGCATTATAATTATAAAAGTATGCATAAGTAATATTCAAAGAAATAACCATTCATCATCATAAATGATCAATTATCATAATAAATTAACAATCAATCTGGTGACTGAATTTGAAATGGATCTACTATAAACCAGGCCAATTATTGAGCTTTGCCAACTTGGAGAAATTATTTAAGCATTAATTTGGATGTACCAACTTAAGTGTTCATCCATAAGTATATACAACTATAAAAGCAATAATGCTGAAATATTAAACATTCTGATCATCATCAATGCTCTGGACATTTAGTGCAATAGTGTACTGACCAATTATAAACTTAATTTCTAATAGAGACTAAACTAAAAACTAAAATGTACTGCATGGAGTTTGAAGAATATGATACTTATACCAAACAAGATCTATGTCATACTGGAATGCCCCTGCACTAAAATACTCCCCCTTAATATATCAGACTGTTATGCCCAAATCTAACTCATAAAATATAAGCACTATAACTGCAATTGTGCTCAAGATATGATGCAATACATAAGATCTAAAAATCATTTAAAATTAAGTCACTGGAATAATTTTAACAATTCAATACAAGATTATTAATAACAAAAAAATAATTGGAGTTAAGATCTGTAGATTATGGCTATACACATATCAATTAATCATACTGACTTTGAGTAATATATAATTAAAAACTATCATGTTGTGATTTTCATGATTAGTACAAAATTCATGTTATTACATTGATGTTACAATACTTCATAATGAGTTTACATAAACACACCTATATAACAGCACATAGATGCATTATAATTTTAAAATGAACATATTTGAAGTGGCATTTAATAATAAAAAAAGATTAAAATTTACATATAGTGTTTATTAACATAAAAACAAAATTTATTATATTGTGATTTACATATATGTTCCAGTAGGTTTACTTAAAATCTCTCAGCACACAGACATGTCACCTAATAATTTCTGAGCTTAGTTGAATTGTCATATTTTAGGTTATATAAAAATACAATAAATGATTTATCTAATACACATTGACATTTATGCACACAGGCATGTGGCATAATAATTTCTGCACATCTTTGACTTACCATAAAATAAAAAAGTACATGATTAAAATTTTTAAGTTATATTTTAATGATAGAAATACTCAATGCTATGTTTACTCAAACATATATATATATATATATATATATATATATATGTTTGAGTAGATATATATATATAGTTATATATATATATATATATATATATATAACTGCACAGGCATACATTATATTAATTTATTAACAGAACATATTTAAATTTGTCAAAATAATAAATGCAGTAATTTTTATAACACATAATTAACATATATGTTTGTGGACATAGAAATAAATATATGTGCACACTGTCATTTATATCATATATTTTAACTTGTCAAAATAATAAAATTAAAAATATATTTCATACTTAATTCCATTTGGAATATATACAGAATTCACATATACATGTGTGTATAAAAAATTTAATTTGAATTAGTTATTAAACATAAGTCTACTTCTCTCTCTTTCTTTTTTCTTTTTTATTAAAAAAATATCCACAATCTTGACAAAATTATTGTTTATTGATCAATTAGAAATGTCTTTACATTTTAAAATATAGACTTTAAATATCATTTTTACTATATTTTCCAATCTAAAAAGATTTTTGAAGTTTTCTTTTTTTTTCAAAATAAAATTAAAAAATAATACCATTCTACATATACATAGTAGTATTATAGGTTATTTAATTATAATGTCTATCTTTAGAATATAATATTATCTATTAATGCTTTACTTTTGTATATTTTATTTTTAAAGCAAGCAAAATTATTACTTACACATTGAGTTATTTTTTAAATGTTATTTTAAAAAACTAGTAAAATCAGTTATGCTTCATGTATATAGGTTTATCTGTGCTTCTCTGCATATATCTGGCATAACATTTATATATATACAACTACTTCTTCAGCAAGCTGCAATTCTCTTTGTGAAAGCCCACCCAGGATTATCTTATCAGGAAAGGTATAATCCAGGTATTTTCATCATCAGGAAAGGTATAATCAGTTAACTGTTGACAATTACTTGGTTTCACTTAGACTTCAGGTAAGCATTCCATTTTCTATGACACATCTGTAGCTATGAATGACTTGAAGTTAACCTTTGTCTCTATGTAAATTCACACTCCACATTGTGAACTACATAGCAGCCTTTTGACTGGCCCTTCTTGCAGATTTATGTATAGATTGTAGTTTTCTGTCCATATTTGGAGTATTCTGCTGGCTAGCTACTTCTAATCAGCTATAATTACTGCCAACTGCTTTTCAAAATATTACCAGCCCAAAACTTAAAAAAATACCAGCCAACTAAAACTATTCTTTTTATCAACTCATTTTATATGGTCAGCTTTTATTTTTTAAGATTGATTAAAAACAATTTTAATTCTTTAAAAGCAACTTTATCAAAATATGATGTAAAAAGGTTTCCTTAAAAATAGATAAAGAAATGTATATAAGCATTAATTAAAATATTTTAAAGATAGATACTAGAAATATTTACAATTATCAGTTCTATTTTGTCATAAAACATGCTTGCTTTTAATTTCAAAGTCAGAATAGAATATTAATATTTATTTAGATTTTTCTAAACTGTTTATTTTATAATAAAATTTTACTTTAAATCCAAAATTATTTAACATTTTACTAGGATCATTTTATTCTAGAATATGTAAAAAAAAATCTACAAAGTTTATGTCTGTGTTTATTTCTATTTTTCCTATTAACTTTATATATATATTGAACCATGTTCGATTATGTGGATTGGAATATATATATATATATATATATATATTTGTACACACACACTGTTATTGTGTGTTATGTAGCAGAAGTGTTACAGTATATACATATAATTTTCAGTGTTAAACAATAATAATAGAGATAAAAAATTATATTAATTGCTTTATATATATATATATTTGTACACACACACACTGTTATTGTGTGTTATGTAGCAGAAGTGTTACAGTATATACATATAATTTTCAGTGTTAAACAATAATAATAGAGATAAAAAATTATATTAATTGCTTTATATATATATATATATATATTTGTACACACACACACTGTTATTGTGTGTTATGTAGCAGAAGTGTTACAGTATATACATATAATTTTCAGTGTTAAACAATAATAATAGAGATAAAAAATTATATTAATTGCTTTTACTGACCTTGCACTAAAAAAAAAATAACTGTTTCTTCAACCACAATTATGGTTTCAGATTTAACTTGAAATAAAAGCATGGAGGGTTTAGAAATGAATTAAGTCATTCCCTTGATATAAAAAATAGAGATTTATTTAATTAATTTGTGGATCCCCCATGCTTTTATTTCAAGTTAAATCTAAAAATTCCAATTGTAGTTGAAGAAACAATTATTTTTTTAGAATACTATCAATAAAATTATTTAATATATAAAAATTATCTCTATTATTTTCAAAGTATTGGCACAGTAAATATAAATATAAAACTATATTGTATTTTAAATTGACTAAACACTTATAATTGATGTATATATATATATATATCACTAGATATTCTACTATAAGGTAAAATATATGTCCTTTATCTATATATTATATTTAGTATGTGTATATTATTATATATATGTATAAGTAATTAAAAATATGAAATATTGTTAAAAGTTAAACATGTTTAGAATTTTTTATTTTGATTGGAAATTTTTTATTTTTTAAAAAATTGCTTACCAATACTATATTGTAAATAAACTTCACTTAATATATATATAATTAGTTGATTGTCCTGGTGCCATATTGAATTTTATAAAAAACTGACTTGAGACATAGTTTTCACAATAACTTCAGTTTTAATAATATTAGAGCAAAAAACTTTACATTGATAGAAACTAGAAAAACTAAAAACAAACAAACAATAAGGCTAAGACAAATAGTGATTACCATTTAAAAAATAAAATAAAAATTCAATATCTGATATAATTATTAATTGTTTGTTCATAATTTCTAATTTATCATTAACCTGCTTCTCTAACTATAATCAAATTGGCTATAAAACTGGTAATTTTTACACTATCATAGCAAATTTATGCTCATTTTAAAGCTTAATTAAAATTTCCTATATGATGTGGTCCTCTCTAAAATTATTTTACAAGTAAAAAATCATTATTTAAATTTAAAGCTGTAATAATGAGAGAAGGTGAACTTTACAGGGTATTGATTGGTTGTTTCTCATTGTGAACAAAAGAGAATGCTTGTCATCAATTTTGATAGCTCCAAGTTCTTTGTTTTGATTTTCAAAATGAAAATATGTTTTAGAGTATTTTTTAGTATTTTTTTACATATTATAAATTATTTTAATAAAATATGCTGAAAATATATTTTAGTTATTAGTAAAAATTCTTTACTTTTATATGAATGTAAATTGAAAAAAAAAATCAATAACATTGTAATGATGGTATATTGTAAGGTATGATATGTTGGACTATTTCCATCACTTATGAGTGAATGTTGAATGTATAGAAAATTTTAAACCTTATTTAAACTTTCCAAATACAAACTACTTGTTAGTAATAAAACACAAATAGACAATACAGGTTAGTAATTACACAATGTTTTGAGTAGTATTATACTCCATTCTTCTTCAGGTATTGCTGGCCTATATGCACAGTGACAATATTTGCTTAGAAATTGAACTCACATGTTTAGATTCTTGAATATTGAATTGAAAGCAAACACTCTACCAATTGAGCATTTGCCTTCAATTCATTATTCAAGAATTTAAAGGTGCATATGAATTGAAGGCAAATGCATATAGACCAGCAATACTTGAAGAAGAGTGGAGTATAATACTATTCGAAACATTGTGTAATTACTAACCTGTATTGTCTATTTGTGTGTTATTACTAACAAGTTGTTTGTATTTGGAAAGTTTAAATAAAGTTTAAAATTTTCTATACATTCAACATTCACTCATAAATGATGGAAATAATCCAACATATCACATCTTAAATCAATGACATAGATCACATTTTCTTATAAGTTACAAACCATTCATTTTAGCTTTTCTGCTATCAATTATTTATATAATTATAAATATAAATGTATTTTTGAAAATACTTTCATTTACTTTAATAACTTGACAAATTATTACTTTGCTATTTAGAAAATAAACTAAAATGAATATAATATTAAAAGACAATTATATTTTTACTGCTGATTTTGTAATTGACCAATCAAAAGTTTAGTTTTAAGCCATTTGGTCAATATGTATTTTTACCAGGGAAAAGCTTAATTAAATTTAAATTACATCTTCATTAATAATTTCTTTGTATTCCTCACAAAATTATCTTTAAAATCATATATAATACTTCTTACTTGAGATAATTTATAGCTTCAGAATCTCCAAAACTAGTTGCATAAGAATTTTTCATTTTTATATTGTCCCCAAAAGTTAACAAATCTCAAAGGTGTCTATAAGAACAAGATTTATCCTAATAAAATATACAAAACAAATCATTTCCAGAAGATGGATATGCATTTATAATCATAGCAATTGACTTCTTGTTTATCTAAAACTAGAAACTTTAGGCTACTTTTTGTATCAATGATAAAATGAGTTTCATCTCTTTATTTTATATTTTTTGTGTTTATATTCTTTATGCACACCAATGATGCTATCTTGTTATATTTATTGTCCCACAGAGACATAATTTATTTGCATATACCTTATTTGCTAGCTATAGACTTGAAAATAATGTGATGCAAGATATGGAAAAAGTACTGATTCCACACAATGAGTATCAAGGCATAGGCAAGAATCAGAATTTGATTCTTTGCCTGCATACAATTCAATGTGGTATATACATAATCATTGTGGCTATCACTACACACACTCCATTTGAAATATCTCTTTATTGGTATTAAGTGTTTATATTTTTACATGGTACTATGTCCAGTAAATTTTATGATTGCTTCATCACCTGCAACCTTTCTGTACATCTGATAATCAGTCTTAAAATTTACATTACACTGCTCTATATATGTAAATCATTACTTGTTATACAAACACAAACATGCAAGTGCAAACACAAATAAAACATAAACACAATAAATTATTAAACCTTTTGAGAATCATTATGTTTATAAAATAAGATTGTCTCAAATTTGGATCAGAGACCCAAAATTACATAGAACATAAACCACTTTTGTTATATTTGAATAAAAAAATTATATATTGTAGGATAAAGAGCATGAATGATTTAATATTATATAATTTATATACTACACAGGCACACCAATACAAATGCAAACACATTAATAAATTATACCATTTATCAAATAATTAAAAAAAATTAAAATATTTTTCACATAATTAAAAAATTAAAATTGAATACTTACTATTGATGTTCCATGATTACATTTTTATCATGTTGAAGGCCTTGAAATGTGGATCATCAGTGTTTTTTTAATCCACTTTACTAAATAATCTGGCTGATAAAGGTTTTCTGCCTTTGCTGTCTTCATGTAATCTAGTAAACTAACCAGAAAAGAAAAAAAATAAATGCACTATTAATAAAAATATTAATAAAAATTCAAATTTTATCCAATTTCAAATTGTGATACACCATTTTTAAGATGGAATTAAACAGCAATGAATTCTGGGATTTCTATTAATGTCATTCTTATTGTTTCATGCAATTTAAAAAAAACTTCAATGAATCGGTTGCTACAAGTGTATGACATGCTACAACTGAGCAACTCATTAAATCAATTTCACACATGTAGTGTATATATCACTAGATATTTCTGCAGCAAATTAATATGTATACCCTTTATGTATATGTCTAAGAAACTAAGTCACCTATTAAAAAAATTAATGTGTCATATCACTTTCATAGATATTGAACTTGAATATATTAAATATCAATTTTAAAAAAATTAAAAAAAAAATTTATACCAGCCTCTAGTGAATTAACAAATAAACAAACAAATAAACAGATTTTTCAACTTCAATAAAAGCTGCTGTTACTATGCATTTTAACAGCTCTTTACTTAGAAGACTGCTCAGCTTGTATTGACTAATAAATCTAGTAAGAAAAGAAGGGTTGAAATAATTATTAACAACATTTGATTCATTAATCAAGACTGGAAATTACAAATAACATAATAAAATGCTGTATTTATTATATATTTGAATATGTATATAGTATTTGTAATATTGGCATATTTCATATACCTTGAGTTTAATTGTAATTATAAGGGATTTGAACACAGAGTTTCAAGCTCTTTTTAGATATCAACTTTATCTCATATCACTGATACACATGACCAAACAGATGAAAAAATAATAAATAATCACCAATACACTGATTAGAGATATGGACCAACTGATAAGTGCCGATGCAGCATGAAATATGTATATTGGTGATTATCTTTTTCACATGTGTTTGATCATATGTATGGGTGGTCTAAAATAGAGAGGATAGCTAAAGGGAGTTTGAAAGCCTGTGTTCAAATCCTTATAATATATGTGTGTATGTACCTAATAAATGTTTCTAGATATATGATTGTTCATTGATAGCTTGTAATGCAATACATGTACGTTTATTTATTATTCACATACTTCAAGTTTACACTTTAGTTAATATTATAGTATTATCGTAAATAATAGAATAGAGAAATTAGATTGAATACTGTATTTATGGAAGTTGCGAATTTTCTTTAGAATATTTGGGGGGAATAATTTTAAAATAGGTTCTTTCAAGTCATTAAAATGATTTATTATTTGAAAAATAGTTGAGACTGAATTTGCATAAGATATTTATTTATTTCATGATTGACTTATAATTGTCGACTTTCACCATTTTTCTGTCTCTTTTCAATTAATCCACTAAGTTGTTAAGGTATTTGAAGAAACATTTGATAACCTCAATTGAAGTACAGCATGATTGGCTGGTTGAGTAATAAATAATTCATACGTACATTTATCTTGATTGCAATTTATATATAAACATTTTATGGTCATTTTGTTTGTGTATACATATATAGTATATATATCTAAATGCATTTATAATAAAACAACAAAAGTTTATTATAGAATTTTATGTTTAATTTATGATATTCTAAAGGGATTGAGCTGGGAAAAAATAATTAAAGTTTACATATAAATTAAATATTTGAGAAGTTTTGTTTATAATAAAATTATTTATATAAGTTTCATTTTTTAAATGCAATATTGTTTTTAAAAATCAGCAGAACAAATAAATATATAATCAGCTAGAAATCCGTTGATAACAATATTAAATAAAATAATGTAAATTTAAATTGTTTTGTAAAACTAAGAGCTTAAACAATAACTGTAGTTCAAATCCGAAAATAAATTATTTGTAAAAAATTTATTTATTTTAATACGCTCATATATAGAGAATTAATGGCAAATTTCTTTATTGTAATAAGAAATCAATCACAGCTATAAGACATTAACCAAATTCTTTTTTGTTTTTAAATGTTATTAATATGGATATTTATTTTATATATAAAATATCAAAGCAGTAAAATATGTTAGCCATTACTATATATTTTTTATTTATCTACATACATTAACTCTCCCCACCCCTTGATATTTGACTTAATCAAATATATTGTATCGAATGATTTCAAGAATAGCTTTATAAAGCTTATTTTTTTGAACTGCTATTCAAAAGGCCTCAGTGTACATAAAAAATCCAATTTACATAAATCCCAAAATATTCAAACTCTGCAGCCCTTAGTCTTCATGCTGTGCAAACATTTTTTGTGTGAGAGTATTGCAATGTGTTACATATGTTCTTGTCACTGCAGCTGTTATTACTATGTCATTATTCATATAGTATACAAACTTAGATGAGCTACTCACTAATACACATTAGCCAGTGTGGTAAATTTATTGGCTTTTTACTTCTGAGTTTAAGATCAAGAAACACTATGGATTTTCTTCCAATCAATTGATAGTTTTTAACTAAAATATTAGTTGAGTTTCCTTAAAGAAAGTGTGTGTGTGAATATTTTTTTCTAATAGATATTATCAATCATGACAGTTAAAATTGCTAGGTGTTCTTAAAGATATCAGTCAAGGTAGAAGTGGGAAGTCAAAGGTGGAGGGTATTAAGAATCTCTTGATTGTGGACTCATGTTACTATTTGATGGTGACTTTTTATTTAGGTCCTTACAATGGCAGCTCACTTTTAAATGAAGAAAGATTGCAAAAATTGGAAAAACTGCATAATATAAAATGGGATATTATTGGGATTTGTGAAGTTAGAAGAAAATATGAGGAGACAACTGATATAAAAAGTGTACATGTACTGTACTACAAAATCACAAACATTGGAAGTACAAGTGAAATATGATTCATTATAAATAAAAAGACAAAAAACAACATTGTGAAGATTGATGATTTGTCAGACAGAGTGCCAAAATTAGTTATTCAACTCAATGGTAGACACCAAATGCATGTAATTCTGGTTTATAATCTAATATGTTTCATTGTTTGTGAAGAAGTAGAATATTTTTAACCTAGATGTATAAAAGGTTTTTAATCAGACTAAACAACAGTTTAAAATTGTCATGGGAAACTTTAATGCTAAAATTGATAAACAATTGAAAGATAAATGTGCTGGAGGTAAAATTTATTAAAGTGCTAGAAATGAGATAAGACATGTGTAGTTTTCAGAAAAAGAAAAGCTTTTCATTACAAGTTCTCTCTCTCTTTTTTTTTTTTTTAGAAAAATGCTAAAAAGATATGGACAGTGAAGCATCTAAATGAAAATACAGCAGAATTGGATTATATGCTGGTTAATAGATAATATGGATTTCAAATGCTGGTTAATAGATAACATGGATTTCAAAATTGTACTATTCTTAATAAATTCAAACCAAAAAGTGAAGATTTACAAATGAGATGTAAAGTATGTGTTAATGCAAAGCTAGAGTGGCAAAAATGATTATGAAAAATAGTATTCACAGTTAATATTTCTAATATTTGGAATCATTCCATTGAATGTAAGTTAGAATTTGTAAATTGTTTTACATATTAATAGATTTTGACAGGATTCAAATTTAAATGATAATAAATAAGAAGATAACTGATAAACTTTTAAAAGTGCAACAAAGTTAGCTGGTACAAAAAAGCAGCAATTTATCAGTGAAATTTCTACTGAGACAAGTCAATTTATGAATAAAAGAAGGAATATGAAAATATATAAAAATGATGTCCTTAAGAAGAATTAAATATCTATAATTTTGTAAAATGGTGCAAAAAAAGGAGTTGATAATAAGAAATTATAATTGTGAATTTGTAAGAAAAGCTATAGAAAAGACTAACTAAAAGTCTCAAGATTGTATATAAAATATCTTGTTATTGGTAGGAATATTATTTCTACAATACGAAAAAAACATGGAACTCTTAGTAAAAAATGAAAAATAATATGAAATGTGTAGAAGAGTTCTATAAAGAATTATATAGTAATAAAGAACAAGGAAAAGTATATCCTACAACTACTATATCTTTTAAATTACCCAGGACTCTAAATGAAGGAGTGAGACATGCAATTAAATTTATAAAAAAAGGGAAAAGCTCCAGATAATGATGAAATTATAGTCGATATCTTAAAAAAAGCAGGTGAACAAATAGAAAATTATTTGTCAAAGTTATATAACAAATGTCTAAATGATAATTGAGAAAATTTAGTATGAATAATAATATTAAAGAAAGGTGATAAATAAGATATATGAAATTACAGACCTATCGGTCATTTAATAATTCTAAACAAAATGTTTACCAAGATAATTATAATCTGTCTACAGCAGGCTTAGGATTTTAAAAGTTATTTTATACAGTGGATCATATTTAAGTATTGAGAGAAGTTGTAGAAAAAAACAATGAATATAGGTTCTTGTTATGCTTTGAATTTGTAGATAGTGAAAAGGCATTTAATTCTATAAGCATTTCTTCAGTGATTAAAACTTTGGATGTCAAGGTATGGATTCAGAATATTGTTATATTCTGAAGGATATTTATAAAAATGCAATAGCAACAATTAGATTCCATAATGACAATAGAAGATTAACATTTAAATATGTCTGTAATAGTCTGGTTTTATATCTCCATTTTTTTACAACAGTTTTGCAAGAAATATTTGTGGATTAAAATGGGAAGCTAAGGGAGTAAAAATAAATGGAGATTATTTATGTTATCTAGATTTTAGAGATGTTGTAAATTGTTTTTTGCAAATAATGCTTTAGAGTTTCAGAAAATATTACAAGAGTGATCTGATAAAAGTAAAAATGTATGACTAAAGTTACATGTTATTAAGGCTAAAGTAATGTTCAATGGATTTTCTCAAAAGAAAAAAATAAAGATTGAGTTAGAAGAAGTTAAAGATTATAAATAACTTGGTCACATTATTAATACAGATGGAATCATAATGGGTGAAATTAATCATAGAATTAAACTTGGTTGGAATGCTTTTGGTAGAAACAACATTAATAGAAAATAAATCTATGTTTAAAAAGGAAGGTTTTAATAAATTTGTTTTACCATTTGTTACTTATAGATCTGAATCTTGGACATTTAACAGAAGTGCAAAACAGAGACTTCAGACCAGTCAATGAGGTGCAGAAAGATGCATGTTAGGAGTAACAAATAGAACTCAAAATGGATGAGAAAATAAACAAATGTTATTGACATCATTGAAATAATTAAAAAACTGAAATAGGTTTGGACTGACCATATTGCTAAAAAGGATAATATTAGATGGATAATTGAATTCTTAAACTGGATTCCAAAAGATTGTAAAAGACTTAGAAGAGAACATATGTGAAACAGATTGGATAAAATAAGGAAGTTTGCTAGGATGATATGAGAAGGTAGACTAGAGATCAGAGAAGATGAATTGAACTTCTAGAAACTTTCATCCTATGGTGTATTGATAATAATTGAAAATAATGATGATTGCAGTATTTGACTTTATTATATAAAAACTGACTCCTTCAAAAATTGTGGAACAGACCATTTAAAGTAAAAAATAAATTGTCAATAATTATTAATCAAACTAAATGCAACTAAATTTTATTTAGTAATTGGATTAAATAATGTAAAAAGTATTTTCAATTTTTAATCTACTGTATAGTTGTCACTTTGCAAACATAAATTTATTGTTACATTCCAATAAACATGAATTACAAATCATAGGAAACACACATCAACACAGCTGTTAATTTTCATGTTGTTTGGTGATTTCTTGTAATATAATGGAGAGTTCATTTTGCACTACTATGCAGTATAATTATCATGAAAATCTTTTGCATTATTTTAAATTAGTCAAATGAGATTAATATATTTGAATATTAAGTTTTTAGCTCTTTTACCATAATTTCTTCTTGTTTAAACTATAAATCTACACCTTTTAACATTTCTAGAAAAAAATCAGTTTTAATGTTTTCACTATGTAGATATATAGAAGCAGATTTTTATGTGAAATAAATTCAATTTTTTCATTAAGAAAATTTATTTATATACTATCTTACAAGACCATAACAAAACACAGAATCAAAGATTTTAATTGGGCTGCATTAGTGAAATATTTTCAATCTAAGTTCAAATATAGAATCAAGCTTAGAGATGTTTAGGTAAATGATTATTTCTCTGCTGAGTTTGATCATAATCAAAATCAATTAATATGTTACATTAGTTAATTATTGTATATCCAAAGCAACAGACCCAAAATAACATATGTTGGTCATATAAAGTAATGTTCTAACATAAAAAAGTGACTAGAAGAGTGAAAAACTTCACATATTCTTATAGAGCTAAGCTCTTGGTTTATGTTTACTTTAATTTCACCCTTGAAATAAATATTTGCTTGTGCCCAATTATTTATTTTATTGTTACAAAAGTTGTTCTTAGAATGTTTTTTTAAATCTTATATGGTCATTCCTTATCTTATTATCTTGCCATCACCTCTAGTATAAGGAGAAAGAATAGTCTAATTTTCTGTGTTTGTGAATGCTTGTGATTTGGTGGAATTGAGATGGTGAATGCACTGAAATAAACTAAGAAAACTTAAAAAACTATTGTACTTAATTTTTTAAAAAAAAAAACTTATTTACTAACTCTTCACAAGGAACCTTGTTAAAGTTTATCATATTATGGTAAAATTAAAAAACTAAAGTAAATTATGGATATGATTGTTAAACTACTTACTAGTTATGATCAATTGTTAGAGTTTTATTGTAAATAATCTGTTGCCTAAATTATATTAAGAGAAAATTTAAGCAGATATTTTGATTTATGTAAAACAATTTTTATAAGATAATTTATTTCTTACATAAATTATTTTTTTGTTTTATAATATTTTTTACATTCTTATAATATTATTTATAAAACTATTTTAATTTATAGACTCTATTTAGTAGGTACATTGTAATGCAAATGAAGAAATCACGATTCAATCTTTCCAATGTTTTTTTTTAACTCGCATTTTTATAAACATTTTCATGTTTCTGAAATTCCCCTCCTTTGACTCTTTAAGAATTAACAAACATTAATTTGTCAAATACTAAGTGCTTAATATAAAATATTATTATTTAATTTAGACAGTAAGGATTTTTTATCCTGATTTTTTATCTTTACACATGCACATGTGTTAGGATAAAAAATCTTATCTCTACCTAGCAAATAAAATTAAATATATTATTATTATTATTATTATTATTATTATTATTATTATTATTATTATTATTATTATTATTATTATTATTATTATTATTATTATTATTATTATTATTATTATTATTATTATTATTATTATTATTATTATTATTATTATTATTATTATTATTATTATTATTATTATTATTATTATTATTATTCACATGATCACATTTCCTATACTAGCACATTAATTGTTGATAAACAGAAAAACTCTCCATACAGTATTGTCACCTGTGTAACACAGGTGGCTGTATGGAGGTTTGTCTGTATATTATTATTATTATTATTATTATTATTATTATTATTATTATTATTATTATTATTATTATTATTATTATTATTATTATTATTATTATTATTATTATTATTATTATTATTATTATTATGTTTCAATAAAGGCTTTATTGATCTCAATGGTTTACATAAGTTTACATCTAGAAAATTTCAAATTTAACATACAGTGAATGATATTAGGGTAAACACATATAAATGAATTTAGAGGTTACACTTTGTGGTTAATGGACTATAACAATATAAAAAATAAAAAAGCAAAAATAATCAGAGTTCTAAAGTTTGAGGAGCTTATTTAGTTTTGTCCACATGTCACTTTGAATGTTAGTTGTATGATAGTTTTCTTTGCAGCATTCACAGAATTGATGTTTGTTTTAACAATGACCATGTTGCTGCATATAAGTGGGGGTTGGATATTATTTTATCTCTATTTCGAATGTGTAGCAGTTTGTTGCTAAATGTAGCTGGGTGTCGACTGGTGTTATTGCCAATTAAGAAAGTACATTGGGTGCAACAGTATGCATAAGGAACAAATGTGGCTGCCCTAATGCTAGGTATTGATCTTCCCTGAAAAGCAGCTATTATGTGATTAATGATTGTGCCCGGTTTTCTGTAGGTGTTACACATCATCTGTCATGTTTAGTTGTGATACACATTGATAAATAAAATGGTCCAATGTCTCTTCTGCTTGATGGCAGAGTCCGCAGAAGGGGGCAATAGATATATACATTCTTTTATGATAAAGAAAGTGGGTTGTTGGCAAGGCAATGAGATTGATTTTTATGATAAAATCAAAGTATTTGGGCTCTAGAGCCCATTTTTTATATTCCTTGAGTAGTCTCTTGTTGTTACTTCCTAGCATAGGTTGTATAACATTAGTATCTGCTTCTCTGTTTATTAAACCATAAATATCCCAGTATGAATACTTATGCAAATACTGTTCTGGAATCTTGTCTGTGGTTTTGCATTGGTATATAATGTTAGTGAAAAAAGAACCTTTTGGAGGTGGTCTATCTGTTGGAGTAACTTCTATCAAGTGGTTAATTTTTGGGTATTTGGCAAGTATTGTGATTATTGAGTTCCTTAACTTCTGTATATGAAAAACATTGATGTTGTGCAAGCCAAGTCCATTTTTTATTAGAGGTTGGCTAAGTTTTTTTGTGGAAATTGCTACTGTTTTTCTGGACCAAAGTAGTTTATTATATATGGTTTTAATTTTTGAAATAAACCCCTTTGAGAATGAAATAACCGGTACATAGTATGTTATTTTGGTTGTGATAAGCTGGTTAATTAACTGTACTTTGGAATATAGTGAAAGATATGCCTTGGACAAGGAGTTTATAATTTTTGTGGCTTCTTTAAGTTTATTTTGGATATGGTATCTCATTCCTGTAATTCCCATATGAAATGGGAATCCAAGGAAAGAGTTTGGGTTTTGATTTGTAAATTGATGTACATGGTTTACCAGTATATAGTGACCAGACTGTGGTTTTTGCTGCATTAAATGTTAATTCATATTTTTGTGAATATTCTTGCAATATCTTTTGGAGTTGCGGTATTTGTTTTTTTTTGATGTTAGATATATTGTAACATCATCCATATAGGCAATGCATGTAGTGCGCTGTGTTGTGTCTGGTATCTCGATCCCAGTAAATGCATTTTGTATGCTTTTAATAAGGGGATTGATGTAAAATATAAACAATAGTGAACTAAGAGGGGATCCTTGGGATATAGATTTGGTGGGTGTGAAAGATGGTGAGTTTCTTCCATTTAAAGTTATATGGATCTCTCTGTTCAGAAGTAGGTTAGCAATTATATATAGGTGTGTTCTAGGAATTTCTGTGTCTTTTAGCATTTTCAGAAGTGTGTATATATTGACTGAGTCAAATGCAGCTTCTATGTCAAGCTGCATGACAATGGGTCCGTATTTTTTCCGCTGTTTTACTGTGGCTAGAATTGCTTTGAAGAATAAGGCTGCTTCTGTTGTTGAAGAGTTTTTCTTTGCATATTGTGCTTTGGAGATAAGTGGCATTATATATGGTTCAATTTCATCTTTAATAATTTTCTCCATAATTTTGATCGGCAAAGGTCCCATAGATATTGGCTGGAGGTCTGTAATAGGTGGAATAATTGCTTTCTTTTTATTATAGGGTACTATTATTATTATTATTATTATTATTATTATTATTATTATTATTATTATTATTATTATTATTATTATTATTTATTATTATTATTATTATTATTATTATTATTATTATTATACAAAGAAACATGACTATTATTAATTATAATGACTAATTTATTTTAATATAAAAAAGTAAATTTTTCATTAATATTTAATGTAAAAAAATATGCAATAAAATGAATAAAAGACTGGATATATAGCTAGTAAAAGCAAGAATCCGACATGTAAAAGACAGTCTTTAATACAAACAAAGTATTTACTAAAGAAGAAAGTCAAATTTTTGTCAAAATTTTTTTTATTGAAACAAAAAACTAGTTTATCAATAACATATTAATACAAGAATATAAAAACATCTAAAAATGACTAAAATTAAGGACTCATGTGCTGATATACTTCAACAAATGCACATATGTCAAAAAAATTTAAAAATAATTTGTCATCAGTCATTCAGTCCTGAATGATTTGGTGTAGTATTAAAGTCTAGTTATGTCACTTCTGGTGCTCAAATTTTTATAAACTTCAGAGAAATAAAATGGTAAATTATTTTATTTTTTTTATATTAAAACTTCTTCGTTGTGTAAAAATCTTTTTAAGGGTAATAATAATTTTAAAAAAAACTAAAGAGACAATAACAAACGCAACAATTTGTAAATGCCATTAAGAAGTTGAAAACCTATTAGAAAATTATGAACTTGGCATTGCAAAAGATATGCAAAGAAACTATCCAATAATATTTGAATTAAGAAGAGAAGATATGTAAATCAGCATAGCAATATGAAAAGCAAAAAAAAAAAAGATTTTATTTTTACATATCTATTTTTCTTTTAATAATGACTTAATTTATGAATTGCATTGAGTTATAGATTGTTTCAACAGTAAAACAAAAAAACGGGATTATTCTTTTTAACAAGTTATTAATTTGTAAGAGAAATATGCAAGAATGTTTTTCAGTGAGTAAATCATTACATTTTAAAGTCATTTTAGACACTATTCTCCAAAATAAATAACTCGCTTCGTTATATATTAATTTTGAAAATAATAATAAAAATCTGTTGTTATTGTTTGTTTTTTTTTTTAATTTAAAATTTGTTTATTTAATTTCACGTGTAAACAGGATATTTAATTCATTCATTGGAATAAAAAATAGTTTTTACAGGATAAATAATTATTTTTATTTTATGCAAATTAAACTTTTATTAATTTATATCAGAAGTGTTAAAATCTTTATTGATATCTAAGTTATTATTTGATATTAACATAATCAATGATCCACTGATTTACTTTGCAAAAATGAAACATTCAAAAGTCAAATGGGTTGCGGGTTCGCGTCGCGGCCGATGCTATGACACGTAAAAAAAAAAAAATATTTATTTGTAAAATGAAGTTACTAGTATTATAAAAACAAATATTGCAATACATTCTCAACATCAATGTGAAAGTAACTGAGTAATGTAGCATGGGCTTTAAGTGAAACACCGCTGCTATATAAGTGACTAGCAAGCATTTTTATTTGTTTTAGATTAAAAGAAAAATGTACGATTTATGAAATAAAGAAAATCTGCAACAAAAATGTGTATACTTTATAAATGTATATGTTTATCATAAGTCAAAGATTTAAAGTTTCCTGATTTTTGGAGTAGAATTTCTTTTTCCAATAAATATTTTATTGATAGCATAGATACATTAAATATTAAGAGTCATTGAGTTCTTTGATGTACATCTATTGTCAATCTCTATTATTACGAGAGTATTTACTGGAGTTGAAGAAGCAAGAATAAATAAATCTAGAATATAGAAGCAGGGTCCTCAATTATCTAGTAACTTTGCCATTTTCCATGTGTCTCTATATAAGTTGTCAGGTGCCATGTTCCTGTCTCTATTCTTAATATTTAATAAGTTTATTGAATGTACTTGGGATGTCCTGGTCCACCTGCCCAAAGATCACTTTATATATTGTTATCCATATTGTGTATAATGTAAAGATAGATAACCTGATATGAGCATAGACTCCCTTTTGTATGGTTGCTTTCAGTGATAGAAGGTCCCTTATATCCACCAAAAAAACTTCTGATATCATCTCTCTCACCTGTCCCATCAAAAGATTTAAAGTTTTTTGATTAATAGAATAAGAGTAGCGATATATATTTATATATGTTCAATGTACTTTCTTTTTTTTGTATTGCATTTATGTCTTTGAAAATTTATTTTATTTTATTTTTTACAGTGCTACTTATTCAGTTCAGTTATCCGAAGTTTTTCGTAATCTTTTTTTAAAAATTGCAGTGCATCATTTTTTGTTTATATATAAATCTTAAAATAAAGTTGTTGTTTGTGCAAATAAACAAAAAATAATGTAATGCACGTGTATTTTAATGATCTTAAGAAAGTTGCTAACTCTCAAACTTGTCAGCTAATTGTTGAATAAAAGCATTATAAAAGGTTTGTAAGAATTGATTTTTTAAAAGATTCAGTATAGTTGAAATAAGCCAATAAATATCACATGATCATTATTTCTTATGCTTGCTCTTAACTGTTATTAAAACAGACAAAACTCTTATAATATTGCCACTCAGTGCAAGCCAGAGTAATCAATGGATGCCAGAAAGTTTGTATATAAAATCCCCATCTAGTGCCTACTCATCCAATATCCCCAGACTAGTTTCTGGCTTGGAAGGTTGCATTAGATCCTAAGATCTAGGTGTAGTGCTCTCAGATTCAAGTCTCCTCACTGACAAAGACCACATGCCAGAAACTAGTCTGGGGATAATAGATGAGTAGGTACTAGATGAAGATTTTATGCACAATCTTTTTGGCATCCATTGATTACTCTGGCTTGCACTGAGTTGTTATAGTCGAAAAAATGACCAGCCCTCCCCAAATTTAATGATTGCTAAAAATCCTTTCAATGTTGTATACATCTCAGAGATGTCAGTGTATTTTCATTATAATTAACCTTTTTGTTTAACAAGGTTTTTATTTTCTATAAAATACTCTAGAATATTGTTTGTAATAATTTTGTTTTATAATATATAGCAATAATCACTGCATTTAATATATATTTGTTTATATATTGATAAAAAAGTATAACTATAAAAGACACATGTATGCAAGCTGTTTATATTCTATTTAAAAGTATAAACTAAATATATGTTTTAAATTTAAAAGGATGTCAAAGAATGTGCATGTAATATTGAACTTTGTAATTGAATGCCAAGATTTTAAGAATTATATACATATCACTGTTATATGAACATTAGTAATTAAAAACTTTAACAAAATAAAATTACAAAGATGATCTTTAAGCTTTTACAAGCAACTATCAAAAATTACACACACTTAAAAAAATCTCCAATAAATTCCTATAAATTGATAAGCTTAGTTGGAGTTAGCCATCATTTTTATTTTTTCTTAGTCCAATTTTTGTCTTTACTTTATGATCAATCTTATGACTAATCTCTTTAAAAGTTTATATTTAACTGCTCAATGAGATGAAAGCCTGATAATAAACATGTATGTAGATGATATTTGATTTTTTAAACAATAATTAGTATAGACATTCCTCCACAATGTTTCTTTTGCAAATCCAGGGAACATCACATCAAAATATGTCTGAAACATTTTTGTTTCGGGTGTGGTTTCAAAAGTACAAAGATCCACCAATGCTCAAAGTATTTAATATCACATTATAAGGATGAGTTGCACATAATCTCAAATACAACATCTCAAGATAATCCATTATTGAATAAGGACAGTAACATTAACATAACCTAAACAGCATTGTATCAGCTAAAGAAACAACATCAATAGATCCCCAAATAAAAAAATCATTCCATTACTACTGTTACTCAAAAAGATATGTCTAAAACTGAATTGTATATGGGATATACAATAGATAACCTACAAAGTGATAATATGTATGATACCAATGGAAAAAGAGGTAAATTTGTAAAAGTGAGGGAAAATTAAAAAAAACTAAAAGGCAAAATCTTTGGATAAAAACATTAAATAAAAATAGCAAAACAAATCCCAGAGAAAATTAACTCCCATAATAATCAAGATTCTCAATCATTATTGCACACCACCAAAAAACTAAATAGGAATTCAACAAAAATTAAACATCAGCAAAACTATCACATCTCAAGAACAATCTTCTTCCATTGCAGAAAATATACAAAAAAGTATTAAAAAGAAAAAATCAAATATTATATTAGAACTCGGTCTGTCATACATAAATTACCTTCATTCTCATCCCTTTCTCCAAGAAACAAAATTAATCATTCCAAATATTATAATGGTATAACAAAATTAGTATCAAAATTGATTTTTGAAACACACTTGACTGGAAAAACTCCCGTTTTTTATTCTGCATTGCAAACAACAATAGTTAAGTCACTGGTTTATTCTTATTATCAAAATGATTAAATTAAAAAATATAAATTTAATTATTGTTCTAATATTTAAATATAGTATAAAATTTAAAACACATAATAGATAGCATTTACAGTCTTATTCTTAATGAATTTAAATATAACACAGATTAATGTAAAGGGCATTGACTCACTTCAACACTTATTTAACTCATCAATTGGTTCACACAGTTCAACTCAAACATAACTTTCTTCACTGAAATAAAATATTCATAACATTCAAAAATTAACTCACACAGATATCTTAATAAATTGGATTCTTTAAGTTATCATAGTCTGATGTAGCTGCACCTGGAGTAGGAATTATTATGCACCACAATTCTCTATTCAAGCAGTTTAAAATTTATATCTTGACTCCAATATGAGCATAGTAACACACTATCATACTTTCCCCACAATAAGTGTAATCACAGTATACCTTACAACAAAATAGAATTAATATTGAGATTAATAAGGTAGATACATTTTCTTATTTTTACTAATTCCCCTCCGATAATTTTAATTGATGATTTCAACATGTCATATTCAACTTTTGTAAAGAAACAAAAAAAAAACCATCAGATTAATTCCAGACTCATGAATATAGAATATTTTTTTCCACAAATGTATTTTTTCTGCACCAAAAAAAAAAAACACCACTCCACACTAACAGATGTTTTTTCTACTCTCCTGACTTTAATTTCTTCACTAACACAACATTAATACCTGAAAATTTTCAGACCATTTAGCACTGGAAATTAAAACTGAGTTAACAAAGTCAATGAATATTCAGACTTAACAACACTATTATATTACTTCTAAAATCCAAAATACCTGAAGTTATCCTTTCGGAAATTTACATTTATTTTAAAAAAATAAATATTATGAAATTAAATCTGGTAGAATCATGGTTCATATTTACAAACATTATCAAACCTATTTTAAATTTTTATACTAGAAAAAATTAAACCCCAACTAGATTGGTAAAAGAATTGGATACAATACATCTACATTTCCTCTTCAACAATCACTATTCCTTTAATTATAACTCTCAAACAAAAATACAAGCACACACAACAATTGTTGGTGTATTATCTATCTACTAAAAATTTAAAATCCATGATGATCAAAAGGATATATACAATGAATATTTAACAATAGACCCATAACAATAATAGCATCATCCATTCTGAAAGATTCAAATGTGATAAATGGAGAAAACATGCTTCCATTATATGCTATCACTTTAAACCCAAATTTCAACATTCCTATTTTAAACTTGATCCTATTTTTATTTGTTGGACATCATGGAATTACTAAATCTAATGTTGACCTCAAGTTAAACAGCATTCCTCCTATAGTCATTCAGCATCTCATGCAATTTCTAAATTCCTACTTAACCATCTCAACCATTTCACACTTTCAATAATTAATGATTTGTCCAAACAAATTCAAATGATTCCAGAACTTTATTCTATCTCTATAGTTCTGTTTCTTAAAAAATATTTTCCCTTCCCTCTTGAATAATTTTAGCCCCTTATTTACGACTCTATTAATTATTAAAATAGTTGAATCCCTTACTAAAGATAAAATGCAAACACTCCTCTCTTTATTATCAAAGTTTCAGTTTGCAAAGAAAGGTTCAGGTATTTTAACAGTGTCTATTCTGCTTAAAGTAATAACAGGCCACATTACATAATGGAGAAAACAGGGCCACTACTGTATAATTGGATATAAGTTCTGCATTTGACCCAGTCCCTGTACTCAAACTGCAACTACTTTAAGAATTTAGTATATCAGCTCCATATCTTTATATACTGGTGAATATAAATAGAAAAGATATCACACTCAATGGAAAAATATTACCTGGATTTCATCAACATTATTCTATTCCTGAAGGCTCCCCTCTTAGATCTCTTTTTTTCAGATCTTATATCACTCTTTTCTTTTGAAAATAGAAAGCAAAATTCCAGAAACACATTTTCATAATTAACCAACCATTAATCACATCTTTTATATGAATGACTTAGTTAGTTTTCTTCTCTCAAAAAAATTTATTCCCTTACAAGACACTGTACTTAATAACTATACTAACAATTTTCAATCCACTTAATAAAAACAAATCTTCTACTTGGAATATTCTTACCATTCCTTCCAATTTTTCCTCTACTCCTCATAAAATTTTATGTTTTTAGAGGTACCACTCATACAATGCAATAAAAACTGTTATTCAAAATCAGCTTACTGTTTCAGGATAAGGCATCATCAATGCATTATTTAAAGAATACCTTTCAATATATGCAAAGACATTACTAGTCAACATTTTAATATTTCCTAAAATTATTTCTTATCCATTATTAAATTTTACTTCTTTATTAATATATATATATACATATACACTCTTATTACTTCTTTATTAATATATATATATACATATACACTCTTATTATCCAACCAATCTGGAATAAAAAGCAGTAGCTCTAAACATAAGAAGTATGCAAAAAAACATATTAAATTCAATGGTCTCTTAATTATATGGCATTTCTACTAAAGAGCCATTAATGAAATGACTAAACTAATTACTTTTTTCCCAAGTGTTCATAGTGTAATTCCTGTTAACTCCATTAACACTGCATCATCCATTAATAATAATTTAATCAAAACCTTAACAAATCTCATAAGTAAACATACTACTACCTGACATAATCTATTTCTAAATAAATATTGGCAAACATGAAATTAATAATAATATATCAAATAATAGTCACTCGTGTTATGTTGTAACAAATACATTATAAAAAAATTCAGATATCTGCACTTCTTAATTAAAATAAATGTCAAAGCCCTTTCATTCTAATTATTTTCTCTCCTACAACTGACACTTCACAAATATAGATATATTATGTGATCTCTGTCATAGAAATGAAAAAAACATGGAACACTTTCTTATGGATTGTTCCTCACTTCTTCCTTGCCATATTCTTATCACTAACATTATTCATTCAAGCTCACTAATAATCAAAAACCTCATAAAAATATGCAAAGTGGTCTTTTTCTCAGTATAAGCATAATACATTCATTTTTTTTACACTCTGGTTTGTATTATGCTCTCTAAGTTTTACAATAGTAAATCACTCTTTCTACAAAAAATTAAATAGCATTAAGATTAGAGATCAAAACATGCATCAGGTGATATTTTTCCAGCTACATGTAATCTGATCTCATTAACAATAATCCAGTGACTTGGCTGTTGAATATACTTATTAATATGAATTAGATATATATTGATTATTGCTCAATTATAACATATATATGCTCTTTTTCTACTTGAAATCTCTTTTGTTTCAATAAAACTTGAGAGATAATCTTCATTGTATATAGTAAATCTAATAAAGTTAATTTAAACTAAATAAAAGTGCCTACCTTTTTTTTTGCTTACCACATCTAAGCCACTTAATGTAAGCATTAGCAATTGACAAATATAGATGATAGTTTTTAATAAATCCCTACTCATTACTGTCTATACAATAATCTTAGACTAGTTTCAAGCCAATGGATTTTGAACCAGTGTTTGAGTCTCTCTAGAATTGAATGCACATTTCTTTTTTCAGCCATCATTTACTTTCTTTTTCATTATCAAGCTATCAGTCCAATTGGAAAATCATTTAAATGTTTCCAATTAAAGACATATTGCCTGTATAGTCATATAGAACTGAAGCCCTTAAAGTTTTTTCATAGTATGATGTCTCTAGTTTTTTAACAATTAAAGGCACCTCTACTCTGTGGCCAAGAACAGTTTAAAACCAATAACATATGACTCTGTTATTTGACTTCAACTTCCTCAATGTTATTTTCATAGCTTACTTATTTTTCTCGCCACATCTATGTCACTTACTGTATACTTTAGTATTTGAGAGATGCAGATGATAGTGCTTAATAAATCTCTATCCTGTGCTGTCCAAATCAATATCCTCAGACTTGTTTCAAGTTTATAGCTTTTATTCATGAGGAGCTTTGGATCTTGGTCAGCCCTGCATAAAGATTTATTAATCTCTATGAGATGCATTTGCCAGTTACTAAAACATATAGTAAGTGGAATATATGTAATAAGAAAAGGGAAAATATGCTGTTGAAATAACATTAGGTAATCTGAAGTCATGTGATACAGTCATGATATTTTATTGGCTTCACGTGAAATGCCAATAATATTTTTATTAGTCGAATATTATTTACCTCTCTAACCTTTAAAAATATTATTTTTTTTACTAATGTATGCATTAATATATCCAAATAATGCTTTATTAATTTTTTTATAACAAAGTTATATCCATTTATTAATTTTTCCAAATCCTCTTGCAGGGGATCAATCCCCCAGAATGAGGTTTTTTGTATCAGTTACCTCCTAATGATTTGAGACCTTTGATGGTATATTTTTAATGATATTGAATCTATAATTTATTTTTATTTTAAATGGCAGATATAATGAATGAATAAAAGCGATTTTTCCATTTTAAATATATATATTGTAACTGTCAATCTCAAGTAAATGATTTTATTCATGTTCCAGATTGAGCATTCAAAATGTAATAGATAAAATATATGATGCAAGAAATTAAGTAAGGGCTTCTTCCTTATTGAAAAATATATTATTAAACTATGCATTGGATTAGCTAAAAAGCTAATGAATAATGATTAAAGATAAAAAAATCAAACTTTGGGAATTACACCTAAATCTATAAGCTATTTGAACTAATCATTATTAATAATACAATTCCAATATATAAGTCCATAACTTTGTTGTGATATTGTGTCTGAAAATCAATTTATATAAATCAGAGTTAATAGACCTTCATACATTTATAAGAGATGAATGAATCTATAAATCAATAAGTATATAAATCAAGGATTAGGAATCTGTACCTTAATAAATATGTAAATTTGAGGAATAGGTGAATTAGTACTCATGAAAAAAAAAATCAAACAATGTGATTACTGATAATTTTGTTCCAATTAATTGTCATAGAATTAAACATACATTAACAATCATAAATTCAAAATCTATTATCTATTACAATCTACCTTGATTCTATGACAGTCTCTATATTTTTTGCCTACATTTTCTTTTAATGATATCCTAATGTAACTCTACAGTCACACAAAATCAATTGTTATTCAATGATTCTTTACTTTTTTTCTTAGTTAAATGTAATTCTATATTTAAACAGCATTTTGCCCATTAAATAAGAAAACATTATAAATTTATAAAGTGTTTAATTTGCTAAGCATGCTTTCAATGTTTACAGTCAGATTCATAATAACACACCATCTTTCACACTAACATTCAGACATAAATATACCATAATGTTGGAAAATGTTCAAATATCAGATGTCATGCTGTAGGTGAAAATATATATTAAGTTATACCTGTCTTTGGATCATATAATGCTTCTATATAAGATCAATTATATTTTGTTCAAAAAAGTTTTTAAATACCATATTAAATATATATCCTTTAAATTACTTTATTACCTTTATTTATAGCAATTAAATTAAGTTTTAGTTACTTAATCTAAATTTTAAATTTGTATTGAATATAATATTCAATAGACCAAATAAACTATTATTTTAAATTTTGAAAGAAAAAAGCATTTCTAATATATATCTTTTTTATAATATAATTAAAAGTAAAAATTTTAAAAATAAATTTCAAAAGTACACCTTCTTATATCAGCATTTTTCAATCCAGTTGGCATCTTTTTGCATTTTTAGCTGTATTTTCTTTTTATGTCCTACTTCCAATGATGATAATGATGATGTTTTAATATATATTATTCTTACATAGTTTTCAGAAATTTTAATTCTAGTAGATGGTTTTAATTCATTTATTGTAGTATTAGCACTTATGTTAAAGAAATAATTTGAATTGTTTTTCCTTCTTTTGACTGTCATTCATTCTATTCATGACTTTATAGATATTAGTCAAGAGGAATCCATGTCCTCCCTTTGTGAAATCTACCCTAGGATTATTATTATTTTGTCAATAAATTGGTAAAAATTAAGTTGTCATATATAAAATTAATGAGCTGATCAAAATAAAATAAATGTTATTATTCAATATGATAAAATAATCGTTTTTATTTTTATTTTAATTCACAGAAAATATTTTTAAAACTAAATTGCTTATATATTTTTTTCCGATTTTTTTTTTTTTATATTTCATTTACACTTACATTTATTCTTTTATTTATTCTGAGTCTGAATTTATATCTACCTAACATCCTTTATAATCATTTTAACTATTTGAATAATTAAATTAAACATTACATAACAAATGATTCTCTATTGCTTTCTTTATTTATAATTTAATAAAAATGAATTAACATGTGATAAACTTACATGTCACAATATATGTTAACATAAAATATTTTTTATTTTTTAATTACTGTCACTTTTTGAAGCAATGAAACTCATATGTGAGACTGAAAAAATTGCTTTTACCTTTAATATCAGTAAAGTCTTAGAGATAAGTAATTTTTATTATTTTTCAATATGATTTTTATATTTTTAACATTTTTAGAAGATTATCATTATTTATTTTTAAAATATTTAAAATAATATTTATGCTAAAAATGTTTTATATTTGCTGTATAACCTACTAATATTGAAGACTACATAAATAAAAAATACACATTTTAACCCTTGACTTAGTTACATTTTTTTCTTCTGTGATAGAATTAAGTGAAAAGGAAAATTTACTGAAGTTTTTTAGATTTTTTAAAAAAGAAACATTTAATTGCTAAATGAAAAAAAAAACAAAACTAAATAAAATTATCTGCACTTAAAAAAAAAAATAAGAGAGAGAGAATTGGTCAATAAAAATAAATTTATTGATTTAACTACTGTTTTATACAAATTATATACTCATATTATAATAATATATGTATAGTATATAGAAAGTGTGTAGATACATATACAAAGCTATAGAAAGTAAACTTAATATTTATTTAAATTTTTAGCAGAGTTTGATTGATTTAAAAAAATAAAAAATTAATAATGAGCAGATAGAATGTTTACTTTAGAAATAAAAAACAACATCCCAAATCCAAGATTTTGAATTAATGCTGTATTTTACATTACAATTTGTATATTTAAGTGCTGCGTATTAATAAAAGTATAAAGCGTTTTAAATATTTTACAGTGATAGAAGTATTATAGATAACATATTCTAACAAATAACATTTTAAATATATTGTATTTAAACATACACACATATGTACATATTAACTTTACATACGATGCTATTATATTGTAGAGTTACTTTATCCTAAAAGAATTTTAAATTACTTTTTTTAAAATAAATCTATCAAATTAATAATGTATTTAAATTCAAAATAAATATTAAAAAATTTAGTGGTAACTTAAAAAATAAGTCTTATTCTACGGAAATACATTCCTGGCTGAAGCTATATTATAAATGGTTGTGATAGAATAATTGACCCAGAAAATCTAAATATTTTTTTCATGATTTTAAGTCTATGGGTTTTATAAAAATAAGTAAAAGTACAACCTCAGATTGAGACATTAATAAAAATGATGACAATATACCCATTCCACTTTAATAAGCTTGGATGAAATCCATAAAAAAAAATCGATGACTTTATAATGATTTTTTTTGGTGCCATGTTGCAACATACCACAATGTGTACATACTTTAAACTGCTAAAGTATTGCTAATAGTGCTTATTTTTAGAAAGAATATGAGTAAGATGATAGTCTTTTAATTCAAGTGGTGCATTATTTTATATCTATTCAAATTTAAAAATTATAATATTAAAAATTATTTTCATTATTATTTACACCCTAGATATATATTTTTCATGCATTGACCAAGATTTGGTATTTATAATCAAAATAATGAGATTGTATTTCATTTCATACAACTAACATTATTTATTTTCATTAATTAAATAGAGAAATTTTGAAAAATAATTTAATATATCCTTTTTCACTTAGAATTTTTTAAATCATTATTTATAAAACTGGATCTTTAAGAAAATGAGAAAATAATAATAATAATAATAATAATAATAATAATAATAATAATAATAATAATAATAATAATAATAATAATAATAATAATAATAATAATAATAATAATAATAATAATAATAATAATAATAATAATAATAATAACAACAACAACAATAACAATAATAATTTTTGCTTAACAAGTATATATTATACATTTATTGTTTGTTAAAATTACTTATTAATACTAATTTATTCAAAATCATTCTAGTCTATATTTATTTTCCAGTATCCTGAAAATTATTAGCATTTAATTTGGATTCTTTTTAAAATCCTCTCTAAACATACTGTTTTGGAATACACTCATGAATTTTTTTAATTTATTTTTGTCTTAAATTTTATCATTTAACAAACTTAGTCATCATCAAATCACTATGCTTTAATTAAATTTTGTTAAAATAAGTTCAAATAATAAATTTCACTTTAAATTTATTTTTAGAAATAATTTAGCAACACAAATAATTTCTTTTGAATTTTTAGTCTGAAAATTAACAAAGAATCTTATTTTTCTTCAAATCATTCTGTTTAAAATTTTTTTGTTAAAATGTTAAAATTCTAAAAAATTAAAATTATCATATAAATTGTTAAAATCAAATTTCCACTTAAAAACAAAATAAAAATAAAGAATGAAGTTATAAACAATGCCCACTTAATCAAATATATATTTTGAGAAGCTAAATTTTATTCTAATAGTCAAATGTATTTAAGCAAGAATTGTATATAAGTGTCAATACTTATTAAGAAATAAATATTTAATAATTTAAAAAGAAAGAAACTCATAAATAAATTAAAAAATACTTTTCTGTCACCATCAGTAAAAAAGTTGAAGGGTAGTATATTTTATTTACGAAAATGAATATTCTTTTTAAGAAAAAATTGACCACTTTTTTCTTGATATACTGATATCTGTTGACATCTAGGCAGAATAATGGCAATTAAAATCTTAATTGTCAAGTGTTATTTTTAATTATGATACTTGCTAAATGATTAAAGCTTTTACTATTAGTGACCTAACTGAGTTTTGACCATTTAAACCTGTCAGTGCAGATAATAGCACTAACATGAGTTTAGTGAGATGCTGTGCCTTAAATTTAATAAAATCATTTACTGTAGGATAAATGTCTCTTCAAATTCAATCCATTCTCTCTGATATTTAGCATCTCTTCTCCACATCATCTTAGCACACTTTCTTATTTCATCCATCCATTCTTCTCACACATAGGCTTTTTCTAGTTCTTTTACAATCTTTTGGAATTCAGTTTAAAATTTCAACTATTCATCTATTATCAACTCTTCTAGAAATATGTTCAGCACAACTCAACTTGTCTCTTCATTCTTTCAATAATATCAGTAACATCTGTTTGTTCTGTTACCAATACATTTTATTTTTCATCTGTTTTTGTTACTCCTAACATTCATTTCTTTATATTTTATTGAATAGTCTGAAGTCTCTGAAATGTTATTCTGTTAAGTGCCCAGGTCTTAGATTCATTAATAAAGACTGGTAAACACATTTATTAAAACCTTTCTTATTCAAATACATAGGCATACATCCTTTTAATACAAAATTACTTATACCAAAACACACATTTATATTTTCATCTTTAGTAATAATCTGACCAATGTATTTATAGTTTATAACTTTTTCTAACTCATCATTATCAACCTTTATTTTTTTTCTTTTGAGAAAATCCATTGAACATTATTTTAATCTTTTTAATATTTACCTTTAAACATACTTTCTTACTTTCATCTGATAATTCTTGTCACATTTATCTCTATTTGCAAAAACATCTATACCATCTGCAAAATTTAGACGACTTAAATATCTCCATTTACTTTTAATCTCTCAGCTACAATGTTGTTATTAAAAACTGCCTGTTAATAATGAAATTATATTTTATCATAATAAAAAATAAATAAATACAGACTTTTTAAATAATTATTATTAGTAATTGGTTCGTTTTAAAACTGGTCAATAAAATGGCCTATGTAAAACAAGTTTCTTCAGTTACTCTTTTAATGCTTTCTTTAATAGTAAAGAATATATATAAAATTATTTTTATACCAACTTGAAAATCTATTATCATATTAAAAATTATTTTCTTGGATAATATTAACATGTAGAAAAACGTTTTGATGGTATTTCTATTTTTAATTGAATAAATTTATATTGTGTATTAAACTAAATGATTTTGAAGTTTATAAAGTTGATGAAATATTTAAAGGTCTCCTAAACATAACCTCATTTGATGAGGATACACAAGGAAAAGCAAAAAAATGCATTATTTGTAAAAGTATTAGGCATAAAATATTTATATATTTCAATAAAAAACAGAGTTAAAAATATTTTCAATTTTGTAATGTATATGTTTTTCATGGATATATGTTAATTTTATAATTAATTTTTTAGCAAGAATTTTTTTTAAAATAATTTTAGAACACATTAGCTATTTTTTAAAAACGTGTATGTATGCAAACTATATACATATTTATTTAATAAAAATGAATTCTTTTTATATATAAATTGAAAATAAAGAAATTCAGGTATTAATTAATAATCTACCCAAGCATATGACTCCCCGACTTCAGATAGACATGTTTTATATTTGTTTTTACTTTTCACATGGAGTGCAGAAAAACATAAAATATATGGATATAATGTCTTGTACAGGGAGTAACATCAACTAATAAAAGATTGAATATAAAATAATGCACTAAGTATTTTATGGCAAGCAACCCAGCCAGTCAAAATATTTAACATTATAAAACATTATAGATTATTGAAAGATAATTACATAAGCAATATTCAAATCATCACATGATCACCATTACCTATGCTTACACAAACTATTTAAACAATCACACTCTCCATACAGTAGTGCTACACAGTGCAAGCCTTAGTAATCAATGGATGCAAAAAGGTTTGTGCATAAAATTCCTATCTATTTCCTACTCATCCAAAATCCTGAGACTACTTTCTTGCTTGTGGATTCCATCTGTGAGTAGTGTTGAATCTGAAAGCACTGCAGTTCAATCTTAGAATCCAAGGTAACCCTTCAGAAGCCATGCTTTAGCTATTTAATTAAGTATAAAGCTAAAAACCCCAGATGGAAACACAAACACATTTGTTTATTCATTTTGGCATTTTGGTTTTATTAAAATCATTCACTATCATCCTATGGGAAGGATTGGTGTAAAACCATTAAATGGTCACATGGACACATGACCACCATTTTCCATGCTTACACAAACATAGCAAACTTTATACATAGTAGTGCTACTCAGTGCATGCTTTAATAATCAATGGATGCAAAAAGGTTTGAACATAAACATCCAATATTCCCAGACTAGTTTCTAGCTTGTGGCCTTCAAGATTGAGGAGCATTGGATCTGAAAGCATTTCACACAGATCTTAGAATCCAATGCAGCCCTCCGGCAGCTATTTTTTACTTATTTAGTCATATAGTTCTGAATCCAGTTCAGTATGGATAGTTTGCTACTGTTTAAAAGCAATCTTTGTGATAAGAATGAGAAAATAATTTTCCAGACCACTTGCCACTTCTTTTAAAACTTTTATATTGCAGATCATGATTTATATTAGAGAACAACCCAAATTAGACAAATCATAACATAAAACTTTATTCACAAAATCATATCATAAGCAGACTTTATAAGAGATTTGGAAAATTTTTCATATTTTCTTATCTTTTTTTAATAGCATTTTGATATATTGTATATTTGTTATCTTGAGAATTCTGTTGTAAGATATAAAGTATATTCTATATTCAGCCTATTTAGGTTAATTTTTGGTATTTATAAAATTTTTGACTTAGTCTAGTTATTTTTAATTTTTTCTGCATTATACTCGGAAGAGGGGACTACAGCCATGAAATAACCAATTATAGAATTAAGAAGTTTATTTGCTTAGATAAATCAAGCATATACCCTGAATTTGTGGATCAAACTGTTATGCTTTTATTAATATATCAGATTTATCATTGATATATCTAATGGTACCTTATTATTATTTATTCTCATCATAGTTATTATTTATTATACAATTAATTGTTACTCTCTGTTAAATATTAGTCATTTATTGTGATAAAAATGTTATAGACATTATTTTAATAAAAATAGTGTTACGTTTTACTTACTAATATAGTGTGATTGCACAATCATATTTTATTTTATAAAGAAATATTTACACAAACTAATAACAATTATAAATATTTGTAGCCGTTAATAAACAAATGTATCAATATATATATAAAATAATAATATAAACAACAAATAAACCATATATAAACATTTGAATACTATCTAAAAAAGTATTAAATATCACTCAGCCTAGTAAGAAGTATAGTATTTATTTTGAGTTTAATCATTCATTAACAATGATGACTCAACAATTTCTCATTATGGATAGAAGTGGAAAATTTAAGAACATTTGGTACAGTAATGATGATTTTTCCTAATTCAAATTCTTGGGTTTATACTAACTTGTGATGAATCAGTAATTCACCAATGATAACAGATAATATTATGAAATCTTTTTTATCAAGAACAGTGATGATGAGAAATCCCTCAATGAAATTAGAAAAATAAGCTCAAATGCAACAGTGTGTGGTCAATGAGAAAATAACCATTGATGATAGATACAAATTCAGAAGACATATATCATGAATATTTATATTTATATTGATAGGCATTAATTAATATAGACAGTAAGTAATTCAAGGCATTATTTAATGTATTATATTTTAAAATGTTTAAATTCTTTGTATTAAAGTAAATTGTATTTAATTTTTTTTTCATTTAGATATGTATTCTTGTTCTAAGTTGATGATTGAAACAAAAGTTTTATTTGTTTCATTAAATATTAATATAACCATAAATTATATATTTCAACATTTACCTAATATTTCCACTTCAATCAAACTAACTTTTTTCATAATGAGAATTTATTTAAAATTTTATTGGATTTGAGTTTTGTTATACTTTATTTAAGAAATAACTTTAAGCGGTTTATGGTTTCAGAAATGTCAATGTTTCATCTTTATATTTGTTTATGAAATTAAATATTTTCTTCTTTCTCAAAGAATTAAATTGGAAAGTTTTGTCTTAATTATTATTACTTATAACATGATATTTACCAGTTTTATTATTTAGAGAAATATTTTTATTAATATGTTTAAAGACAAAGAATTATATTTTTTAAAAAGACCAAACAATTGAAAATGAAGAATACTTTATATTTTAAGTGGAATTATAATATATAATATTTTAATTGTGATTATAAATGGAACTTAAAATAATAATAGGAAAACCATACTTTTATAAATATAAATAATGTTAAGTTCTAAACAATCTTTCAAGCCAAATCTAAAATAGTTCAAATTATTGAATATACCTTATAAAATCTATTTAATGTAACAATGCAGATATTCTTTAAATTTATAATCTTCCCAGAAAATCACGAAAATGGTTACTGATTTTATTAATACTATTTTTTAATGAATAGAAAGTAAAAAGCCCCAACCCTCCCAATACAAACAAAAAATAAGTCATTATTCATCAAACAGTAATAGTTTAACTCCCCCCCCTCTCTCTCTTTAGTTTTGTCCTGCATATAAGAATAATAATGTCTATGTACTGTTTGATAATTTGCAGGCTATTTGAACTGGTTAAGAACCATATATTTGGAAAAAAAAGTCTGTTTATAATTTGGAAAACCACAAGATTTTTAGATTCATATTTAATAAAATAAACTATTTTTATTTAATAATCCTGTTGAATTTTCTGTTCATGAAGTTACTATTATTATTTTTTTTGTTACAGATTCATCAATATTCCAGAAAAAAAAAACAAAAAAAACCCAATAATTATTAAAAAATATTTATATGAAATTTCATTGTATTATAATTATGCAGTTTTATGACTCTTATTTTTCTAATTTGTTTGATCACTCATTTTTAAAAATATTCCAGTTTAGCAGTAAATTAAATTTTTTTATAAACTTTATTAAAATACACATTTAATAATTGCTTTTTTTTTAAAAAAAAAAAAAATTTTGTGAAAGCCACTCTCGAAAAAAGATGTTATATAACAGATTTTTTTTTTGATAACTTATAATAACAATATAGAAATAAAACAAACTAACTCTTTCTTTTTAAAACTTGCTTTTTTATGACTATAATCATGAAAAAGAGAAAGAAATCCAACGTTTCGACTATTTTTATAGTCTTTTTCAAAGCACACTAAAATAAAGTATATATATAATAAATATCACATATTCCAAAAACAACAACAACAACAACAACAAAAAACACACACAAAAAAATGAAATTAATTAAAAATTACAAAATATATTCATAACCAAAATTTTTTTTTATACCTTATCTCACTCCCCTTTCTATTACAATCACAACTTAAACACAAACAATTTCATTTTAAAAATCTATATATATCATTTAAAAACTTTTAATTAAAAACCTATTATTTTCTTTTATATTTTTCTATTAACATCCTATTTAATTCTGGTTTTATTTCATTTATGTATACACCCTCTTTTATTATCCTTTCATTATATGATTTAATACATTCCAAAGGTTTTATTTCAAAATCCTCATGAACTATTTTGAAAAGAAAAACTGTGCTGGATATATTAAATTATTTAACTTATAATAACTTAAACAATTCTTGAAAATTGTGAGAGATAAAAGGAATAGCCTCTTTGGATCTTGTGGTTACTGAATTCATAAATAATTTTTGATTGCTTTTTAGTATTTGAAATAAAGTAAAATTATAATTATTATATAATGACATTAATACCAATAACAAATTGTTTAGCACAATATTTTATGAAAAATAGGATCTGAATACTTATTTTTAATTTATTTGTATGTTTTTTACTGACAGGCTTAAAAATTAATATACCTTAATGTCTTTCAAGAGTTGTTAATCAAAAAGCATCACTTTGTACTTTTATGCATTTTAAGCTAAAATAGTTATTATTATATTTATTTATTTATTTTTATTAAGAGATATTTATTATCATTACATTAGTAACAATGGTCATGAGAGTAACATACAATATCACAAATGATTTTAATTTACCCTTAAGGCAGAAGGCCACCTAATCACCCACATCCCTGTTCATCAGTATTACCTGAATATTGAAATATGATATATACTTGCTTTCATCAGGCTGAGGACCACACACTTGCTTATCGTGAAAATTGAGCCACCACTATGTCTCACTGCATGAGCATTTGCCATGATTTGAGTGTTCATTCTCTACATCTGACACTTGGCTGCTGTAGCCTATATTTATTCTCATAGAACTTTAAACAATGTCAGATTTATATACTTACATCAATAATTTAATTGAAGTACAGTAGTTTACATAAAGTTCAAGCACTGGACTTTGAACTCTAGAGTTTAGCATTTGACCACTGCCTTAAACTACAAAGGAAAATTTAATAGGAATATCTTTATTATCATTATTGTTTATGCCACAAAAGTTCTAAATGATTATTTTTGTTTCTTAAATGTCTTGGGGTACAAAATTCTTTATAAAGACTTTTCAGCAATACACTTCTACTATAATCTCTATATATCAATATTTATGGAGTGATGTGCTAACTTTGTTGTAGAAATAACGATAAATTGCATTGTTGGTCCTAATAATAGAAATGCATTCAATTTAATGTATTGAATATATAAATCAATGTTCATCTTTTATTTTTGATGTGAGAATGGCTACAGGTGAAATTAGATGCTTTTTAATAATTACATATAAAAAAGTACACTTACATGAAGAGAATTTGCTTGATAGACCAAGTGATTTCAAGTTCTAGGCTGAGTCTAGTAATTTTATTTAAGTGATCCTTTTTTTTTTCATAAATGGAAATAATTTTTGACATTTCCATTCTCATCACTACCCAAAATGTTCTAATTTCTTTTAATCCAGAAAGAAAAGTGTTAGATATTGTTTTTAAAAGTTTCTGAATTTATCCTAATTGAGAAGGGGGGGGGATATTAAGTTTGATCAGGTGAATAAAACTTTTGTTCATAACTTTACACATTCATGCTTGAATGTCCTCCTAGCAACTAAATATATGATTAAATAAACATATATATATATAATTAAAACTAAAAAAGAACTACAAACAATTGTTAGATGTAAATAACTTTTTTTTTGCGTGAAAATTCTCCTAAGAAAGTATCCACTCTGTAAATAAAAAATGATTTTACTAATCTTATAAATTAAAAATTATCTAGACAGAGATATGTATTTATAAATATGAATAATAGTAAAGTTTTTATGTATAATGGATATATGTATACACAAATGCATACATTCGGATACACATTTATTTAAATTGTAGATATTTTATTATTATTAACTTATTTCAGTTTTACTTGTTAAAGAATATGAAATTAAAATTGCTGAGTTAAAGTGATGTTTGAGCCTGGGTTAAAATTACATGTAAAAGGTCAAATCTGAGGTGTGCAAAGGTTATCAGAGCAAATTGTCCAGCGCAGGGGGAAAGGGCTCTCTTCATTCCAGCCAGTTTTCCTCCATTTCCCACCAATTTAAATATGACTCCAGGGCCAGAAATAAATGGAGTCTAGTAAGCAACAGAGATTCAGGCAGGATAATCTGGGCTGTCCAACCATGCAAGGCTTATGGTATGATAGATGGTTACCAATCCAGGCAACCTGATCCTACAAGGACCTCAGACTAATCCTAGCCACCTTTGACCTGTTACGCTTGGCTTGAACAAACCTTGACTTTAAGAATTTAGTTTTCAGTTTTTACACTGTTAAAAAAAAAGAAAACATTAATTCGTTTGTAGTTAATTATCTTATGTGTATTGTATTGTCTTTTTTTTTTTTTGCGTCAAAGTAACATTTTTTTTTTTTTTTAGTAATAAAACGGTTGTTATATATCTATGTTAAATTCTCTGCTGAAGGCAAGTTAAATAACTAAACAAAAGAATATTACGACCAAGGAGGACACTTATTCATTATCGGTGATAGTATACTATTACTTTCTACTGGCCACACTCTTAACATAATTTATAATTCCTACCATTGTGATGTACGTGTATGTGTTATACGTACTACAACTTTTACTGTTTAATTTCTATCATAAATCTTCATAATTTGTGTTTTCTAAATTAATAATTGAAAATTTTGAACAGTGAAAATAACGAAAATAATATTTTTCTTAAATTAAAAAACTAATAATTTAAAAAATTATATTCAAACTCTCTTTCCCTGTTGTTATACGTTATTCTTAAAGTTTTAGAATAAGTTTTTTTTATTCATTTTTCAATAGTATGTTTTGATTTAATTTAAGTAGTTTTTTTTTTTTTTCTGCAGGAAACCTTTTATCATTTTTTCTAAAAACTATTATTTATATATCTTTAAAAGTTTAGTTTTAAAAAAAGTCATAAAGATTATGCTATAACATTTTATCACTATATTAAATAGTGAAATAAAATTAACAAATAAATAAGTATATGATCAATAAAAGTAAAACAGTTCTTAAATAGTCCTTAACACAATAATAACCTCTCAATAATAAACTTAAGAGCATGCTAACGCTCTAAAAAAGCTTTTTTTATTATTATGATAAATGCTACTACAAGAGAAGGCATTCAAATCATCTTTATCTTAGATTGTCCCCATCCCCAGACCGGTTTCGACCCATGGGTCTCTTCAATGAGAAATTGGGACATTAGATTCAAAAAACCAACTCAAGCTAAGCATTTATCTAAAAGATAATTCTCAAGAAGAAGATCTAAACCTTTAGACATCTGCATGTCTTTAAAGTCAGCTCTCCAACCGGAAAAATTATATGGGCCTGAACTTAATTCAGATACTCCATATATTAATAGGCTTAGCCACTTAATTTAGCCAAAGCCCCAACAGCAAAATAATAATAGTAATAATAAAAAGTCAGATGTCACATGACTTATATATAGCTTGCAATTACCAATATGTAAACTTAAGAGCATGCTAACGATCTAAACAAGCTTTATTATTATTATTATTATTATGATAAATGCTACTACAAGAGAAGGCATTCAAATCATCTTTATCTTAGATTGTCCCCATCCCCAGACCACTTTAAGTCATGTGACATCTGACTTTTTATTATTATTTTGCTGTTGGGGCTTTGGCTAAATTAAGTGGCTAAGCCTATTAATATATGGAGTATCTGAATTAAGTTCAGGCCCATATAATTTTTTCAGTTGGAGAGCTGACTTTAAAGACATGCAGATGTCTAAAGGTTTAGATCTACTTCTTGAGAATTATCTTTTAGATAAATGCTTAGCTTGAGTTGGTTTTTTGAATCTAATGTCCCAACTCCTCACTGAAGAGACCCATAGGTCGAAACCGGTCTGGGGATGGGGACAATCTAAAATAAAGATGATTTGAATGCCTTCTCTTGTAGTAGCATTTATCATAATAATAATAAAAGCTTGTTTAGAGCGTTAGCATGCTCTTCAGTTTACATATCGGTAATTGTAAGCTATATATAAGTCATGTGACATCTGACGTTTCATTATTACTCTTCAATAATAATAACAAAAAGGAAATCATTTCTGAAAAGGCTAATTAATTGGTAGGTGATAAGGTTTTAAGATTTGTACCATTTTATTATCTGCTCAGGGATATTTTACACATATGAGGGACTGAATCAATGAATCCAGATACTAAGCTGGGAATGGAATATCTACTCTTGACTATGAGTTTTGTGTTTTATTTACAAACATAGAGGTAAAAAAATAACGTATGTTATACGTATAATTTTTTGAAAAAATGTAGAGAAAAATAATATTTGTTTTGCGTACTTTTTTAAATCAAAATCATATTATAATTGATAGTTGTATAATTTTAATTAAAAAATAATTTTTTTCTCTCTCTTTTTGAAGTCTTTATAATATGGGTTACATTTTAATTAACAAATAATAGAATAAAAATTGGAAACATTTTAATGAGCAAATAGTTGACTTATATTTTTTCTTAAAAAAGCAAGATAGAGAAAAATAAATGTATTGCACTTCATCATTATCAATTATTATCAATCCACTGCAGGATGAAGGTTTCTCCAAGTTTAATCCATCTTCTCCGATCTTTAGCTTCTCTTCTCCACATCACCTCTGCACACTTTCTTATTTCATCCATCCATCTCATACATGGTATAGTTCTGGGTCTTTTAAATATCTTGGTATCCAGTTTGATTTCAATTGTCCATCTATTATCAACTCTTTTAATAACATGTCCAGTTCAACTCCATTTCAGTCTTTTAATTTTTGAATGAGGTCAGTAATACCTGTTTATTCTCTTATCCATATATATTGTATTTTCAATCTCTTTTTGTTACTTCCAATATGCATCTTTCCATACTTCTTTGAGTAGGCTGAATCTCTGTATTACTCTTTTATTAATTTTTCTTTTCAAACACATAGGCATATTTCCTTTTGGTATCAAGTTATTTCTACTAAATGCATTCCAACCAAGTTCAATTCTATGATTAATTTTATCCACTATGTTTCCATCTGTATTAATAATCTGACCAAGGTATTTGTAGCTATTAACTTCTTCTAACTCATCATAATCAATCTTTATTTTCATATTTTGAGAAAATCCATTAAACATTACTTTAGTCTTTTTAACATTTATCTTTAGTCCTATTTTCCTACTTTCATCTGATAACTCCTGCAACATTTCCCGCAGCTCTAAAGCATTATTTGCAAAAAAACAACTATATCATCTGCAAAATCTAAATGAATTAAATAATCTCTATTTATTTTCACTTCTTTAGCTTCCCATTTTAATCCACAAAATACTTCTTACAGCACTGCTGTAAAAAGTTTTGGAGATATGGAGTCATCCTGTCTTACACCTTTCTCATAGTTGACTTTCCTAGTATCACTATGTAATCTAATTGTTGCTGTTTCATTTTTATAAATATTCTTTAGAATATGAAAATATCTTGGATTTATACCTTGATGATCCAATGCTTTAATCATTGAAGAAATGTTTATAGAATCAAATGCCTTTTTATAATTTACAAAACCAAAGCATAATAGCAACTCATATTCATTTGTCTTTCTATAACTTCTCTCAATATCTGGTTATGATATACTGTACTGAAACCACTTTTAAATCCAACTTGTTCTCCTAGTTGGTGGAAATCTAATGTTTTCTGTAGACAATCTTGGTAAAAATGTTGTATAAAAATGATAAAAGGCTGATAGGTCTGTAATTTCTAATATATTCTTTATCACCTTTTTTAAACACTATTATTAATACTGAATTTTCCCAATCATCTGGTACATCTTTATCATTTAGACATTTGGTATATAACTGTGCTAAATTTTTTCTACTTCTTCACCTGCTTCTTTCAATGTATCAATTATAATTCCATCATTATCTGAAGCCTTTCCTTTCTTCATAAATTTAATTGCATATCTCACTTGTTTATTTAAAATTCTGGGCAATTCAGAAGATATAATAGGTACAAAAGGTACTTGTTCTTTATTACTATAAAATTCTTGATCAAAAATGCCATCTCTCTTTTTAGTAATAATTCCATCTTTTTTTTTATTGCAAATAATAAATTTCCTACCAATACCAAAATGTTCTTTTACATTCTTGAGACTTTGATTCCTTTCTACAGCTTTCTTTGCTAGTTCACAGTTATATTTTCTTATATCATTTTCAACTCTTTTCCACACCATTTTACAAAATTCAAGGTATTCGATCCTTTTTAATGCATCATTTTTGTATATCTTCATATTCCTTCTTTTCTTCACAAATTCTCTAGTCTCAGTAGAAATTTTATTGGTCAGTTACTGTTTTTCTCTACTAGCTATTTTTGTTGCAGTTTTTAAAAGTGTATCATTTATTTTCTTATTAATTTTATTTAAATCTGAATCATGTTCAAAATCTACTAATACTTGAAATGATTTGTAAGTTCTAATTTACATTCATTAGAATGTTTCTGAAGATTAGGAATATCAACTGTATATATTGTTTTTCTTAATAATTTTTATTCTCTCTAGTTTTTCATCACCACATATATTACCTCTTACTGATCAATGATCACTTCCTGTGTTAAATTTATTAAGAACATTACAATCTTGAAATATGTATTTTCTCTTAGTCAAAATATAATCCAATTCTGTTGTAACCTTCATTTGGATGCTTCCATGTCCATTTACTTTTAACATTTTTCTAAAAAAAAAAAATAATCATAATATAAAGTTTTTCTTTTTCTGCAAATTCCACTAGTCTATGTCCTCTCTTATTACTATTACCATAACCAAAATTACCTACAGCACTTTCATCTTTCATTTGTTTACCAATTTTAGCATTAAAGTTTCCCATAACAATTTTAAAATGTTGTTTACTATGACCAAAAAAAGCCTTTTGTACATTTATATAAAAATCTTCTACTACTTCATCACTATGAGAACTTGTTGGGGGCATAAACCTGAATCATCTGCACTTAGTATCTGCTATTAAGTTGTATAACTAATCTTGCCACTCTGTCAATACACCATCAATCTCCACAATGTTCTTCCATTTTTCATTTCTAATGAAACCTAATCCACTTGTATTTTCAATATTTGAGCCTTTATAGTAGAGTACATGCCCACTTTTTAAATCAATTGTCTCTTTACCTTTTTTTCTAACTTTACAAAATTCAATAATGTCCCATTTAATATATGATAGTTTTTTTTCTAATTCTTGTAATTTTCATTTCCTTGAATGTGATCTGCAGTTGTAAGTACCTAAATAAAAATTTATCATCAAAGGGCAGCCTAGGTTCACACCAGGCAATTCTTAGCACCCTCTGCCTGCACTTTTATTGAAATGACACTACAATTAAAAGCTGCTTAAAAACTTTAGTTATTTTAATTGTCAAATAGTATGAACAAGGATAAGCATGTAGAAAGTTGTTTTTCTTAAATTATAATTTTAATCAACAATTAATATGAACAAATAGAAGTTTTTTTAATTCTCAAATTAAAATAATAATTTAAAATAAATGTAATGTTCCAAAAAAACAAACAAAAAATGAACTTATTCACTGGAATTATAAAAAACTTGGATATTCTAAACAAAGTTAAAAAGAAATCTAGATTGCTGTTATCTTTCTGCCATATTTTCCAGCAATTAAAATGTAGAGGAGACTATAATAGTCCTGATGATGTGTTTCCAATGAAATTTTGATTTTGCTTTCAGCTCAAACACATTCAATTGATTGTCTTGGTGTATGAATTTTTATGATGTAGCTGATAGTTCACTGGTGGAATATCAGAATCTTTTAACATAGAGATATGTGTAATCTAGCCATTCATTAAAGTGAAAGCCTGATGCAGAAATGAGTCAACCTATCTCATTGAAATATAGTGAAATAGTAATAATCCCAACCTCTTTTCAAGACAAATACCCAAGATTTAAGCTACTCAAAAGTTATGGTTTCTTCAATTCATAGCATATATAATGGAATTTTGCAATGTAGATAGTACCTTGCAGTAACCTGCTGTGGTTTTACTTTTGATGACTAGAAATCTATTTAGATAGATTCTTTGTGGGTACACCCTATTTGTCTCCTGTTTTGGATAGAAGTAATGTATGAGGACATTTTTTTGCAGAAGTTAAACTAATTAATTATTGTTGCAGAAGATTTGACATTCAACTTCTTGATTGTTATCACAGGCAAATCCTTCATGTTTTTTTTATTACGTGGCATAGATGACCTGCATTAGCCATATAGCATTTCACAGTTCACCATATAGAACAGTTGATATCTGTAAAATTATTTCAGAAACATATTGAAAAATACAAGTGAAAATTGCAAAATAATGAGCATTTTGACAAAACTTTTAGCTCTTTCCCCTATTTACAGTTAGTTAACAAAGTTACAAATTTTTCTATTCATATATTTAATGTTAATATTTATTTAATAAAAAAAAAAAAACTGAGAAAGAAACTTTGTTATTGTTTTCAAACAAATACAAGATAAAAAAAGAAAATCTCATGTATTTATTATTTGTATTATTTAATGAAAAAATTGAAAAACCACCAAAAGTCATGAAGGCAACTATTTAGAAAGATCACAAGGTAGCAGATCACTCTATTCATCCATTTATTATTAATATTATATGTATTTATTTTGGAAATAACTGCAACACACAAAAAAATCCTCACAAAAATACTGTTTGTATTATTTAGTAAAAAAAAACTGAAAAAATAAAGGATTAGTCACTTTCATATTCCTATAAACAATTTGACTCTCATATTCTTTTACTAAAATCTCAAAACATCTTAATTCAAAAGTAATCATGAAATTAGATGTTTAACTAAACAATACCAAAATGTTAGGTTTATTGCTTAGTATTTCATTAGAGGTTTAGTGCCTCTCAGGAATGTAAAAATTGAGGGATGTAAAAATTCCCAGAATGCATACTAAATTGGTACCTAAGATATTTTGTTGCTTGATTTATTTTCTAGCTAATAATGAATAAATGTCCATTTGCCAATCAATAATTGGATAACTAGCTGTGTTAAATATAGGTTGATCAAAATCTGAAAAAAAAATTCCCCAAATTTATCCTACCTCAGATTGTAATTCAGGGTATATGCTTGACAAATAGATGCACAAGATATATATATGTAACAACATTGTGCATATATAATTAATGAGAATATATAATGTTTCAAAATAAATGTTTCCAGTTTTTAGTAGAGCTTAATTCATTTTCATTTATTTTAAAACATCATATATATTATAAAGCATATTCACATATGTATGCACTACTTTGTTACATAAATTTAATGGAATTTAGTATAAACCTTATATATGTATGTTTAATTCACCAGCATTAGTAAATACATTTTAAAAAGATAATACAATAAATATATATTAATATGTTTAGACATTCACTGATAAGAGATTATTCTGCATGGTTTGATGCAGTGATGGAACTCAAGATCCATAAATCATGACCAGTTCTATTGGTTCTAGTTTTCAGGTTTCTTATGAATTGTGAACAATACATTATTCAGTTTTTTTTTATTATACGAATCTTCATGGTGGCTATGATAAATTCGTAATCTCTGGAATTCATACTTCATGGGTTGGATCCTAGTTCTGTTATTTCTAGTCCTCAATTTTTTTTAAAAATTCTGAAATATAAATAATTCATTTTTTCTCTAATGATAAGAGAACTTATGTTTTATTATATTTTTCTAGGCTGCAGCAAATGTTGTTAATACATAGTAAGAATGATAGCTTTAATGGTGACTCAGCTTAAAAATAACAGGTTGTTGAATGAAACTAATTTCTTTAAAAGAATCAAATTAGATGTGATCACATCATCATTCCATCATTAACCCACAAAACCAAATTCTTGCCAAAATTAAGAAGATCAAGCTTAGAGATGAACAATTAGCACCAGGAAACCAGTATAAGGAAACTTTGTAAAACATCAAACTCCCAACCAATTGAAGCATTCATCATAATTCCCATAAACCAAGTAATAAGAAATGTATTATTTCTAGTGTAAATATTTCTACTCTGTAAAATTATTTCAATAAAATCAATTATTTTAAGAAAAAAAAAAAGAATCAAATATAGAAGAAAGTTAGATATTTTTTTAAGTTGTTAAGGAAATTTAACATTATTCTTTTTGTTAGCCAGCTCATAATTAAGTCAGATAAATATTAAGATCATAAATGAATATGTAGCTATTCTTGGCTAGAAAATAAAGTAAGAAAGGGAAATAATATTTACAATGCTCTTAATGCAAACGACAAGTTTGAAATTTATAATGACTTAATACCTGGACATCTCATGTTCAATGATGTTTATCTAATACACTTATAGTAAATAATATTTTCAATATAGAATCTGTAAATGGAAATTATTTATGAATAATATTTTACTACCCTCATTAAATCAATCCTGCATGGAGTGATTAATCAATAAAAAAAGAGATCGAATATGTAACTACTTAATATTTTTCTTTTTGCAACATTTTTTTTTTTATATATTATCTAACTAATTACTTTTCATTTTAGAAGTATATCCTTTATTTTGACCCCATTCACCACATACTATTCATTTTAACATTAGTAAATTAAATAAAGTCAAAATGGCTACAATATAATCACTGTATTGACAATGGTTGTCTTTTAACTATTGTAGTTGCCCAGATAAAATTACAATTCTTATTAATAAGACTTGTTTCAATCTCTCATATTGCATAATTATTTTAATATCTGTTATCCTGATGGTTTACATTGTTTTCAGCCAATGGAGAGTCATTGCATGAGTGACCTGTACCACTCTTTAGACTGAAATTTTAAGCTTTTATTGTAAAGTTCTACTGTCTTTTAATTATTTATTAAATTGTCTGCAGTATATACAATTTCCTGAATTACCTGGCAACAAGTATGTTGATTTGATGAAATTGACAACTTATTGACAAAACAAATCATTCTATAAAAATTGTTGTATCTATAGTTTCTGTCTATTTGGTTTTGTATTTGTATGTATGATGACATGAATTAGTTTATATATCATCCATGCATAAGCCATTGGTGATATTTTTTGGGAATTAAGACAACTGCATCTGATTTAGGTTATGCTACAATACTATGAATATTTCTGCATATAGTTACATTTAACATGAACCCTGCTTGATTTTTGCATGTTTGGTGAATTTCTTTTTATACTAGCTTATATCTTCAGTTTGCATACACCTTCTAGATGAGATATATTTTATAGGCAAAAAATGCTCATTTTTTATATTTTTTGACATTATTTTATTAACTTTAAATGTATTTTGAAAAAATTGAAAAATAGATATAATTATTTAGTAAAGTTTGTCTTATTACTAATATCTGCAGTAAAATAAATAATTTCATTCATTAATATAATATTTTTAATAGAATTTCTATTATTCTTATTTTGTATACATTGTTTAGTATAGTGGGGTACTGTCTAACCGATTCTCAAATGAAGGAATATGAGGGGGGGGGGCGACGACTAAGTTTGATCAGTTAAATACAATTCCCAGAGAAAGTAAAAACCGTGTGTTTTTATAGTTTTTTATTTTAAACGTTTTAAATACTGACTCTATATTTATAAAAAAATATTCAAACTTTGATTACTAAAATAATTATCAAAAATATATTATTTGATGCTTACAAAAACTGGAATTTTAATTTGTTGTTTTTTTTAGCGTTTTTATATTTTATTCTATTCTTTAAATTTTTATTAATTTTCTCTAAGTTAATATATTTTTATTTTAATATTTACAGCCGAGTATTACCACTTTCTTTACGCCCAAAAATTATTTTTATCATTATCATCATTATTATTATTATTATTTATTCGACAACATAATCTTTTATATATTTTTTATAATATTATTTTTAGTTCCAATTTTATCACTGTATTTTTTCTTTATAGTTTTTTTTAAAATTTACATATTGCATTTTTATAATGATTCGCTTTCCCTTTAAAAGGTATGTTTTTGTTCCCATTCAGACTCTCAGTTCAAAATAATTAATTTGCATTATTCTTAATTTTAAATTCACTGTCCACAAAATAATTATTAAAACCTTGCATTTTAATTTCAATTTTTTTATTTTAATGACGCAAAAGATTCATTAAAACTATTGAAAGTAGCTCTGCAATTTTAATTCTAAAAGTAATTGTCTTAAAAATGTATTAAATCAATGGCAAATTATCTAATGATAATTATGTTTTATATAGTTATTATTGTATACTGCTTCTTGGCTAACTATTCTACCTATCTTAAGATGTAAAACTTTTTTTTTTTATTGCACCATCAAGTATTTTTTGAATATATGAAATACTAATTTGCTTTACAAATATCTTTCTCATTAACATATTTTATCTAATTTGTTATTTTTAATAATGTGCATTTACAGTTTTAAACTTGTTAACAAATTTTATTTTTTTACTTTCAATCTCAGCTTTCATAAATACTATCAATTTAATATATTGAATCCCCTTCTTTCATAATTAATTATATATTTTTTAAAATAATATTGTTTTGTTTTCACATTAAATAAATATAACCAATAATTTTATTGTTTTATATCTATTCTGCCTAACAGAAGTTTGGTTTTTAGCCGATTTATCTTTCCCATATTTTTTATATATACTTTCAGCAATATTCTTTTTCTTTATATATATTAAAAATAATATAAATTACTTTATGAATATTTCTTTCAACAAATACATTGTTAACTAATTTTTTGTGTTCCAAATATAAATATATTTCAATAATAACATTCTTTTTTTATCTCTATGCCTTCAGAGGCAAAAGTATTTTAGATAAAAAGACACTTAAGCTTTTATGCCAATTCTTTATTAGAAACATAATTATAAAAAACAAATTTTGCCTAAATTACCTTCTAACAAATTACCTAAAACTTATTTTCCAAAATCTCTAACAATGTAAATAAAATTCATTTCTGCACAGATTTATCCTAATTTTTATTTCAAATTTACAGTATTTACAAACTGATTTTATTATTAATAATGAATAGTCATTTATATCCTCACCTTTTCTTTTACACTGATGAGAGTTTATTATTTTTATAATAAAAATTTTTCCCATCTTTTCAATATTTAAATCTTAATTATTACTCTATTTTTATTTTTCCTCCTACAATCATTTGATTTACAAAACCATTTTTTTTCATCATTGCTTTATTCTAATTTATATTGAATCATACTTGTTTATATATTAATCTAAAATCAGAAATATTTGATTTTTTGCAACTGCGAAAGCATTTATAAATCTTATTGAAGAACTGCAAAATATGAAAAAGACAATGAATGAAATTGTTTGGCACTAAAACATAATACGGATTTATTTAAATGCTTTTCAAAAGATTCTTAAACTTTTTTCAATTATATAGAGAAGGCATAAATGATAACTTGCTCTTTATATTAATAAGTAAGAAAAAATACTTTATTTTTACTTGAGAACATTCCAAACATCTACATTGATTTGGTTCTTTATAACTTACTTTAATATATAACAGTCTTTTGATAAGAAGGAAAAAATATTGACTGCTACTAAGTTTAAAAATAATAATCTGTTATGGATTTTTGTTATCCTTGCTGTCTAATCTAGAAAAGGTGCTCATTGCACATATTATAGAAACTTTGCTTTCTATTTATCTATTTTAGTTGTTTTTACTGAAATATGGAATACTTTATGTATAAAAATGGCAGTTTATTATTTTTGTAGAACTGAAATTCAAAAAATTATTTGTGTTTTTGTTCATTTTAGATGTGAGATATGTTGAAAATTGGTTTAAACATTTTAAATGTTGCTTTGTTAAAAAATTAATCGTAGTTAGATATATATTGATTGATTCGTTAAAGATTAGAAAAAGTAATTTTTTTAAAACGTAATGATTAAATTAATTTTGTGGTAGTAGAGATTATAATTGAGAATGAGGCCTAATATAAAATAAAATATTTGAAAAAGTGGACAAGTAAATAATATATATATATATTGTAAATGAAAATAAGAGGGGAATACAATGTTACATATAGGAAAGATGAGAAAGACAAATAAATATCTTATTAAAAAATATATATATTAAATTTTGATTTAATAATAAAGATATTGGAAATGACAATTGGAGTAGAAGTACAGAAAAAAAATGCTTAAAGAAAATAATTTAAAATATATGATTTTTAGAAGGCAATGAGATGAATGATTTTTAAGAAATGATAAAAATTTGAACAAAATAAAAAAGAGAACAGAATATATTGATGGCATATCACTTAATATCTCTTTTCTATCTACACTACACATTTTGAATGCTTTGTGTGTGTGTGTGTGTGTGTGATTTACTGTGATTTTTTCTTTGCCATTTATTACAAATACCATCTTTCTCAATAACTCAAATGTGATTTTTTAAAACAGTTGTTTTTTTTCTTGCTAATTATTGTCTTTTTATCAATATTTATGCATTCAGATTTGTTATTATTTTCATTTTTTTTATTTATTTAATCATTTTAACTTCTATTTTTAATGTTTTAAATAATTATTTTTTAGACTTTGAATGTATAGATTCTTTTTATTTATAGTAATTTATTTAGTTATTGTTATTATAACTTGTATTCATTATTTGTATGTGAGTATTAGTTTATTTTCTTTGTGTATCATTTTATATTTTTATTTTATTATTTTGTTGAATTTAAAAGATTATGGAGTGAAAATTAATTAAATAAAATGAATGCTGCACAAGATTATACCTCATCTTTCATTTGAAGTATAAATGTTCAAATTATATATATATATATAATTGCTTAATATTTGTATATTTATTTCAGTATAGCATTATGCACTGGATTATTTTATATATATTGTTCATAACATGAAATAATCTGATTTTCATATAGCATATAATGACATGAGTAAAGAATGACTAGTGATCATCTATCATTCAATAATAAAAAATGTCCTCAGATATCCTTAAAAAATAAGTGACAGATCACTATGAAAAAATATCTTTTAAGCCATTACTAAGAGTCATTTGATGCCACAAAATAATAATATATAACTCTCCTCATATATATATATATATATACATGCATAATAAATTATATATAAGCCTTAACATCTGATCAGAAGAAATTTATGGCAATAAACATCAAATGACCACCACTTTTTATGCTTGTGTGTAACTGCTTTAAAACAGGCAAAACTCACTATACATATTGCCACACACAGCAAACTAGAGTAATCAATGGATACCAGAAAGCTTGTGCATAAAATCCCATATGACTATATAAGCTGATGGGTTTGGATTAAAAACATTAAGGTGTTTTAGTTAAGTGGAGATAAAAGGTGATTGCTGGAGGATTGCATTAGATCCTAAGATCTAGGTGCAGTGCTCTCAGATCCAAGGCTCCTCACTGACAAAGGCCACAAGCCAAAAACTAGTCTGGAGATATTGGATGAGTAGGCACTAGATGGGGATTTTATGCACAAGTTTTCTGGCATCCATTGATTGCTCTAGCTTGCTGTGTGTGGCAATACGCATAGTGAGTTTTGCCTGTTTTAAGAAATTTATAGCATATGATAAATGTGTTAGCTGTTCATGCTCATGATCAGGAATTTGTGACTAGATTTAAAAAACTTTCAGGTAAGTCAAAACATTTTTAAATTAAAGATAAGGTTTTAGCAAATTAATTCCAAATAGCAATTTCCTTTCTTTTAGAAAAAATCAGCAGCAAAAAAATGATTATATAGCACAACAATAGTGTTGTCTATTTATTCATGACCTAGGCAGAAATTTATCAATAAAGATGTCAAAAATCACTAAATTATAATTTTATATATGCAGATAGAATACCATTAACCTGATGTCTATTGTCAAAACCCTTTACTATCCAAGCAAAATATCAAAAATGATCTATGTTATGCAATAAAGAAATTTATTTGTACAAACAGTAACGAAAATAAAAACAAAATTTTAGTAAGTATCTATAAATTAATAACCTTCATTGGATCTGCTTGTTTTCTTTTTTCCTATCTTAGCAAACTTTGGATTAACAATGAAAGCTAAAAGATTGATTTTGAAATCTGAAAAAATATCGGAACCAGAAGTTTGAATTAATGAGTGTTTTACCTGTATTAAAATCATTATAAGTTATAAACTTAAAGTAAACTTCAAAGAAAAAAGCCTAAACTGGACAATAATGAACTTTCTTTTCTAAGACATAGTTCTTTTTTTTTTTTTTTATCATTTATCCATCGATGTGGAATTTACTGATATCAGGTATTCTTAATGTGGTGAGCATATGGTTAATACATATTATTGGAATGCCAATCAGAAAAAAAATAGTTTACTTATATTCAAGCACTCTTAACATTTTGATGTATATAATTCTAAATTTTATCATTTTTTTTCTTCTTCATTCTGTAGCATATTCATTTATTTTGCAAGACGGCCTTAAAATTAAAATTATTATGTATTTGATTTTAAATATTTTTATTTATTAAAATATTAATATATTTATCAGAGCAAAATTTTAGACTTTTTTAAAAGAACAAATATGAAAAACATTAGTTATGTAATTTTAAACATAGTATATGCATGAATGTATTTGAATAAGCACAAGATCTTGAAAAACAAAAAAAGAATGAATGCTTCAAAGTTAATAAAGTTCAAATGAAACAGTTTAGACAAAAAAACATTATATAAGTATTGTATATATGCGTTTCTTATAATTAAATTAGAAAGAGATGTTTAAATAAAAAATTACAACAGGCCAGTTGTCACAGGGATGATCCTGAATTTTACTATACGCCAAGTTTAATTCTTTTAACCGAATGCCTTTTTAAAGATTAATTATAACTTTTTAAAATTAATAATTACTTTCAGATTAATTTGATTTCAAAATGAGGTTTTTTTTCCTCCAGATTTATAAAGGTCATCGGTATGTTTATTTATTTGATTTTACTGACATCAGAAATGAGATGTGATTATAAATTTGCCCTTATCTTCTTTTAAACTTGATACATTTTTTTTTTTTCTGTTTTGCTTATTCGTCAAAACAAAAATTGCTCTCTTGCTTATTTTCTACATATGAAGTTGACAACTTTATTAAAATTTATAGTAATATTCTACAATTTTAGTTCAGTCACTAACACCTATTTAAATATATGCATATGAATTAAGTGTAAATAGAAATTATCTTTTTTTTTAAACAAAACTAAAATCAAATCATACGAATGAATAAATGGTATTTAATATTATAAGATCTAAAAATGATAACTAAAATTATTTACATACTAATTATTATATTTCTGGAAATATGTCTTTTTAAATATATACAGTAAAAAATCTTAAATAATTTAATCTGTTAAATTTTGCATCAGAATAATAGTTTTTATTTGAATTTCAAATTAGAAAGTGTATTTTGATACTTTTCCAAATAATAACTTGCTTTTCTGCCACTATAACGTTTTGGCAGCACTATACTACTGAATAAATATTTCTTTGTTATTGTCTAAATATAATTCTCTGAATATATAGACACGCACACATGCACATACCCAATGCATTGATAGTAAGAAACTATAAATTAGTATTAATATTTGTTTCACAGAGAAGCAATTCAAGACCAGGATAATTTTTTAATGTATTCAAAATTATCAGTTAGTTTAGGAGATTTAAATAATAAAAATTCTGCTTAACTTTTAGCATACGATTTTTATTATAATTTTTCATTTGTTTCAAAGAAAAAAATAGATGAGGTCTGTTAAATACCAGGAAAATAAAAACATGAAAGCTTAAATCATTGAAACATAATAAATGAATTAATTTTAAACCATATCTTTGTTTTAACTTAAACTTCTATTTTTGTTGAAGTTAAAATGTAAAAATAGCCCAAAGAATAGAGTTGAAAAACAATGGTTATACTGGGTTAAGATAGAAAAGTTTTTCTTTTTTATTTTTTAGTTCAGAGTTCATGTATCAGTGACTTAAAAAGAAAAAAATCTCAAAGTTTGTCAAGCGTAGATAATTAAGAATAATTCACGTTAAAGAAAAAATGAACTTGTAATGAAATGAAAAGTTCAAAAAAAAAAAAAAAGAAGAAAAGAGAGGGGAGAGGGTATAAAAAGCAGTTGGTACTTCATGGGTGTAATTAATAACCTCCCAGTCTTTCACTGTTTCCAGGCAACCACAGTTAAGGCAGGTCTACCGACTAGCTTCTGTCCTAGGTCTGGAACAGCCATCATAAGCTGGTAACGCACATGCAAAATTGGCCTGAAAGGTCAGAGGTCATCTTCTTGCTCTCCCTTATTCCTCACATGCGTAATCCTGGACTTTGTTCTTAAAACTAATTGCTATCAAAGTTTAAAGAGGTATTTATCACAGGGCTCCTCAGCAAGATCATAATTTGTCCATATTAATTTGTATATGGCTGCAGGGTGTGTGGAAGAAAACACCATTCATGAGCAGGATTTATTGAGCAGCGAGAAACCAAAATGATAGTCTGTAAAGGTTTAGGATATATATATTATCCCATGGAGAGCGACTCTTGATCAACTAGTCATGCGTGAAAATGGGTTTCAAATTAAAGATTTTTTTCTCATTCATTTTTTTTGGTAACTGAATATAAAGAACAGAATAGGCTCTGAACTTAAATTTGTAAGCTATTGATAACGACAAAATACAATATTTTACATTGTTTAATTTGAAATTCTATTTTTTACATGAAGTAAAACAAAGGAGAAGAGAAATATATATATAATAAAAAATAAAAGATGTTTTTAAAATTGTTTATTTATTTAAAAGTAAATTTTTATCTGTTTAATGAAAGACATTTTTTTTCCGGTTTCACTCTGCCATTTATTTGTACAATTTAATTTTTGAGTTATTAAACGAGTTAATTTCATCTCAAGTAGTTTCGTTTTTATAAATGCAAACATAATATTTCATTATTTTCTTTTTTTGTTGTTTACAAAGTGTAAATTTCTGAATAAATAATTTATCCGTCATTTTTCGTCTTTTTAAAAATATATTTTATATGCGGGCTATAGTCTATGAAGACCGCCGCGTATTATGTATATACACACAAACTAAATGTATTTGTTTTTACAACCACGCTGGATTTGTTAATAAGAAAGGCCTCGTGACTTTAGAGCCTTACAAATGTTACTGATTCTTAGAAATTTTGTTTTTATTTTTCTTTATAATTTTTACAATTAAAATTTTAATGTTTTAAAATGTGACTTACTCACTTGTTAGAGCCTTTAAAATTTACGATGTAGCTTGAAATATATATAGAAAGTGGTAAGAAATGGCAAGCGTACCATCAATAACAATCAAGTTTTATCGCTTAATCGTAGTACTCTGACATCTAGTTACTCTAATTGTGCCTTTTGGCTAAGAATTTAAAATATATATATTTGACTGAATGCATAAATGTTTTTGGAATAAGACCATTTGTGGATAATCCAAAGAGCTCAAAATTTATAAGTCTGTCTGTTAAACTTTGAAAAATATCTAATTATGCGTATTATCTATTTAAAAACAATTATGTGTGTAAAAAGATTTTAGGATGTTGATATGTTTGATAACAGGCGATTATTATTGATTTGATATTTCCACTTGCTATTTCTTTACTGCTGATTTGCTATCTCTGTAAAGATTATATTATTGTTTACAGCTACGTACGCTAAAATATTATTTTATATTATGGACCACTGATATAGACGCAAGTTTCTGAAAAGAAGTAAAATTTTAAACCCATTTAAAGTTAACAAAAATTTTATTAAAAAAAAACAGACATAAAAAATGCTTATATATACATAATGTACACTCTATAAACGCATGTATATCTCTATGTATCTTAATAATGTAGAGCTTATAAAAATTTATAATATAGCCCTAACATTGAGATATTAGAATGAATTAGGTTTAAAGGCTGATGAGCACTGATCAATTATTATTAATTCTAAAGTTGGAATATATATCTATAATAAAATATTTATATATAGAAAACACTTATAAAACATAAAAGTCAAAAAATCAACTTGTCAATAAAATAAACAAATGACACAAATTCAGAATTAAAAAATTAACTATGAATTTTCACGACCATTGTTTTGCATTTAGGTAGGGATCTGTCCTAACAGTCAAAAGAGTGGTTGTGAAATATTAATTTTAAATTTTGGATAACTTTTTAATTAGAAATTACAAACAAAGTGGATTTAGGAAAACTTTAACATTTCAATTCACATATTATTTAACGTATTATTTTGGCATAATAATATCTATTTTATTGCAAGCCAAATTTATGTAAATCAAATAACGAAGAAGAGATCTTTTTATTCATTCTCGATATATATTTCTGTCGTTAGTATATATTCAGTTCCTGTCAATTCTAAATTCTATGTAGGCATCCCTTTTTTCAAAAGAAAAATTATTAAATAAACAACACAAGAGATGTTATTTTCTTGTAATAAATGCATACTATTTCAATAAAGTAAAAATATGGAACGCTTGAAAAGCCTCCTAAAGAAATAGTCAATTTTCTAGAAGGCATTATTTATTTTAGATCTATAAACTGCTATGTGTTTAAGAGGTCGTACGTCTTCAATATTTGTTTCATCAATTACTTATAAAATAGCTAATTACCAATTATTTTATTATCATCATTAATAGTCACAAATGGATTTAACATTCATAATTCCAGAAAAAAAAAAACAATCAAAGGTAAACTTATGAATTCTATGCCAACAATGAATAATAAATAAACAGTACTCAACCAAAAGCTATTGCTTCTTAGTAGGGTAAAATGATTTATCAAAGGCTGGATACTGTTTTTGATACAAACGGTATTTTTCATTTTCCTCTTTTTCTTTTTCAATCTCTTAAATTATTGCAGAGCCTGGTCATTGCATGCCTCTTATACTATTGGACTTTTTTTTGTAATAACAGTGAAAATAAAATTGTGTTTTATGCAACAACATTTCCATCATTTAACTACACTCACAGCATTTCTAACTTCAACATTCCCCATTTCTTTTGTTTTAAGCTCAAGCTCTCAAGATTTAAAAAAGCAATAACAGGGGCAGGCTTAGGAGTCTGGTAGTACTTAATTGGGATCCTTGCTCAAGGCAGTACAACCACTAATGATTCATTTTGGAATTGGATTTTAGTAAGACAATCGTTTGGGCTGTCAAACATTTGTATTTAGGTAGCCCTACTCCAACCTTAGATTCAGAGAATTGAGTGAAAGAAAGTTTTTATTTTTTGTTAAATAGAATTATTACAGAAATACCATTAAAATATCATTTTTTTTCTTTATAGAGACATTAATGCATGTGTTGGTAGAATTAGTAACTTCAGCAAAAAGTTATTGGAAATAATGGTATTGAGCTGTGAAGTCAAATGTTTTGTTATAACTGAATTTACACACAACACCTGGACTGACTATTATGAACATTTTATTTAGGCAGAAAATCACTTCAAAAAAACAAGGATACAAAAGAATACAGAATACGAAAAAAGTTCACATTACATGAGTAGGTATATCTCAGATTGTTCAACAGATCATAGATTTCAATGTTTAAGATTAAAATGATAGTTGCATTAAACAATATATATTATTCCAATCATATTCACAAAAAATGATAGTTGTTTAGAAGAATGTACTATATACACTAAATTTTTATAGCTATTAAACACCAAAATTGCTAATTTGGATCTTCAGGACCGTCATATTACGGAAGTATGAAATTCTCATAAGGAGTATGCAAGTAAATCTATTCTTGTGTTCATTTAAAAGAGGAATTGTGATTAGTTTTCTTGACAATGAGATCTTCTTATTAGTGATTTAATTTAAAAGAGATAGTTGACATTCTTTGTTTGGCAAAATAATAGATTAAATGTGAAACTTCATAATAATTCTAAAACGATACATTCAAAGACTGGAAAGAATCTTAAAAATGATTAATGGATTAAAACTGTAAAGAAAATTTGACATTGATTGCGGTCATTCTAGATCTTTTTTATGATGCATTGAAGGGAACATATGGACTTGAGAAATACTATCACAATCATATCAATCCCAGAAATAACTCTCTCTCATATGATGATAATGATATTTTGAAGAAATTGGAATGAGTATTTTGATTCTCCTTTAAATAATGATTCAAGAAGTGAAATGATGATTTTTAATGATATATACATTTTACATACTCATTAAAATTTGGATAAAGATATTCAGCTTAATGAAAACAGAATCACTCTTTGTAATCTTAAAAATAAAATGGATGCAAATACTGAAGCTTTAAAATATTGGTACTTTTTAAAGGAGTATCTGGGCTTATAAAGCTGTGTCATCTGATCTTAAAATTGGTTTTATTGTTCCGAATTTAAAAATAAGGATATAGAAAAGGTACAACTATTATTAATTGTAGCAAAAGCATTTCAAGAATTATTGAATAAGTTATTTCTAGTTATAAATGAATGATTATAAGAAACTCAAAGTTGTTTTAAAAAATCAAGAAACACTACAGATATGATTTGTGGAATAGGTTTGGGACAAATGAATGATTTATATATTGATTTGGTCCAGAAATTTGATACAGTTAATGGTACAGATCTATGTCATTGTTTGAATTTAGTTGTTTGTTCAAAAAAATTATTTATATTAAACAGCCTCTATATGATGGAATGAGAGGAAGTGTTGTTATTATTATAGGTAAAAAATATAAGGCATTTAAAATAAAACCTAGTTTTAAACAAGGATTTATACTTGCTTCAACATTAGTTACAATTTTTATAGCAGTGATTTTTGGAATTGTTTATTTGTGACCTAATCAGACAGGGGTCATGATATGATACAGATTTGATGATAGAACTTTTAATTTAACCCAATTAAAATAAATTACAAGAACTTCATCTTCTTCAATTCTGGATTTATAAAATATGTTAATGGCTGTGCTATTTTTGCCAGTTCAAAAGTCAATTTACAGAATGTTCTTACTGTTTTAAATGCAATTTATAAAGATTTTGGTTTATCAATTAATGTTCAGAAAATTCAAGTTGCTTATCAACTAGTGATGCAAGAAAAATCCTTATCAACTTTTAATTGGAATGATTATAATCTTGAGAATGTAAACGAGTTTTAATATTTTGATAATTTTATTAATGAAAAGATGGATTTAGGTGTTGAAATCCAGCATAGATTCCAATGTGCTGCTACTTTTAACAAATTAAAAGATAGAATATGTCATCATAAAGAAATAATTACTGCAACTAAATTAATTGTATATGGAGGGTTTAAATCATTTATTGTATGAATGTAAAACTTGGGCAAATGTATTAGAAAAGTTTTATTTAAAAATACCCTATAAAATTTTAAAACTACAATGACAAGATTGTTAAACTAATCAATGTGTTCTTCAGTTTGCTGGATGTGCGACTACTATTTGAAAATTACACTTTCATTTAATTGGTCTTGTAAAATAAATAAACAATGGAAGACTTCATAAAAGGGTATTTTATTGCTGAACTTAAACATGACTTTTGTAGGAGGGAAATATCCCATTTATGTTATCTCAAAGATATTTTAAAGAAATGTAATAACAATTATTTGAACTGGTAATATATGGCTAAGAATGGAATATATTGGAGAATAACTTAATATATCAAACACAGAGTTCTTCTTTTCAAAATAGTTCATAAATATCCAAAATAGAAATAAAACAAACTAACTCCTTTTTAAAACTTGTTTTTTATATGACTATTAATTACATGAAAAAAAAAAAAAATCTAACGTTTCGACTATTTTATATAGTCTTTTTCAAGGCACACTTATCTCACTCCCCTTTATAAAATAGTCGAAACGTTGGATTTTTTTTTTCATGTAATAGTCATATAAAAAACAAGTTTTAAAAAGAAGGAGTTACTTTGTTTTGTTTCTATATTGGAGAACCACAATTAGAGATTGTGTTGAAGTATTTCAGAAAGAAAATTTTCTACTGAAAAAATTGAAAGACAACAGTGTAAAATATTAAATAGAAAAATGAATCAGTATGTTGTACATGTGGACATATTTATGATTCACAAATTGGTTTGTACAGTCATCATCATCATCATTATCATTATTATTATTATTTAATATTTATATTAATGATCTCAAGGGTTGACTGAAATATTCTTATCTTTTATGCTATGCTGATGATTGTAAAATCTTTATAAGAATCACATCAGTGATTGATAGCACTTTCCTTCAGAAAGATCTTGATAACTTTAGTGCTTGGTGTGATCTAAATAATATGTCAGTGAATTTTAATAAATGTTTCCTTGTTTTATATTCTAATAAATCTGAAGTTTTAAATTTTTGTTATTTTATTAATTCTCACAAAATTAATTCAGTCAAATCCCCAAAACATCTGGGAGTTTTATTTTCTAGTAATTGATCTTTTTTTTCTCATTTAGAAATGATCATTGGCAAAGCTTTTTTTAAAAGCATGGGTGCATCATTAGGCATAGTTATCATTATCAGATGGCACAAAAATGAAATTATTTTTAGCATTGGTTCTTCCTACCATTGAATATTATTCAAATATTCAATGATTTGGAATCATAATTCTAAACAAGGGTGCAATTTATTATAGTATATAATAAGTTCTCCAAATATGTTTCTCTGGATAATGAAGTTATTGTTTAAATTCTTTCTAGATGGAAATATAGAGATCATAAATATCTTTATAAAATCATTAATCAACAAGTTATTCTATCTGGTATAATTTCTACTATGATAATTAGGTCTTATGAGCATGATACTTGGTTTGCTTTTGTCTTATTCCAATGTCCTTAAATTTTCTCCCAAAATCACATTTTTGAATAATTGTTTTAATTTAAATTATAAGCAATTTTGTAATTCAAATGTCATGGTTAATTAATTTAAATTTAATAGTCATTTATATATGCATATACTTCTTTGTCTTGCTACTTTTTTTTATTATGTTATATGCATTATAAATAAATAATCAATCAAAATAATATTATAGAAAAATAAATTCTGTTGGATATTTGACCATTATAGTACTTATGTATTATGTTTAGCCCTTTTACTTTTTTACTAGACAAACTGCATATGCTGTTGTTTAGAATGTAGATAAATAAATTATTATTATCATCATCATCTCTAAGTTTCAAAATGAACTTTATTGATGACTAAAAAAGGTTTCATTTACTTTGGTTTGTTTCACATACATATGTTTACATTACAAGGCAGAGGAGGGTGTCGGCTGGAAGTTGAGTGTGTATACATAGAGAAAACAGGTGGAGGTAGATGGAGCTGTGGGAATGATTGTTTAAGAGACTTTAATAGAATTATACATGGGGAAAAGAGTGATGAAGGCTACAATAATCATTTACTGGTTTATAGTTGGGTCTGTTTATTCAATTATCTGTGAATAGCATGGCATGGGTGGGTACAGGTACATATGCATTCATAACATGTTTTTTCAGGGGTTCTTGAGTGACATTTAGAGTTCATTTTATTTGGTAGATATTGGTGAGTAATAGTTCATGCTATACAATGTTGCAGGTACCCTGAGATAGAACTATTGACTGGTTATCAGTCACATAGGTATTGTTGGTTTTAGTATCAGCTTCAGAGCCATAGGCTGGGGACTGGGGTATAGTGCAGTGGTGGTGGTGGTGGTAGTAGTAGTAGTGGTAATGGTAGTAGTATTGGTAGTAGTAGTGGTAGTAGTAGTAGTAGTAGTATGATGATGATGATGATGATGATGTTTCAAAGGATAAATTTCATTAACATTCAAAGAGGTTACACAAGTTTCATTTGACAACATAGTTTTTACATATAAATTGGTTCATGAAACTACTTATGTAAAATTATTTCATCAATACATTGTATATGTTAACAAACAAGAAATATTTAAGAAATTAGGTGAAAAAGGTTGGAAATCACATTTAGACCTTTAATATTGATTGCTGCTATTTTTATTATCTTTATAATTTTGTTTGAGTGTGTTGCTATTTAAAACCCACTTGATCATTGATATCATCTCATTTGTATCTTCATAGTGCAGCTCAATTTCATCATTGGAAAAATCGACCGGTTGACAAAGTGGTTTAATTTGATCGTTATTTATTTCTTCAATTTTTACTTTTTTTGTATATCTATTCTTATTTGGGGGTTGGGCTGGTTTTCTGTTTTGTTCTATTTCTACTGATATATTTTATGGTATATCTTTGTTTTTTTTCCATTATTTATGTGCTGGTCTTGGTTATTATTCTTGATGTTTGTGGTGCATTAGAGTCATTGTTATTTATTTATTTTATTATTGAGTAGCTGTGTTTCATTCATTGCTGTTTCTTTTTTGTATTCCTTTTGTTTATTTAACCTTTGAGTCTTCTTATCATTAATTTGGGTCAGATGTTGCTCTTTAGTAATATCGTTTGCCTTACCTTTTATTCTGCCTTATTTTAAAAGCTTATTATGAACCAGGTTTGGTGCTTGCTCATCAGTTTATGAGTTTGTGCTTATTATTTTGTTTTGGGTGTTTGTTTGGTCTGATTTCTTTAACCTCATTTGGTCTTCTGTGTTTGATATATTTACATTATCAGATATTTGTGATTTTTTTATTGTTTCTATGTCCAGTTTTTGTATCTGATTAATATCTGTATATTGGTTATCTTTTGTATTTAGTTGATTTTTATTCCTATTTCCCAATCTCATTTGTTGTCTGTTTAGCATTATTTTGTTGTCTATCTAATAACTTTGCCTCATCTTTTGTAGTAGGTCCTATATTTGCTCCCTGCTCTGGTTTCTCTTGTGGCATATCAGATGAGCTAAGAAGTTTTTAGTGTGTTTTGTTGTTCATGCAAATTACTGCTCGATGCCCTCTAGTTCTGCAACCATAGCATTGTTGTCTGGAGGCCTTTTATTTGAAAGAGTCAAGATTGCTTCCTGATGTATTATCTGGTTAGGGATGTTTTCAGGATTGATGTTGTCTTTTACTTTAATTTTAAAGTGATAAATTGTTGGTGTAGCCAAATACCTAGTGACAAAAAAAAACAAAGATTTTGCTTGCAATACAACACAATTGGATGCAAAGTTACATTCCTTGGGCAATTGGTGCTGTCAAGCGGCCTACACTATCTATGATTACTATAGATCAGAACAACTATACAGGACCTACAATGCTAACATTCATACATGAATCCAAATTACAGAGCTGTCCTCTTGACATTGGAAACACTTGGGACAATTTAATGCATTTTGACAGTCACAATATAACAGAAACTCACATAATTCAGAAACTACAATCCTACCCTGAAAACACCCATCCTGACCTACATGGAATACCTTGTTTTGTGCTGCTACACCTAAGTTATTTCACTGCACCCATACTTCATGGGTTAATTGATGTTCTTGTGGGTGAGTTTCAAAACATTCTGGATCTCTACCCGATTGCATTAGTGCCTTTTATGAAGAAACAAATCAATCCACAACTCTCTAACACACGACCTATATCTATGACCCCACTACTCATCAAGACCATTGAGCCCATCATCAAGGATAGGATCCAATATCAGCTACTATCATATATCTCAATGCATCAATATACTCATAAAAACTGCTCCACAATTCATGCCATTCCTTGTTTTGTGATTGTCAGAGAAATATAATAGACAACACAGGAAAACTATGTCCATTGCAATGCTATTAGATTTTGCTTCTGCTTTTGACACTGTAGTGACTTCCATGTTATTACAAACCCTTAGTAACTAACTACTCAGTTTCTCCAGTCTATGTAAGGATCATTGGTAACCTCATCCTAAATCAGTCCATCTTCACCTCTCTTGATGGTAGCCTGGCCCCTGGATTTAGACTCCATCTCTCAATTCCTCAAAGATATCCACTTAGTATCTTCTGCTTTATAACTTATATAGACCCCCTTCTTAAAGAAATTGAAAATAAATTACCTGGAATTTATATTCCTCTTTTGAAGTAGGAGATACACTACATCTCCTACGTCGATGATGTCATGGTATTTCTTCCCTCCATCAAATATTTACCATGATCTTGGACAAATATGCCTCACAATATAATCTATCCATCAACCAACTGAAATCAGCCATTTGGAAAATCTTCTATGGCACAACCATTCCCTCAACTTACAATGCCAAGCCTCAAAAATTTCTTGGCTTTCCCATTCCATTATTGGCCACTGCAATGAGAAAGCAAATAGAGCAGTCCATTCTAGACAAAAACAAGCAAATAGTGAAATCCCTTCTTCGATCTCCTTATCACTCCCTGGAAAAGCAACACTTCTAAATATGATTATCTTTCCCAGAATCAACTACTTTCTACCCATTATCAAACCAACTAATGCCCTTTCAATCGAGTATAAATTCAATCTGTTCTAGGTTATTTTGGAAAAGGAAGGTTTTTACCATCAGCATGACTAAAATGCAAAGGCCCAGGAAATTGGGTAGTGTAGGTCTGCATTCTATAGCTGTGTTCTATACACAAATATCACTTGGATTACTCTGCTCAATCTACCTTGAATTATCTAAAGCCAACATCAATTTTCCATTTGAACTTACAGACATGCTTCCACTATTTGCAAGTAAATGGACCAGTGATCTATTTATATACACTAACAGCCTAGTTAACATCACAGAACAAACCCTACAAAACAAGAAGACTTACTGGGAGACATGCTTTCTCAGCTGGAAATAAATAACAAGCAAATCATCAGGTATTCTAAGAACTGGCTCTTTGAACCCAAATATATTGACTTTATACTCAAAATTCAATCTCTCCTCACTTCCCACCAATCATTTCTTGGTTTGGTGAAGAGGATTCACAAAGACCAATTCACAGTGTCAATTATTCCAGACTGATGATGAAACAATCCAGCATCTCTTTTACTCCTGCTCCTTTCTAGATCCACTTTGCAATTTCATTGTCAATAGTGGGTCACCTGGAATAACAGATGCTTTTTCCATTAGTAAATCCATAGAAAATGGTACCTCTTCATTTTTCTCCATTTTGCAGTTTGGCTTACTAGATGCAAGCTAATATTTATCCAAACCAATCACAACATCTCTAAAATTAAGAATAAGGACCAACTTCTGGCTCCAGACTGTTTGCTCCAGGAAACCTGGGCAAGAATTAACCTTAATTACAAATCACTCATTGCATAAGACTAACTACATCTTTGTGTGAACATTAACAAACTACTCAATATTCAACTTATCATGAACTAATGTTTACCAATTGACTACAATGTTTTTGTATTTTTATTTTCAAGATTAAATTTCTTCTTTTAATAACAAAAAAAAAAATTTTTGGTGTAAACTGGAATAGGTGTGTCGCTACAGTAGACTGGTTTAATATATTGTTTGACCAAATGGCTGTATTAGCTTTGTAACATCTTGATATTATAACCAAAGTATTGTACCATTTATTTATATATGGTAAAAATATAGTGGCATTTGGTAAAAGCTAAAAAAAAGTAAATTTAGATTTTTTTTTATTAGTATAATTTTTTTTTAAAAACGTACAGTGAAGGTTAAAATTGTCTTTCATATTTTTTTTTATGTAATTAAAAATAAAATTTAAAATTGGAGAGAACAAAAGACACACAAATTACTAATCTAGATAAGCTGAAAGAAAACTATTTTAGCTAATTAAAGATGGCCGAAAAACATTATAAAGAGGAGAACTTTGTAACATAAATTTTATAAAGAATGTACGAGATTATCAGCATATATTTTTGATAAACAAAAGGTATGCGCAGAAGTCTGAAAACAGGACCTCTGGTATAAAAGAAAGAGGCCAGTTTGATCAGTGTCTTGTTTTGTCTGTTTCTCTATAGTTGGTCCTGGATAACAAAAGAATATATCCAGGATCACCCTACGCTGAAATAATTCAGCATGTTGGAGTGAACCGGAGCTTCTGCGGACATCATGCCTAAAGATGGACATCAGAAAAGTCTTCATGACCGACTAGGAAAATAGACCACAAGATCAACTTATAACCAATGGCCAAGCTCATTCTAACCCCAAAAACTATGCATAGTAATCTACAAGCTTCGTGAACTCACTAAACTTACCAGTAAGCTATGACTCATTATTATTCCCAATTGTGACTAAATTGTCAACAAACCATTCTAAAAAAATAAGCTTATAATAGGACCCCAATATAGACTTTAATTTTATTGATCAAGAGACTCTTATTTAACCAAGAACTTTTTAATTGTTTAACTGTTATTTTTTATTAATGGATTCATATTAAGATTAGCGTGTGTTCTCTCCAATTTATTTGATTAGTAATTTCTCTATTTTAATCTGTTAGAATAAAAATGTTTATTTCTAATATCAATTTTCATTTGTGAATTATTAATAATAATTATTAATATTTATTATAAATTTATTAATATTAGTTTAGTGATATTTAAAAATATAATTTACCTTTGCCAATATGTTTAATAAGTTCCAGGAATAATAATATTTAAAAAAATAATTTTCATTACGGTAGAATATAATACTGATTAGTTTAAAAACATTTTTTCTTTTTAACTTCCGAGACATGTTATGTGATGATTTCAGTGGATTCTTACAGAATCCTGGCATCTTTCAAATAAATTAAAAACTGATTTTGTCGATAGTGTAAATCGTAACAATTACTAGGTAGAGTTGATCAGGAAATATAGTTATGTTTTTAGAAATAGAAATACAACTTTCTTCTTTTTGCATAACTTGATCAACTCACACATTATATGTGTAACAGAGACCTAGTCAGATGGGCAAAACCCTTCAGTATGTATTTCTCAATGTCTATGTGTAGTAGTTTTGTAAAATTTTATCTATTATAATGAAAGCATGATTTTGGAGTGATTTGATTTTTTCTTGGAACTCTGCACATTACTTTTCATTAAAAAAATCAATTGCGATATATCTAGAATTTGGGTAGTCTCCGATTGCTAGTATGGTATACCATATTTGTTTCTCAGCTATTTCTTTATATAGGAGGTCTCTTGGGAATTATATAAGGATAAATTCTTATCAGTAACTGCCAATACTAGAAATTTATTTGAGAATAATTTTATTATTATGATGATGATAGTGTTTCAAACGGCATTTTATTGATTCAAAAGAGGTTTTACATAAATTATGTTTTGTTTACATAGTTTTATATTGCACTTGTTTGATCCAAATTTATCAATTGATGTATAGAGTTACATACGTCATGAGGTTCAATTCCTTAAATTTGGATATCTTTGTATACATAATTTTGTTATAACAATTCTTCTATTTTATATTGTGTGTTACAGTGTGGGCATTATTAAAGTTAATTTATTATTATTACTATTTTTATTATTATTTTAAATGTATATTACACATCATTATTTTTTGTATAGTATTTAAAATAATAAATACTTTTAATTAACATTTTTTATAACTAATAAAGTGAACATCTTTTTTCTTTTGTTTAGAAAAAAAAAAAGGCAATTTTTATTTGTATTATTAGATTAAATAATAAATTAATTTTTTTTTTTTAAATAAGTGAAAAAATATTAACCCTCATTTTTCTTTATTTTAAGAAAAATTAAAATAAAAATTAAAATTAGTGTGCTATTTGATAAACTAAGTAAAATGACTTTCCATCAATAAATAATTTTTCACCTTTTTTTTTAAATAGTTGTTATGGGGGGGGGGGGGGCACTACTGCAAATCTATTGTAAAATTTTTAAAAAATAATCTTATTTTAAGTATTTTATTGTGACTAATAATGGTGTTTTCAAAATGTTTTGTACAGTTTTATAAATATAGTATATAATCCCATAAATAGTACAAAAATAGTGTAATAGTTTCCATTGTTACAATATTTATTTTTCATTAAGAAATAACATAATGAGAAATATGTAGTTATTTTTTAAATATATACTACAATATAAGATTAGAAATTCACTTGACATACATGCAATTATTGCAAAGAAAGTTATATTCTGAAAAGAAAGGCACTCAGCATAAATATTGGGCTCAAATATTAAGGGCATACTGATGAAAGAAAAATGTTTACATCAATTAGAAACTAGTGTTATTGTAGCAAATCCCCATTAATTGGGAAACTGTTAACGTGAGGACCTGCAACTATCATTGGATCAGAAAATCGGTTTTTCATTTCAATACATCATCGGCATTATTAAAACTTGCATTTCCTAATAACACAAACATTTATCATCAGTAGGAAGAATTACTATAAGAAAATATCTACAAATAATCTTGATGGTTGAGCAATAAACAATCCATAAAGTTGTTTTCCTGAAGGTTTGTGATGATAGTATTTTAGTGGTATTTATATATTGGACTATTTCCATTATCTAATATAAAGTATTGAATGTTTTTAGAAAAATTTAACTTTATTTAACATTTCAAAGTACATTTACAATTGAAGGTATTTTGAAAGTTCAATAAAATTAATTTTTTCTAAAGATATTAGTAGTCCAATATATAAATACAACTCCATAGAGTTAATTACCTTAATTTCTCATATAAGCAGAGGGTTCTAGAAATTGAGTAAACCTCTCACTATTATGAATTTTTATGAAATTTACTTTTCTAAATGAATATAGTCTAGTAATGTTATTTCAAATTCAGCTGAAATTCATATAATGAATTTCATTAAGATTGCGATCTGTAAGGGATCGTCACAAAATTAAAATGAATGATCTATTTCATAATAGTGTTTATAATTTTTGTGATAAATAATTGAGAAATGAATAATTCTTCAGCAATAATGGAAATTTGTGTTTGATAGTTTTATTCACAGGTGAGATTATATTTGTAATTGGATTAACAGATTAGGATATTTAAAAACATTAAGGAAACTTTGAACTGAAGGTGTTATCTTGGTTACATCTATCTCAATGCTATCTCTAATTACTATAATTATATTATCCATTTAATCTAAGATAGATATGCTCTAACCTATGGAATAAATCTTTTTGGAATAATATCTGTGATTTCTTTGAACAATGAGTTTATACATACAACAGTCTAAACATTATGGATATATATTTTCTTCTCATTTTGTAGTTAGTAAAAAGATTATTGGATTGATTCATACTGTAGATGATAAGAACACTTTCTAAACAAGGATAATTGATTCATTAATTCAAGATCAGGTGAGATAGATTTTAAAAATGTACCTTTTCAATAGCACTTTGGTATTTAAATAAGATCACTATTAGATCAGTGAGATGATTGTCTTTGATATACTGTAATGGTCAAAACATATTGATCCATATAACATGAGCTGGAACTCACAAAATGTATTTCAAACCCAGTCAAGTCCAAGATTTAGGCCAGACCAACCTGGATTTGAACCCATTCCCCAAGCCCCAGATCAAACATCTAATGAATAACATATAATGATGGTACACAAAAATTTATTCTAAATGTGATCCACTAGCAGAGCAGAGAAGACAATGAGACTCAATATTAACTGCATTATAACTTAACTAAAATATGCATTCACATAATGGTACATGTGGAAGTGGAGAAAAAGAAATTTGAACTACTGAAACAAATTAGATAATATAAAATAATTTAGTATAAAGAATTAATTATATTCCATATGACTTAATTATATACATTAATATTTGAATGAATGAGCAGTCTATCAAAAAATAGATAATTACATATTGAAATTTATGCTAAGGATTATCATATGCTCTTTTATTAATTAAATAGTATATATAATTTTACACACATCTTTGGTGGGTACGGTATTAAGATGTCAATCAATTATTAAAAAGATTATATAATATTGTCATTAATGCTTTGATTTGCAGTTCTGAAACATGGTGACTAACATATTTCAGGGAACATTCCAAGATTCATTATATGTGGAAGAAAAAGTATTTTCATGCAATTGTGGTTGTGAAAATAAACAAAATACATTTGACAAATTATATTTGATTTTATGACAAAATATTTATTGAAAAAACATTTAAAAGACAGAACGCTTGATTTTTCCTAAGGAAGATACTCATAAATACAGAAATACTAAATTACTATGGTGGGATTGTATAAAACTGAAATAATATTATTAATTAATAAAATTAGTAATACTCGGCATTTTACATATATATTTTGAGCAGAGTGTATTTTTAATATTACAGCACTAAAAACTGGTCATGTAGCAAAAGAAATAATGAATGGATAAGTGGTGGTACTGACATAATGTCCAAGAAATAACAGGAAACAGTCATGCTTCTGGATGAAAGACAAAGTCTAAGATCCCCATTTTAGGGCAGTGCATAGAGAAGTATGATGAAGCATGGTGTGGCCCAGACTTTACTGGAATAACTGATGTGAGAGGCTTTTTTATATGTAATAAGTCCTGGAAAGCTCAACTATCCACAGAACAGGACATGAAAAGAAATCTATGGGTTCGATCTTGTCACAATCCCCAGATTAGAAGCACATATGTAAATTCACAAAGAAGAGCCAAATGTGAGTAACACAGTATGGCTAAATGTCACTAACATTGTGGAATAAGATTTATTGCTTTATAATACATGACTTTTGTTTGAATGACATAATTTAGACAAATAGTACACTGTGCCGCTATAATATATACATATACAAAATTTTATTAATAACTAAAATAGGAAAATATACATTAAAATTTACCCCTTTCCCTTTTTTGCTATTTTAAAATGATTCAATCCCACCTTCATGGATTTTACAACTGAGAATATTTAAGCATATGATATTTTAAGAGTATGGAAAAATAAAAGAAAGCTAGCAGTTATAGAAAACAACTAATAGATCACCTTTTCAGAATTGAATAAATAACATAAAAAGATTTCAAAGCATTAATTAGCTTGAGTGATGGAATTTAACCTCATGTAGAATTATTTCATTCTATTTGGAGTTGAAGAAATAATTTTTATAATAAAAACCAACATAAAATGTTGATTAAAAAAAATCTGGCTAGCATATTAATTAATAATGTATTATGTTTTAAAGAGGACATTAATAACCTTAATTCGTGAAGGTTTACTTAAAAAAAGAAAGAAAGGATTTTAGAAATTCAACTAGTCAGATTGCTTGAGATTGGCATATTAATAATAACTAAAATAGATATATAAAATCAAGTAATAAATACATATAAATAAATGACCACTCCAAAGTTAAAGAAAGTTAGAGCATATGAGAGAGAATTAGATTTATCAAAATTATTTGAGAGCAATTTACATGTTAGAAAGATACAAATTTAAATCAGCCATGAACAAAATTTTAATAAAATTAGTTAGGCTAGATTTACTTTTAGGTGGCATAAAGATAATTAATTACACTTGCACAATTTTTTAAAGAGTCCATTTTAAAAAGTCATCTCATCAGGGCAATTTTTTATGTGACAGCAAGCTTCTGTTCAGCACTCCACAATTCTCCAAGTTGGACTTTTATTTTATTTTTAGGCAGCAGGATGGTACAGCAGTGAAAGAAAATCTTCACAGGATGGGCTTACTACTCAATCATTTTTTTTAAATTTCAAACCAGCGTGAATTTATCTTGACAACACAGTTTTTTCAATAGTAGCTAATCTTTTGTGTTCTAAAATCAGACCATTTTATACCCCACTCAGGTATTTGTGGAATGCTTTTAATTACTTATTTCTAGCTGATACTCTAATCTCTGATCTAAAATCTTATATTTCTTTGTCCATTGTTTTTGAAGATGCAAATATTAGATAACATTCCAAAATATATTCAAATCTATTTCCAGATTGAAAATAGGTTTGACAAAAATGTTTATACAAAAGTAAAATCTATTAATTTCATTCCCCATTTTATTTTCAGTAAAATTTTAATTAAAAAATATCTTCCCAAGATTAAAACAATATTATGTTTCCACCCCTTTAATTATTTTTGGACAATTAACTGTTGCATCTTCCATCTTGGATTTACAAAAATATGTAGTTTAATAAAAAAAAAAGTTTTAAAATGACGTATAATAAAATATTTTTAAAAAGTCAATATTTTGTTAGTATGTTTGCTCCTATAATATATATATATCTGAGCCGCACCTATGTACTTTAATAAAAAAGAATTAAAATTAATAATAATAAAAATGTTATTGAAAAGTTAAAATTTATAATTTTTAGGTGCACATCTCAAAAATATATACATGAAATATATATATATACACACTAAAGGAGTGAGATAGGACATACAATTTAAATATAGGTTAGTAGATATAACCACGAAGCTCAATCTTGGGCTAAGATTGACTGCTTCAATACTTACCTATATTATAAAATATTAATATTACTTTTTCATGTGATGAAAAATTGATATAATATGCTTGATGATCAAATTTATCATCTGGAGTAAGATCTGAAAAATGTCTTTGCATAAATAATTTTTACAGAAATTGGTTAAAGATCTACCAGGGAAAGGAGATAATTATGTTTTTTTTAGAAAGTGGCAAATAATATTTATGTATTAAAATTTGGTATTTTATAGTATTTTACAACTACAAACATCAATATTTTACATTATATATGGTTGAAGATGTAGCTAAGTTTTTAGAATTGATTGATTATTATCTTAGCATATTCTAGTATTAGTAATTAATAGATTTAAAATTGATTGCTTTTGGTCATAGAAGAATGGCAATTCGATTGATTTTTAATTGTTCCAAATCTGTGTGAGCAAATGGGAGATCAGTGAGATAATTCTAGATATCTGTCCTCTGATTGAAGAAATTAATTCATTTCAGCAAAACCTTTTATTCCATCAACTAATGTGATCTATTATTTGCTTGATGTTGATATATTATATGTTATTATGGTACAATTCTGAAGGTATGACTGCAAAACAGTTTACTAAAATGTATTATCATTTTGCAGACTGTTAAAAATAAAGTGATATTTCTTATTTTTTTAATGTGAAGATCTAAAGTAGCTATCTAATGTCATATTGGAAAATGAGATTGATATCATTGTATATTTTCACAATATACCTCTGCTAATTCTTATATGCCTCATTGTCCCTTTAATGATTAAAGACATAATATATTGTCTATTGTTAATAGAATATAAGTGATAATTTTTTCTCAAATAGTTCTGGGTTTTCTTAGTACATATGATAAATAATCCAAATCAAACCATATTATTGTCAGAGACATACAAACTGATATTACTGTTTTAATGGTGAAAAGTTAGTATATAAGAGCACTGAGTGATGTATAGCGGTGGTGGAGTATCTGATTTTGGAAGTCAAGATCCATGAATTGTGCTTAGTTCTGTCACTTCCAATATTCAAATTTTTTATGAACTACTAATAAATAAACTATTCAGTTACATTTTTGCATGGAAGAAAAAAGACAATGCAATGAAGTGGTATTGGCAAAAGAATACCTTAGATATTATTTGCAATGTAATCTCATTAGACAAAAAGTGAATTTTAAGGAATTATAATCACCCATAACAATGTATAATATTGGATCAATAATCTGATGATATTTAAGATATTCTACCTTGATGCAATATTTTTCCACTTTCAATGAATATAATATACATCTATTTTCATATAATATTTGTTATAAAATATGATTACTAGTTTTAGAAGAACAAAAAAAGTCAATTTAGAAATAATTTTCAACTTGTTTAGGAAAGTTATATTTAGCAAGGTTCCAAATTTAAGTGATAAATATATTTTTCAAAGAGAGATATTTGGATTAATATTTTCAATAAACTGAGTTTTATAAGACCTGCTGTAAAACATAAATATTTTTATACATCAATACTAGATCATTTCTTTGCTTTGCACACTTTACATACTGTGCTTTATAATTCAGGAAGATGTTTAAATGTGATACCTTCTTATTGCTGTAAATACTTCTTCAAATTATAAGGATTCTAAACTTTTTTGAAATGTTTTTTATCCTGATTTTCTTAAAACACATAAATCATCATTATTGTCACTGGTAAAGTTTTATTTATTAGCAATTTACCAATATGAAAGTTTCATTTTGATTAATATTTCAATTTTTGGTCTTGGATAGGTATGACTCAAATTGTAAATGTAATTTCAAATATTATAGTAATAAATTATATATTGTTCTAAATTTCTAGGATAACAGTATTTATATTAACCAATCTGACTATCATTGAAATAATTAGTACATAGAATTTATTAAAGGGTATAATAGAAACTATTAATATTATAATTGACAATTATTGTACATTGTAGATTTTTCCTACTACAATGCAATGACTATTTTTTTTCAATATTACAAAAATATCTGCTGAACAAATGTTATCAATACATATATAATTTTAGTGATTATAGGACTGGGCTTTTTTTAGACATAATATAAATTCAGTCTATTTTGTTTCAAGTGCTTTAATTCTGTTATGACACTATTCTTAGTAGTTTTATTGATGATAGGAAGCTTTTAGCAGACAGAGGAGGCATAAAGCCAATGGCATCACCAAATTCAGTTTTATTAATGACATAATATGCAAATGGGAATTTCTCTGTATTGAACCAATGAATATTTGTTTGGAGCCCAATTTTTCCAATAAGGTTTATAAAAATGCTCAATCTTAATTCCTTTGTATATTTTTAAAATGATGTTTTTAGTTTATTTTAAATTATGATTAATATGTGTTTTTAAGGTATCTTACAAATATTTGCAATAGCTTGTAAATTCATTTATTTCACTTAAATCTAATGTTATGTTCTCTTCAATATTGATACTTATTGTAATTGATGTTCTTAATTTTAGTAACTATAAAGAGATTACTTGTATGAAATTTTGGTTTTTCATTATTGGCACGAAGTCAGAGGTGTCAGATTTTTAATCAGAAATATTAAAATTATTTTGGAAAAATATTTTTTTATATAGAAATATTCTGTCTTAAATTATTTTAGCATAAGTTTTAGATAATCCATATAGATAATCTCTTATTTTCTATCAGTAAAAATTTGAGGTATTGACAGACTTTTTAAGTGCTTTTATTTAATTTACTCTGTTTTTAGTCTATCTGGTTACAATTTTGTAATTCAGTTTAGCTGTAAATAAGAAAACATCCAGAAGTTTTTCTTTTACTGGCTGAATAAGTTTTTTTTTCTTATATGAATCAAATCGGCCCATTAAGCAAAGTATAGAGCCTATTATTAAGAAACAATGTAACCCTTACATAAAAAGATTACTTGAGAGATAAATCTACAATTACCTCTTTACATATTTATTTGTTAGTAACTTTTCAGATTAAAAATATTTCTTTAAACAACCAAGGTTGTGTTACCTAAAGTACAAGAAAAGCATGGGATATAGGGGGCAAAATATATGAGGAAAAATAATTAAAATTAACTAAAAACAAATACTAAATTTTATTGAAGCTTTCGTGAAAATGAAAATAATTAGATAATTGTAAATATTATTCAAAATTATATTTATGTCCATACACACAAAAAAAAAACAACAACAATATTTTGAAAAAAATTTAACTTTGCAAAATATTCTATTAAAATTAATCATTTATTTAATTATTATATATACTAAATTTTGAACTTTGAAGTGTGCATAATATATTTTCTAATTTTTGAGCAATATTTAATCATTAGAACCAATGAGCAAAGAAATTAAATTATTGTACAGATTTGCGAATTAAATTATAAAGACAATTTATATATATAAAAAAAATCTGACTCATGAAAAGTATGACGGAAATAATATAAAAACTATTTGAATTCACATAACATTAAATATCAATGCATTAGTCATTTTCAGGTATATATTATTAAAGATATCAATATATTTTCAAACTCTGCAATACATTTGAATTGTAACAATGGATATTGAGAGAAATTAATCCCTGATTAAAATTATGACAAACAATCTAACATAAATGAATTAACTTAATTTCAATGCATTTACTGCATTTACTATAAGTTTTGTGTATTTTGAAATTAAAAATATGAGAGCTTTTTTTTTCTTTCACTTTTTTTAATTAACAAAGTAATCATTAGGAATGAGATATATGTGTTGAAAAATAAGAAGTAAAAATTGAGTTCATTAAAATGATCCTTAGGATTTAACATCTCTCCCACAGATAGTGAAAAGCCCAAACATGTACTATCATATTATGTTTTCACCAATCAACACACTGATATTTATTGAACTAATTCAAATTAACATGATACTTTTATTTTACATTTAATAATTCATGGATATTCATTTACTTACAAATAATAGATAATTAGCTAAATTGGTAGTAGGTCAATTATATTTTGAGTTGATATTTTAGATCTAGTGTCAGAATATTCTAGCTCTTCTCTGAGGTGAACCATAAGCTCAAAAACAATGGTCTGGAGATAGGAATGTTCTGGATAAAGATTTTAAATATTTTCTCTTACTGCACTTATCAGTTAAGAACTTGCTTGAGCTATTGATATGCTCTTTGTATTACATTTTTGTAAATACAAGCTTATAAAAGTAATGTCACGTTATATATGACTTGATTAGGTCAATTATATATATATTTTAAAAAAGTTTTATTTGTTGATCATTAGTAAATTAAAAAAAAGATATTACAAAAAACAAAAGATTTTTTGTATAAGAAATAAATTAAATAGTAGTAGAATGGGGAAGTGAAAAAAGAAGAGATGCTATAATAAGTTATGAAAGAAGTAAGATAAGGAAAACTCTAGGTTATCAATGATATGAAATGGAAGAGCAAAAAAATATGGTAAAAACATTATTGAATTAAGATACAAAACAAAGTTTAGAAATAATAATTAAGAAGCTGATGTAGTAAGAAAATTTACGTAAAAATAAGTTTGATTTATTATATAATAGAATAAAAGTTTGTGGGGACAGAATAAAATCACAAAAACAAAATAGTAATCAAAAATAGAAAAAAAGATCTGTTGTTGATTTAAAAAGTTGATACAATAAAAAGGTGGAAGAATTTGCATATGCATGACATATGATTGAAACAACAAGACTTAATTTATATTAAATGAGAAAAAAAATCCACATAGAGAGATGAAATGAATTGTAAAAGAATGAAGAAGTTGTAAAAGCTTTATAAAAAATAGCAAAGCACAAAAAAGTATCAAGATTCTTGTTGAATTATTAAAGATCGCAAAGAAAAAGAGAAAATTAGCTGATGCTTGTAATTTAGTTTAGGGATCAGAAAAATGATCTTTGACCTTTCAATACTTATAATTCCAGTGAGCAAAAGGTATTTGCATAAAAAATGAAGATTTTAAAAATTAGGTTAAATTTTCTTGTCCCATAAATAAAAAATATTTTACTTAAAGAATAGTTGGATTAAAAAAAACACACACAAATCACAATTGTAATGATGAAAAATATTATGTATGTATATAAAAGTGCTCAGAAATTTTCTTAGATGTTCAAAACATTACATATTTTTTAGTTTTGTAGCTTAATATTAGTAAAAAAATAAGTGGAAACTGATTGGTAGATGAAAAGTATATTAGGACCAACAAAAAGTAAGTTACACTGTTTACAATTCCATGTTTCTCACTAACAAAGTCTGTAAGAAAGAAAGTAGTTTAGGGATAAGAATGTGATGAATATAAATTTAATAAGCATGATTATCTATTAACTATTTTTTTAAATTTACGATAGATGGCTACACTAGAAAAGATTGAATAGGTATAAGCTGAAAATATGTGACATATATAAAGTAAGTTAATATTTGTTCGATTCATTATAAAAATAAGTTTAGTTAGAGAAAATTAAGCTATTTCATTAAATATTTCAAAAAACAAAATACTGACTAAAAATAGAAATATTTATGATTTTCTCTTACTGTGTGTGTATGTATGATAAAAAGAACTGCTTTTTGGAGAAAAAAAAACATGAATTTTTAAGGATAAATCTAATAATATTGAAGTGAGGAAAGTAGGTAAAACAATAACTGAAAATATATAATGTAGAACAGGAATTATGATTTGCATGTTCTTCAAGATAAAGGGATTTTAAAAAATATGTTGAAAATTAATGTAAAAAGTTTTTACATTTTTTCTTATATTCTATTTAGATTATACCATATCATAACTATTTTCAAACATTATTTATGCACTGCAAAATGGTTTTACCAAGTTTAACCCAGTTTTTTTTATCCAATATCCTATCTTCTTTACATCATTCCAACATACTTTTTAATTTCATTAGTACAAATCACATGTGTTATCTCTTGGGATCAAACTTAAAACTTTTAATTACCCATCTAATATCTTTTCTAGCAATACCAGCTAAGCTTCATTTGATCCCATTGATATCTGTTTGCTCTTTCACATATTTCACTTCTATTTATTTCTACTTGATATTCTAAATATACATCTTTTTATACTTCACTGAATAAACAAAAGTTTGTATTGCTTTTTTTTCAATTGTTCAAATCCCGTTCCATATTTAACAACTAATTAAATACTTCTATTAAAATCTTTCTTTTAAATACAGAGGGTGTGTTTATTTAAAATATTGTTATTTTTACCAAAATCCTTTCCTCTAAGTTTAATATTATGATTAATTTCATCTGCTCTCATCTTTATTAATAATCTGATTAAAGTACTTGTTATTGTTAACTAATTCAAATTCATGACTATCAACGATTATTTGCTTCTGAGAAAATCCATTAAAATGAGTCTTTTTAGTATTTATTTTAATTCTACTTTTTACTCTTATCTGGTGACTGTAGGGATATTTCCCTGAAGATTGGAATCATAATTTTCACTCTATCATATTATATTAAAATCTACATGATTTAAATAACCTCCGTGATTTTTTCTTTCTCTAACAATTTATGCTAATGCATAAAATATTTCTTAAGCTGCTATAAAACATTTTAGATAAATGGAATCCCTGTCATACACAATTATCAATATTAATTTCCTTAGTATATTGTGTAACTTAATAACTACTGCTGTATTTTGATAAAAAAAATTCAGACTATGACAGAATTTTGGGTCTATATCTTAATGATCTATTGCTTTAGTCATCATGAAAATCTTTATACTTTTTCATAGTGTATCCATTCCAAAGCATTATGGCGATTCATAGTCATGGATTTCTATTAGTTTTCTAAATATTTGGATCTGATTTACAGAGCTAATTTTTTTTAAAAAAATCCAATCAGTTCTTTTGAATAGTTTGTGTCCAAAGTTTTCTAAAGACAAATTGTAATTTTGTTGATAAAAATCATGACTGCTCATTCTGTTTTTTTCCTAATATCTTACTCCTCACTTTCCTTGACTATCTACATTGTTGCTACATTCATTTAATCATTGATAATCTTTGTCAATTGTATATTTGATATATAGTTTTACCAACACTTTTTTTAATTTCTTCAAAAGATATTAGTAAAAATTTCAACATGTCCTAGAGCTTTTTTCTTCTTAGACTTAATTGATTATTTCACCTTTTGATTTAAATTATTTGCAGAAGTTGTTATAATTGTAGTCATTTTGTTTTCTTGTACTATATTTATTATATAATACTTTGAACAACTCTTCCAAACATTTTATAAGATCTATTTATATATTGGACTATTTCCATCATTGGATGTCTTTAAAATATTCCAAATAAGTTCACCTGTTAGTAGTAGCACACAGATTAGTATATGGAACAATTACAATGGATACAACTGATTATGACAACAAAATACAAAAACTTCTCACAGCAGACCAATACAGAGAAGTGGCAAAAAATCCAATACCGAGTACAGAAACAAAGTTACAAGCATTACTGAGAAAGCATTGCAGGTACTTTAGTGATTCAGAAAAAGGTAAAATAACATCATATTTGACAAAATTTCTCATCTTTATGGTCTACCTAAAATCCATAAAGTTCATGTTCCATTAAGACATATTGTTAGTTCTAGAAATTCACCTTGTCAAAAATCTGTCAGTACTTTGGCATACAAGATCCAATCCCTTGTCAGGGATTGTAGACATTTTGTAGAATTAATCAAGAACATGAAAATTGAAAGAACTAACTTACAGGTAAGCTTTGAGGTTGAAAGTTTATTCACAAATATACCACATGAAGAAGCATTGTCTATTGTAATGAAAAGATTAAATGGTGATAATAACTTACAAACCAGAACAACTCTTCCTATTACTAGTATAATGGAAGTATTAACATTCTATTTAAAAACAACCTACTTTCAAAAAAACACAGAATTCTTCCAACAAAATCAAGGAATGGCTATGGGCTCACCATTGGCATCTCTGATTAGGAATATTTACATGGAAGAAGTTGAAACCACAGCCACAAAAACTATTCCATATCTACTAAAGTTTGATTTCACTATGTATATGATACATTTGTGAATGGCCACATGGTGAAAAATTACTACAAACTTTCTGGAAACATACCAACAACATATCTGCTTCAATTAAATTCATAATAATATCAGAACAAGAATAAAAATTGGCATTCTTAGATGTTCTTGTGACAAGACTCCTTCATGGCAAAATCAAAACTACAATTTACTAAAAACCTACATATATAGGCAAATATTTAGCCTATAATCCAAATATACAAAAACACAAAATTTGGAGTTATACTATCACTATGAACAGAGCAAAAGAAGTTTGTTTAAAAACCAACAATTTGAAAAAAGAAAAGATCTATATAGAACAAACTCTTAAGAAAAATGGTTATCTATCAGTTTTTATTAAGAAATCCTTAAATAGACAACAAAAAGAATCATCAAACAAAAAAAAAACTATTATTTATACTGCAGTGTACCCATACATATCAAAAATAAAAAATAAAAAACATGTAATCAGTATAACATCATAACAGCATTCCAAAGCCATACCACCTTATGAGAAATTCTAACATCTACAAAATCTAAACTTGAAATGCTAAAAATAAAAAAACTACATCAATCAAATACCACGTGAACATGGAAGTGTGTATATTGGTGAGACTAGTCATCCCATTGAAAACTCTTTGCAAGAAGGCAAACTGATTAGAATAAGAGAGAAAACAAATGTGTCTAAAATAGCAGACCATGTATGCACCAATGAAAATATGTTCAATTGGAAAAATAGAAAAATTTTGGATAGAGAAAAAAATGTACAAAAAAGAAAATATAAAGAAGCTGCTCACACAACAATGGCTAACCATCCCATAAATCAACCTAGTGTGACTATACATAATGTATGGAAACCACTAATCAACTTTGCTCTTAGGAAAAAGTGGAGAGATCAGGAGGGTCTTCATAGATAGGTATATGAAATTTCTACTGACATGTATTTGGAAGGATAGCTCCATTGGTTAGAGCATTATCTTAAAATTCAATGCTCAAGAATATAAGAATCCATGTTCAATTTCCATGCTAGTACTGTCACTGGTCAGACCAGCAACACCTGAAGAAGAGGGAAAAATAATCTCTCTCCAAACATTGTGCATTTACTAACCTGTGTGCTATTACTAACAGTTGGGAATTGGAATATTTAAATAAAGTTAAATTTTTCTAAAGACATTCAAGTCCAATATATAAATACAACTAAAACACCATCATCACATACCTTCAGGAAAACACATTTTATGAGATCAAACCTCTTTTTAATAATAGCCCTATCAATTTTTATTGCTGAAATAACTTTTAATACCATTACATTGTTTCATACTTTTTACAATTTTATTCTCTTCTTTAGTTTTCCTTGCTAATTCACAATTATATATTTTTTTATATTATTAATAATATTTTTTTATATGACTTTACTTTTACAGAATACCAGATATTCAATTTTTCTTTATGGATTATTATTAACTATTTTCATATTCCTTTTTTTCTTCATAAACTATCTTATCTCAATTAAAAATTTGCTAGTGAATTGCTACTTTTTTTGTACCAACTATATTTATGTCACATTTCTTACAATAAAATTTTAGTTACATTCTTATTTATATCAGCCAAATCTGAAACAACTTCAGTAAACAATTTGAAATAATTAGTAATTTTTTTTAATCCACTGGAATGCTTCCGAAGTCTACAAATTTCAATCCTTAATACTGTTTTTCTTAATGGTTTTTGACTCTTTTGTTTTGCATTAACACATATTTTATGTCTTACTAATCATGATGCTTTTCTATGTTAAGAATGTGTTAAGAATATTATAATCTTGAAATATTATAATCTTGAAATATATATTTTTGTTAGTCAAAAAATAATCCAAATTTGTAGTATATCATTTAAAGATTTCTATACCCATTTCCATTTATCATTCATCATAAAGAAGGAATTCATAATATAGAGCTTTTCCTTTAGATTCTACATGTTTATGTCAACTCTCATTTCTGTTATCATAATCAAATTTATTTATACTACCTTTAATTTACAATTATTTTCAAATTCTAGTATTGAAATCTCCCATGACAATTTTAAAATGTTGCTTGGTCTAATAAAAACGATTTTATACATCTATATAAAATTAATCTACTTTTTTATAATAATGAGAATTTGTTAAAGCATAAATCTAAATTATCTGAAATTAGCATATATATATATTTCAAAATTTTTAATGAGTGGGCTAAAAATATTCTAAACAAGGTCAGAGATCATATTAGGTAATAGCCATATTTATATAAAATTAATAAATTTATGTGATAATAAAAATGTAAGAACTATTTATAATATTTATTTTAGTTTGACAATATTTTACTTAACAAATCACAAATTGGTTAATGGTTTGATGCTGTCAGTCACATGAGTCTATCATTATATAGTTCCAAATAGAACACCATTAATTACAGAATATTATTCAACTCATTCTTCTTATATTTCATTTTTGAGAAGAATTTTTCACACAACTAATTTTAAATTTATAAAAAATTCCAGAAAAGATAGACATTTTTGGTTATGAAATTTTGTGGCATTTATATTTATTATTTCCATAAAAATTCACTACAATATATATTACACTTTTGGAGATCCAGTGAACTTTTCTAAAATAGAGCAGATTCTTATATTGAATTTTTACTTTAAAAAATAATTAAAACTCATGATACTTCAATTTTTGAGGCAAGATCAGTTTAATTTTTTTATATGATTTCCCCCCCCAAATTTGAAGTTTTATACACAGTATGTTGTGATGAATTTTGCAGTTCATATGGATAAAGTGAGTTTAATTCTGGGGTCTTTTATATACATTTAAAGCAGATCTTCGTTTTCATTTTTAATGATTATTTTGCATAGTAGATTTGATATATTTAGCTTTATATTCAATATATTTTAATAATGTCTCAACAATATCTATCCTTGTGGAAAGATTCTTGAAAAGAGTGAAAAATTGTGACCACTTACTGCATGTGGAAAATTATTTTGGTGTCTGTATAATCATTGATTGCTATTAAGAAAAACTGGAATTTTGTTAACAGTTTTTTAAAAATTATTTATACTCTTATTTTTTTGGTTACTCATCTTTCTGGAGGAAAAACTATTATTTGAAATAATTTTTTATTACTACTTAGACTATCTACAACTTGCAAAGAAGAATTTCAATGTGTTGTGATACTAAAGCTAGCTAATATATTTTTACAGATTTTGTGTTTTGTTATATAAAATAACTAGATTCAAATTTACCGATATTTAGTTTTTCTTGTTTATTTAATTCACTATATTTTAAATCATTTATCTCACATTGCCTCTTGATATTGAAGTTTCTATTTAGACCAAAACTTCCATGGAAAATTATACATAAATCTTTTCCAAAATATTGTGTAAATGGATTGAATACATTTTGTACAACCGTTTAAAAAATTTACCATTTAGCGCATCCATTTTCCTGCATTTTATTAACATTGAGTTTTTCTGAAAATAAAATAATTCAATTTTATTTACACACAAAATTTAAAGCTTTTTTAAAATTATAGTTTAATATTATTATTAAAAATATTTAATATATATATATGCATTAGTTAATAATTGATTTTTATTTTTTTCTGTTTGTATATCGTATAGAAACTACTTTGTTTCATTATTCTGAAAGGCAACATTTACTTTATCACTTTAGCATAAAAAATTATGCAAGATATTAATTAAATTAAAAATATTATAATTATTATATTACAAAATTATCTACAGATATATTGTAAATAGTACAAAAATTATGAAAGAAAAAATCTTTTGAATATTTTTGAATTCTAAATTTTTCTTTTATTACTTTCTATTTTAAATATATTGTTTTAATTTAAATAAATTCTAAATACATATGTATGCTATTTAATAAAATCTTATGACGTTATACTAAGCATGTTAAGTTGAATACTCTGGGATGACGTTAGTATTAAAACTCGTTATAAGGAATAAAGGCAAACAAGAGAGAGATATGGAAAAAAATGTTTTTGAGGTATGATTATCTGAATATTTATGATGATGGCATATGTTGAACTATTTTCTTTAATTAGTTGAATGGTTAAAAGTTTTTTATTTTTAGAAAATACAAATTTTATTTATATTTATCTAAACACATTCAACTATTAATAATTAATTGCTCACAAGTTACTATGGAACACAATGTTTTGAGAATTTCCTCTTTGCCAAATATTGCTGGTCTGATCAGTGACAAATAACACAGTAATTAAGCCCAAAACTTTTAGATTCATGAATTCTGAATTTAATATGATTCTCTACTCAATTAAGATATTCTATCAAAAGCAACCATGAGTAGAAATTTATGTGTACTTATCTATGAGCTCCTTTGAATTTCTCTTTTTTTTAGAGTAAAGTTAATGAATGGTTTCTGTGCATTGGATTATTTCCATGCATTGGATTATTATACTACGTTAAACTTGTAAGATTTTTAGAATTATCATATTGCAACCTTTAACTTTTTTTTTTGCTTTTTGCACTTTGCCCAATATTCTAGTGTTTTCTCAGTCAAACTTATGCTCATTGGTATTTGCAAGGACTACTATTTTAGACCCATTCTGTTCCTTTCTCTCTAACCATTGTTTTACATTAAGACAATTTTTTAATGGAACAATTAATTTTAATAGATGGCCTTCAACATTTACATGTTATTTCATAACTGCATCAATAAAATAGTTACACCAACAACAATTATTGGAAAAACATAAAACAATGATTAGAGAAAAAAAAAACAGATTTGTTTAAAATCATGCACCATGCATGTATCAATAAAGATATGTTTAATTGGAAAAACACAAAAATATTGAAAGAAAGAAAAAGTAAAAAATAATAAATAAATAAGGTTCTCAAATGGCATTGGCAAATATTTCTTAAATCAACCTAGTGGAATAATTCAGAATGTTTGGAAACTACTCATTAACTTTCTATTTAAAAGGGGGGGGGGATTAAATGATGATAAAATCATGAAGATCTTCACATATCAATATATAAAATTTATGTTAAATGTTACCTTTGACAGAAAATTCTAGTTAGAAAATTACCTTACATTCATTTCCCTTACTTTTGCCATAGGTTAAGCCAGAAACACCTGAACAAGAAAGTAATAGAACTTAAAACATTGTATTCCATATTAAACTGTGAATTATTATTTAACCGTTGAATAAATTTAAAAAAGTGTGGATGAGTGATGTTTTTAAAAAGGATGAGTAGTTATAATTATTTGAACAAAATAGTAAAGCACTAAATGGTTTGGATAAATCATTTATTATAACATTCAACATATGTCTATTGAGGTATTTATAGTGATGATTCTGAGTTCATTTATATCAATGAAGTCTGATTTTCATATGAAAAAAATTAACTTCAAATGCAGTTTTATGCTACTTTAAATGCTATTGTAATATCATTAATTTTAAAGTTATCTATAGGTATCAGTATTATCTGCTTCAGAAATAAAATAACATATTACCACTTACCACAGGCTATATATTTAATGACTGTCTAATTTATTTATATATTAGCAGAACTGAAAAATTTAATAAGTCAGTCTACTTCTTGTTAAAAACATCTACAACAATCTTTGCAAATTGTAGTAAATATGTTCAAAAATCAATATATTAAATAAATAAATAATAGAAAATTATAACAGTTATATTAAGGATTACCATTTTTAATGTGTGGAACAGAAAATTGATGTTTATAAAAATGTCAATCACTGGTAAAAGAATATAGTTCTTCTAATTCCAAAGAGAAAGAGAGAGAGATATAATCTGTTCTAGAAATATGAGAGTTTTGTGATGTTTATATAATCTAGTCCATGAAACATACGCTCACATATATAAAATGGAATGCCATTTTTTGTTTAATATTTTATGAGTCTGTCTTTTATTTTTTCAGCAAATCAACTTTTTCCTGAAATACTTTAACTCCATGTCTAATTATTGCTCTCCAATGTATTCTATTATTTACCATAGCTTCCCAATAAAACCAATCAACATTGCATTTTTTTCTGGATGAAATAATCCTTATAATATAAATAAGGTCTACTTTTTCCATGACAATCATGCACAAATTTATAATAACATCCTTTAGTAAATTTTCTATTGTTCAGCCATTTTACATATCCAATATAATGAAGATATGATTTTACAATAGTGGATCAAGTAGTATTATGTCCAACAAGTTGAAAAACATAGTGATTGATTTTATGATCTGTAGAATTTTTGGATCATCTTTAAATAAAACTTCCCTAATGTTTTATATATTGTGTCAATATGATATCCAAGTGTTACTTTCATTTAATAAATTAGATAAAATAACTATTTTCCATATGATAAATGCTTTATCTTTTAATTTGTTATGAGCAACAAACCTTGGAGTTTATGCTGTATTTCAATATCTAATCACCTTTCTACTTATAGAATTACTAAGATTGTCAAATTAATTTGTCCAGGCTAAAGGTTGTTAAAGATTTTTTTCTAACATTGCTTAATAAAGAATTTCCATTTTATACATTAATTATTAAACAAAAGTCTTTATGTATTGCATTTAAAACATTTAGTATATTCTGTAAATTATTTTATGAGATGGAAAAATAGCATAATCCTCAGTATACTATAAATCCAAAATCCAAGTAAATTAAGTTCTTCCTTTGCTTTTAATTAATTATAAAAACAATTAAAATCTATATCCTACCTTAATCCATGTTTTATTAAACCACATCATCATAAAAATCAAAAACAATTTTGGAGGAAATCCTTTTTTAATGGCAGTCTTTATTTCAAATGTCTGAGATTTTTCACCTGTAAAAATAGCCCTTCCTTTTAGTCAATTATGTAGAAGGTGTATAATGTAGTTAGATTGTTTGTGGGAAATTAACTAATTTAAACAGTATTATTAATGAAATCAAGTGTCTTGACCAAATCGATGAAAGCAATATATAAATTACTCTTTTGTTCCTAACATTTATCTTAAATTTGCCTGACAACAAAATGTATGTCTTTAGTGCTTTTTGATTTTCTAAAACTACACTGAGTCTCTGGTTAAAAATCTGTACCTGTAAGCAGCCTACTTAATACAAATTATTGAAAATAGATTTGATGTAGTAGATAATAATATTCCTCAATGATTGCTGAAATCTCATCAATTTTCTTTATTTTTTAAAAATGGAACAATAATACATCCTTAAGATCAGGTGGCATAACTTCATGGGTACTATAACTCTTTAAAATACCAATATTGTTGAAGCTAATAGGTCTAATAATAACCTCTTTATTAGAAAATCAATCATGATTCTTATTTTTAATGAAACCAAAAGTAGATTTACTTGCATCCAAAATACCCCTTTTAAAAGAATACCATGTTTTAGTTAAAGCTTTATTTCATTAGCATATAAAATCCATAATATACACATGTGCTTTGCACTCAGATAATGAAGCTGATAACAGTAAACAAAATAAATGATATTCTACAATTTCTGTGCGCAAAGCACACACACACACACACATATATATATATATATATCATGTTTTAGTAATTAACAGCCCTGAATTTTCAAATGAGCTATTTTAGTACTTAATATCTGTTGAATTTAATACATATAATAGATTCTTCCAAAAAAAACATCAATGTTCTTGAAAATAAGATAGGAATAACAATTATTTTTAATACAATTACCATTTTAATCTTGGAGAATAAAAATCTATGACTTTTCAAACATTCTGTGTTTATAAGTGTTTATGCAATATTCACTTGTCTTGTTTTATTTAACTTTAATTTAATCTATTAAATGCACTGTTTTGAGCATGGGCACATGCATGTTTTTTAAGGCAGTTTTTCTGCTTTAACACAGTAAAACATTTTAGTTTACAATATCAATATATTATTTCCAAAAACTTTTGTCTAAAGTCTATTATTTAGACCAATATTAGAATTAGAGTTTCTAACATGAAAAATTTGTTCATTTAATAATATTACAATAAAAACATTATTCAGTAAGGATTAAAATATTTCTTTAGCTGAATTCTCTAAATCTAAAACTGGGATATAGGCACTATTAGAATGAGCATTATTACCATAGTGTAAAATATATTTCAACATCATTAGCTTTTCTTTGACATAATAAAGAATTTCAACAGTAGAAGATATGAAATTTGACATTACAGGAAATTGAACACCACACATTCACCTTTGACCAATTGTTCTGATTTTTGAAAAATACTTGTAGCCATTCATCTACTCTATTAAATTTAATATTTTTCTACTAGGAAATAACTTTCACTAAGTGTAAATATATCAATCTTAAATCTTCATAGTTACTTAGCAACCTGTGCAGTCCACCATTCTGATATTAAGTAAACTTTGCACATTCTTTATATTTACATTTTTAAAATTTTAGATTTATAATACTTACCTTTAATATTACAATTATCTTCTGATTTTCTATAACTATTGATATTATTACTATTGTTGTTATTATTATTAATACTATTATTATCATCATTGCTATATTAAATAATCTTCTAGTCCTGACAAACAGCCAGTCTGTGTAAACAGGGTGTTTTTAAACTACATTTTATACTTTCTTTGCACTTTCATGGTAGAAAGAGGGATCCTAAATATACATTTTTTTCCAGCTGAAACTCCTGTTTCAAATCAAGTTCCAAACTGACTTATATTATATTCCCTTAAAAAAAGATCATAACTAAAGACTGCCAAAGTACAAAATTTGTTCTCATCATTGCTTTTTTTAATTCTTGCAGACTTTAACTAAAATAAAAGGAAGGTATGTGGGGGAAAGTCAGAGCTAGAAGTACCAGGTGCAAGCATTTAGAAGATAGAAATACAGTTGCCCAACCATATAATCCTATTAGCATTGTTAATATATGTAGATGATGAAAGACAAGAGAGACTGTATCCCAAAATAATTTAAGTGATTGAAAAAAGAAAGGCTAGAGATAGGAATAATTATTTACATCATAAAACAGAATCCAGCCTTCAATCAACCAACATCCTATTCTATAAGACAACCAGAGTTGCTTTTTGTCAGGCATTGTTTATTTCTTATTCATTGTTAACCTACATATATAAACATCATTCCTCTATCTACCACCTGTAAAGCTTGTCAGGTAGTCTGAGCATAGCATCCCTAATTAATTGACAATATTTAGCAAAACTGTTAATGATTTTTTTCATGTCTTTCTTCACTATGTATATGGATCTTAAAGATTCAAAAGCCTCAGTAAAGTTTAAAATGTAACTTTAAAAATTGAGATAATTAACAGATTGTATTATGAATATAAAAAAGAGTATAAAACTATAATTGATGATGATCAAGTGTTATTGCTACTTGACCGTTATATTCTATTGCTGAGTTACATTAAATTACCTTCTGATTAAATACTTAAGATACACATACTAACATAAATATTAACCTCTTTTTTAACATTATTTTCTTTATACATCTATGTTTTGTTTATAATATATATACATATTAGTTGTAATACATATATTTTAAATTTTACATCTGCAGTGCTAAAATTAACTACATTGATTTATTTTTATGTATTAAATTTTATATTCTTACTCATCATCTACTCATTATCATAATAACTTTAATTACTGAAAATCATCATTACATAAGAATTATGTATATATATTTTAAAATTTTATACAAATATATAGTTATTACAGATTACTTTGATATAGGTTATTCTACAACACAATAAAAATTATTTAGTCCAAAGTTTTTGACTATAAATTCTATAGTATTTTATTCAACAATTAATGAAAGTCCTATTCGTATTAGCTATTTTAATAAATTTGTAAATATAGTTTTTTTTTTTTTTTAAAACCAGTTTACTCGCCCCCCCCTCCCATCTATTTAAATAAATTAACTTTTAGAATTTTTTATCTATTCAATTTTGTTCATATCTGGTCTTCATATGATTTTTATGCCACCTATGAATCTTCATTTATACTAGAAATGATAAATCAATACAATTAAACATTTATTAAATAAGTCTTCATTACATCTATAACTTTTTAAAAAAATTTTATAACTTGACAGGTGTTTAATATATATATCTAATCTAATTAAAACTTTTTATATTTTTTTTCACAACTTCTAATCTTTTAAAAATGAATATTTATTTTTGTTTAGAGTCAGAAAAGAAAAAAGAAATACAGTTATCAAATAAAAAAAAAAACAATTGAATTAATAATCCAGTGAAGATAAGACTGGAACGCTTCTTTTTTTATATATTTGATTGCAGTTTTATTATGTTAAAAGTATTAACTTTAACGTATAAAATTTGCTACAATTGATATATCAAATAATATTCAATTTAATTTAATGCCTATATTTTTAATTCCTTACTTTAGCTAATAGAATTTTATTAACGCTTTATTAATTAATTAATTAATTAATATTAAACATTGTCAGTTAAGATATAGTATTTCTATTTATGTATACCAAAAAATAAAATTGGCCGAAGGACACATTCATACATTTTTTAAGTCGTCTTATTTGCACCTCTTTTGTAGCCAAGCAAATTTGGCTCACCCTTTGTTTTCTCTCTACATGCAGTAAAAATAATTTTTACAACTTTTTCCTTTTTTGTTTTGTTCACTGCTGTATTAAAATATAGCTTCTTATGCCATAACATTTCAATTGACTTGTTTTTGCTCATACATACGTGTTTATATATGTACAGTGTGTTCTAATGAAAATATGACAGATAACTGATTGTTCCTCTAGGCTGATAAGTACCATTTCTTAAACAATGTTTGCCTTACATAGTAACATAGTTTATTCATCACAAAGTTTTAAGACAATAGAATTCCTGGGTTATGAGTTATGAAATAAATATTACAATGCGTTTCATACCTTAAATCATAGTGGAACAATGAGCTAAAATTAAATTTGTTTTAAATTAAAAAAAAAAGCTAATAAAAGATTTGAAATGATTCTGTAGATGGTAATAAAATGATGAATCACAAGAATGCTTTTATGTGATTTTCAACATTTTGTGATGGCAGGGAGAAAATTGAAAGCAATCTATAGAAAATACAAAATTCACTATCACATTTCATGTCATCATTCATGGCATAAAATTTTATGTGGTTAATGGCTAGACTATGCCACTATTTGGACTGAAACCCAGCCACATTTTCATTGGAGCATACCATGTACATAAATTGGAAGATAAGTACTATTTTTATCAGAAAAATACATTTATTCTATTTTTAATGATTTGGCAATATATAAGTCCTATCTAATATTTGATTACATAAACTTGTATATATTGCAATCACACCTGGTTCTCATTTTATGTGATAGATAGATTCCGCAGAAAACCTGCATTAAAAAAAATCACACAAAAATAGACTTAACTTACCTTGAAAAGTGGAGGATACGTTCTGTAATTTTTAGAAATCACATAAAAGCAAAGCAACAAGGAAAAATTACTTTAAAATTCACATTAAAAAAAATAAGGGAATAAAGTATGACTAATAAAAAATTTCAAATATTTGAAAAAAATTCATACAAGACAAACTTTTTTTTACTTTTTTTATTAACTGCAGTATTTAATTTTACATTTTTTCATACATATTTTAATCATTATCACTATTTGACAATATGCGGTTTGTTTGCGAACTGGTAAGAAATCAGATTCGTCACAAGAGGAAGTACAACTAGTGCCACCTTCAGTCTTGTACTGTGTTAATGGTTTTACTAATTGTTTATAAAACTCACAATATCCAGACATATAACTATTTAACTCTCATTGGAATTTAAGAAATTGTTCATTGCAGCAAACTCTCAGATTTCAGCATTTTCTGATGTTTTTTTTTGTCTCACACATCAACATAAAATCTATGATTAAATGATTATTACATATCAAAAAATAATAAATTTGTCTTCATTAGATAGATATTTTTGTATACTACTGAAATAAATTTTAAATGTTCACATTTTATTTCTATATTTAAAAAATGAGATTGCAATCAAAACAAAACATTATATATTATTATTAGAAAGATTATTTTCAGTTTACAAAATCAACAAAATCCTTATTATTTTTGATTATTTTTAAAAATCTAAAAGAATATTTATTTCTGTTATATCTAACAAAATGTTTTAAAAGTTTAAAATTTTTGAATATTTGTTGTGATATTTTTATACTCATAAGTATAAATCTATTATTATTATTTACTCATAAGTATAAGTAGGTTATTTACATAGAAGCTAAGATTCTTAAATAGCTTCAGGCCATATTCATGTTAGCTGCTAATGTAATGTTATATTTTTGAAAAAAAAAGTATTTCAAGTCAAAATAAATTATTAATAATTTAAATTTCTTGATATCTAATAAAAATAGTGAAATATAAATGTTTTTATTGCAAAAAAAAAAACTGGCATAAAAAGATATTAAGAAGAAACATGAATCGCATAACTTCAAAATTGCGTTAAAAAAAATCCCATAAAACGAGACCCAGGTATATTTTGTAAATGAGTAATTTACTTTTTTTTTAAAAAAAAACATGTGAATATTTTAGACCTTTTGCCTACTGTATTACTATTGACCATTTGTTTATTTATTTGTAAAAAAATAATAATTATTAAATATTTGAATAACTTCAAAATTGTGCTTTCAATGTGTTTTTAGTTTTTAATTAGTTTTTAATATTTATGTCTATTTCATATACCGCTGTTGTGCTTCTGTAAATATTTTCATCCACCAAATACACAATTAAAAATAATTGATATAATTAGGGTTTCTGATATAATAAAAATTTTATCTGAGTTTTAAAAATCATTATATATTTAAATTTTTTTTGGCTATCATTAAGTTTTTGTTTACTTTATACATTAGATAAGACACAAACACCGATAAGATGCCTCATAATGAAAAATACACCACACAAACTTTTCTTATTGCTATCTTTGTGTAACTAGAAAATATATGAGATATTGTTGATCATATAATGTCTTATTTGTTTAGCACCAATTCTGACCAAAGTATAAAGGTGTCAAAGTTAGTAAAAAATCAAAGACACCATAATATAGAGAAACTATTCAAGCAAATTGGCTTGGATTGGGAAAAAATTTAGAGGTTTTTTTTAATTTGGGCCAATAGCTTGATAGTATCACAAAGGATAAAAAATAGTTACTAAATTAAAAATGCACCAAATACAAAAGAATAATGCACTACTCAAAAACCCAAATGCTTTTCATTGATGAAAGGTATGTCAGAATCTAGTTTTCAGAATATCTGGATGGAACAACGTGGAATAAAGATTTTTTTATGCATTACCACCTGGCATCTATTAACTACTAAAGCTTACACTGGATGGCATAAATGTGTAATTTGAAAATATTGCTATTAACTTTTTAATAATAAACCAAATGCATTTTTGGGGCATCACATTTATGATAAAAGTAATAAAAAATTTAAACAACTAAAATTTATTTAGAATAAAGACATTTTTACTGCATAAAATAAGAGAATAATGCAAGAAGCAATGATAAATAAATGAAAATGAGATAAACTAAAAATGTAAAATGATTTTAAAAATATTTCAATTTGAGATTGCTGATGAGTTTTTAGAAAAAGATGTTTGAATAAAAAAATAAACATTTTAAATTAATGTAAAATCATTTATTTTTCAATGAATAGGTGTTTACAAATTTGTTCATTTGTAAAACATAAAAATACCAATAATGAAAACCATACTAAAATCTTTGACAATTGTATAATGTAGCTTAGTAAATAACATGTGAATGTATTATCTTGCATTTGATTTGGAAACAAATGATGAAAAAGTATTTTTTAAATTGTCATATATTTATAAAGAAGAAAAATATGAAAACTTCAATAAATTTTGTATATAAATTAACTGAGAATAAAACTGAATTTTGCATATGTAATTGATAGAAAAATCTGACTATAAAAAAATAGGTATGATTTTTTTAAAGTACAATATCTGCTAATGATGTGTGTGTATTGTAATGGTAAAAAGAAATATTCAATATGATATTTTGATTTAAATTATGTGACAGATTTAATAATAGTTTAACTAATAACCAAAAGTCACTTCAACTTTATGTGGATCAGAACAATAATTTATATTTCCATAGCATATAAAAACTACAGTACAGTTTTGAACCCAGAAAATAAAGATATACAAAAGATATATAAGATTATTCAATGATTGCTACGCATATATATAATGATAAATGCAAAAATATCCTACTACATGTATACTTGAATGTATCCATGAGTCTTTTAAATCATGGTTTAAACAAATATAATTATATTAAATAATGTGATGATGATTAGGATTTATAATCACAAGTACTCCTAACAACATTTTATTTGTTTTAAGTTTCAATGAACAGATACACTAAGGCACCAAACCTCATCAACAAAGAAAGTTTACTGAGACTACTTATGAAATAATGATCATCATCATTGCCAATTATTACTGTAACATTCCAACATATTCTTTAGTAATTCATATGCTCTCAGAGTTATGGATGATTTCTAATGATATGTTGACATTATAATGATTTAATAGAGTTATAAACAAGCAAATGGATTAAAAAGACAATAGTTTAACAATTTATTAACAAACAAAGGCATACATAAGTTATTTATATTTATATACTAGTGATTCCAAATGTAGATATAAAATTAAGCATATCACAACAATTAATATTTTTCAGTTTTTAAGTCTATATTCATGATTCCAAATGTAGATATATAAAATGAAAATATCAGCAGTTAATATAGTTTCAGTTTTAAGTCTATACTAGTAATTCAAAATGCAGATATAAAATGAAACTTATCACAACAGTTTATATGTTTTCAGTTTTAAATCTATATTAGTGATTCCAAATATAGATATAAAATATAACATATATCAATGATTAATATATATTCAGTTTTTAAGTTGAAGGTCTTTTTAATATTATAATATGAATATCTTATTGGTCAAAACATCTAGTCCTAAATCATGGATATTCAAATATCTTTTTTTTTCTGTAATTACTGTAATCTTCATGCCTCCTCTTGAAGAAGAGATTTCTTCCCTGTATACACTGATACATGAACTGTAGTTATATAAGTATGAAATAAAATCCTTCTTTCTAATTCATCTTTGAGCAGCAAGTTACAACTTGCACATTACACAAACAAATGAAGCTCAATATTATAAGAATTATTAGGCTGAGAATTTTCAGGAAGCTTTAGTTCTCATATTCATAGCCTATCTTGGGAATGTTGGATTGAGTTGTGATTTTAAATGATTGGGTAGTAATTTATGCAAATTTATTCTATGTCTTTATACAGTTTACTTTCTAGAGGTGGAAACGCATGATTCTTTCTGGTTTATTGCATTGTTGTATGATATTGCATCACACATAAAATATCAATAGGTATTTGGAAATTTAGTGTCATTGCTCATTTTCTTTTCTTTAATGGCATCTTTGAGGCTGTAGTGATCTAGTTCCACAGATTTTGATGCTATTTACTGGATTAGACAGCATATTTAGACTCTTCTGGCTGATGTGCTGCTTATTTTTGCCTAACCTTTCATGATAAATAATTCACTATTACAGGAAAACATTATTATAGCTTTTGAAATCTGATGTTGTAATTTTAATTAGCAGCAAGGCAAAATCTCTTCTCCCCATGACTCACTTCAACACTGCTTTAAAATATAGCTTGCAGTTTGGAATCAGAAAGTCAATTCTGGATTAAAATTGACATCAGAATAAATGACTAGATAGTGAATGAATTTATACCTCTCTGTTATCTTTCTATCCCCTATCTACCTCATTTGCCATCACTTGAGCAATAATGTAAACTATATGTATATGTTTTGTCCTTTATTAGCACCCAAACCATAATGTAGACCGTTTTAAAATTTTGGATCCCAGAGTAAAAGTATTCCATTGTTCTCTTCTAAAATGTATGGGGAAACAAGCTTATATATTATTTTATGTCGAAAAAGAAAGATACGGTTATTTGCTTTTTTCTTCTTTATTTACTCTCATTCCAATGCAGGAAGATATAAAATTCTTTACCAACTTCTCTTTTTTTATATCTAATGTCACAGGCATCACTAAAATGTAATTTTTGTTCTTAAATTCACCATTCTATTTAATATAGGAATCGACAAAATTTTATTTATAAATCGATTTAGAGCAGGTAAAAACAAAAAGATCTCAAAATTGCCTTAAAATTATGAACTACACAGACTTGAAACTTGACTTGTGATCAAAAGTTTTTTTTCCCCCTTTACAATCTCATTTATTATCTTTCCAATCACATATTACGAGGAAATGGTCGATAACATTCTGCATAAATTGCCACAACATTTAATATGAAAATGTATATTAATATTTTTTTCTTTTAGTCTCACGGGCAATTTTTTTATTTTATTGTGTACACGTGCATATGCACACACATGTTGTTGTTAAAATCTTTATTAATTAACTTATGCCGAGTTTCACCCTAACTAATGTGGGCTGCACTCAGGGCGATATGGTTATAATATATATATAACTACAAAAAAGATTCACTCAATTACGTTAAACGTTATGGAATAATTTAAGTGTAAAATATCAAACATAATATCACACCATAAGAAATTTTACTCAACTTTGTTATTTGTAAAAACTCCAAAAAAATTACGAACACAAAGCAATAAAAATAGTAAATATATACCAATGGTTCATAGAAGAAAAAATAAAACGTATATGTGATAAAATAATTTACGAATGCTATCTCTTTAATTTGATAATTATCATTTTCGCAAAAGGAGTGAATTTTTACTACCTCCATTTGTTTTTGTTTAAATCTATATCATTAAAATGGATAATTTGAATTATTAAATTATTATAAATCGTTAATCACTTTTTAGAATATTATACTTTTCAAACATGACATTTTACAAATTAGAATATTAGCTTTTATTAGACAATTTAGAAGTACTTCACTGATTATTATCATATTAACAATTTTATATAGAAATCGTCTAACTGATTTAAATAATTATATTCCTATAATTATAAAAAATGTAGTGCGTGTGATATAAGTTCCAGTATGATTACTTTTTGTAGATTTCATTTAACAACTTATATCTACAAACAATAAGTTGAGTAAATTTTATAGTTTGTTCTAAATTTATTCCAATCCAATTATATATATTATTGTGATGTTCATGTATATCTTTAAATCGTATTATACAATCAGTATTGTCTGACTTGAATTTAAATTTATATAGTTTATAAACAGTGGAGTTAATAAAAATGTTATATTAGTTATTATTGAATGGACATTACCTTTTTAATATAAAATTATATAATGTAAAAAAGAGTTTATGATTTTTAACTATTTTTAAACTACTAGGAAAAGGTTAATTTTTTATTATTTCTTAATGTTATAGCATTGCTTTAGAAAGCTTTTTAAACTTATTTTCTTTGTATCCGAACAGTCGTAGATCTTGTATACCCTAGTTCTAAGAAAAGTTGCAATCTTACTGTTTCTAATTTAGAAAAAAAAAAAATTATTTTTACATGAAATAGATAGGAAAGTAAATAAAAAAAAAGTCAAGCGTTGTTAGCCGAGAGGTCATCGCAGTTGCCTTGCAAGCAAGTAGTTGGTTGCACGCGGTTGTGGGTTCGCCTCCCGACCGATGCTATGACATATGAAAAAAAAAAAACAGAGAAAAAAATTAATTAAATGGGACCATTATACTAAAAGTATGAAGTTGAAAAATAAACTTAAAATGAGTAATAGCTTTGAAAATATCTTGCGTATTATGATTCAAAATAGTTTAGATTCAATGATTAGATTTTTCATTTGAAAATCTAATCTTTACTCTATATTAAGGTTTATTTTATTTTTACTTTGCAATTTTTTTTATGATTTATTAACATACTATAAAAATCACCATATATTTTTCAATTTATATTTCTCTTGGAATATTTTTTTTTTACATGTATATAATCATAAAAGAAGAATTTAATATGTCAACAATATTAATAGAACAATGTTACTTATTTATGTAAAATCAATATTAATATGTTGACATATTAAATTCTTCTTTTATAATTAATTTTGAAAGCTTTAGTATTTTATCATTAATTATTGATTTTATTTTAATTAAATTTAGTATATATGTCTCTGGCTGGAAAAGGAATTTGATGTTAACTGGAAGGAGACCCTTTGATTTCTTTTGGAGGCCTTAAAGGAACTGAGCAGGGCAAATTCCTAATGTCCATTCCATACATTCTTGTTGCACAACTGCTATTACTATATGAATATTCATATAGTATACAAACATGGATGAGCTGCTCCCCAACACACATTAACTAGCGTGGTGAGTTTATTGTTTTTGTTTTTTTTTTACCTCTGAGTTAAGATTAAGAAGCATCATGGTCTTTCTTTTCAGTTGCCTGATAAGGCAGAATGAATGTGTGTGTGAATGAAATTTTTTTAAAATATACAATCATGACAGATAAAAATAATTCATGGCCCTTATTAAAACAGACAAAACTCATTATACGTATTGCCACTCACTGCACCCTAGAGTCATCAATCGATGCCAGAAGGATTGTGCATAAAATCCCCATCTAGTGCCTACTCATCTAATATCCCCAGGCTAGTTTCTGGCTTGTGGCTTTCATCAGTGAGGAGCCTTGGATCTGAGAGCACTGCACCTAGATCTTAGGATTAAATGCAACCCTCCAGCAACCACCTTTTATCTCTATATAACTACAAAACTATGTCTTAAATTGAAAACATGTTGATATTTTCAATCCAAGCTCATCAAATTGGGGGCTATGGTTATTAAATGGCCAAAGTCACCAAAATATTGGTACTGAACTGAGTTCAGACCTATATGACTATATAAGCTGATGAGCTTGGATTGAAAATATTAATGTGTTTTCAATTTAAGACTCATAGTTTTATAGTTAAGGAGAGATAAAGGTGACTGCTGGAGGGTTGCATTAGATCCTTAAGATCTAGGTGCAGTGCTCTCAGATCCAAAGCTCCTCACTGACAAAGGCCACAAGCCAGAAACTAGTCTGAGGATATTGGATGAGTAGGCACTAGATGAGGATTTTATGCACAAACCTTCTGGAATCCATTGATTAATCTAGCTTGCAGTGAGTGGCAATATGTATAGTGAGTTTTGCCTGTTTTAATAACAGTTATAAGCAATAAGAAATGGTGATCATGTGATGCTTATTGACATGGCCCTTATTCCTGGTAAGCTGTAAAGTCATCAGCCAATGCAGCAGTTGATGGTTGAAGGCAGATGGTGATAAGAATTTTCTGATTGTGGATCCAGGCTGCCATTTGATAATGACTTTTTATTTAAATATTACTACTGAAGATCACTTTCAAGTGGAAGAAGGTTGAAAGGATTGGAAGAACTGTCACATATTAAATAGAACATTACTGGATTTTATAAAATTAGAAGAAAAGTGGGAGACAATTAATTTTAAAAGTGGACATGTATTCTACTACAAAGGCAAAAATATTGGAAGTATATGTAGAGTAGGATTCATTATAAAATAAGAAAGGGAAGAACAACATTGTGGAAATTGATAGTGTATTGGAAAGAATAGCAAAATTAGTTACTCAACTTAATAGCTGATATCAAATGCAGATAATTCAGGTATATGCCCCAACAAATTTGCATAGTGATGAAATAGTAGAATATTTTCATATGAATGTACAAAAGGCTTTTGATCAGAGCAAACATCATTTTAAAATTGTTATGGTGAGACTTTAATGCTAGAATTGGTAAACAAATGAAAAATGAAAGTGCTGTAGGTAATTTTGATTATGGTAATAGAAATGAGAGAGGATATAGACTTGTTGAATTTGCAGAAAAAGAAAGAACTTTATATTAGGAAATTCTTTATTTGAAAAACATGTTAAAAAGAAATGGACATGGAAGCATCCAAATGAAGATACAGTGGAAGATTATATTTTGACAACAGAAAATATATATTTCAGAACTGTAATGTTATTAATAGATTTAACACATGAAATGATTATCAATTATTAAGTTGTAAGATACATGTTAATGTAAAACTAGAAAGATAACAATTAATAAGAAAAACAATATTTATAGTTGATATTCCTAATTTTCAGAAACATTCTAATGAATTTAAATTAGAACTTGCAAATGTGTTTCAATTATTAAAAGATTTTGAACATGATTCAGATTTGAATGAAATTAATAACAAAATAACTGATGCACTTTTAAAAACTGCAACAACGGTAGCTGGTAGAAAATAGGAGCAATTGACCAATGAAATTTCTACTGAGACTAGAAAATTTATGAAAAAAATAAGGAATATGAAGATATATAAAAATGATGCATTAAAAGAGATTGAATATCTCAAATTTTGTAAAATGGTGCAAAAAAAAGTTGATAATGATATAAGAAAGTAAAATTGTAAACTAGCAATGAAAGTTGTAGAAAGAATAAAAGTCTCAAAAATGTAAAACTACATTTTGGTATTGATAGGAAATTCATATCAACAGTAGGAAAAAAAAGATGAACCTATTATTAAAAAAAAAGATGACATCATGAAATGGGTAAAAAAATTCTATAAAAAAATTATATAGTAATAAAGAACACATATCTCCTACATCTATTATATCTTCTGAATTGCTCAAAATTTTAAATGAAAAAGTGATACATGCAATTAAATTTATAAAGAAAGGAAAAGCTCCAGGTAATGATGGAATTAGAATTGATATATTAAAAGAAGCAGATGAAGACATAATTTTTTTTAGCCAAGTTATATACCAAATGTCTAAATGATAAAGATGTACCAGATGATTGGAAGAATGCAGTATTAATATTAATATTTAAAACAGGTGATAAAGAAGATATTAGAAATTACAGATCTATCAGCCTTTTATTAGTTTTCTATAATTTTTTTACCAAGATAATTACAACTCGTCTACAAAGAACATTGGATTTCAACCAACCAGAGAACAAATTGAATTTAAAAATAGTTTTAGTACAGTATATCATATCCAAGCATTGAGAGATCTTATAGAAAGGACCAATAAATATGATTTGCCATTATGCTTTGGATTTCTAGATTATAAAAAGGCATTTGATTCCATAACCATTTCTTCAGTGATTAAAAGTATTGAATCATCAAAGTATAGACCCAGGATGTTGTCATATTCTGAAGGGTATTTATAAAAAACAACAACAACAATTAATTGGGTTATGTAATGATAATAGGAAGGTTAATATTGAATGGGTGTAAGACAGGATAACTTCATATCTCCAAAACATTTATAACAATGCAGCATTTTCTGGATTAAAATGGGAAGATAAGGAAATAAAAGTAAAGGAAGACTATTTAATTCATTTAGATTTTGCAGATGATGTAATTGTTTTTGCAAACAATGCTTTAGAGCCTTAGGAAATGTTGCAGGAGTTTTCAGATCAAAGTAAAAAAATAGGATTAAAGATAAATGTTAAAAAAAACTAAAATAATGTTCCACAGAGTTTTTCAAAAGTAAGAATAAAGATTGATTATGATGAGTTAGAAGAAGTTAATAACTATAAATACCTTGGTCAGATTATTATTACAGATGGAAACATATATGGATGAAATTAATCATAGAGTTAAACATGATGTGAGTGTGTTTGGTAGAAATAACATAATACTATAAGGAAATATCTCTGTATTTGAGGAGGAAGGTTTTCAATAAATGTGTTTTATCAGTTTTTACTTATGGATCTGAGACTTTGACACTTAATAGAAGAGCAATATAAAGACCTCAGATCACTCAAAGAAGTATGGAGAGATGCATGTTAGGAATAACTAGAAAAGATCAAAAATGCAGTAGGTGGGTAAAAGAATAAACAAGTATTACTGACATCACTGAAAGAATTAAGAGACTGAAGTGGAGTTGGTCTGGACATGTTGCTTAAAGAGATGATAATAAATGAATGATTAAAATCTTAAACTGGATTCCAAAAGATTGTAAAATACTCAGAAAAAGACAAGAGTGTGTGCAGGGATGATATAGAAAGAAGAGGCTAAAGATCAGAGAAGATAAATTGAACTTGGAGAGAACTTTATCCTGGAGTGGACAGGTAATGGGTTGAGAATGGTCATGATGATGGTATGTCTCCTAATTTTTTTGCATAATCTATTTTTCTAATATTATTACATACATTCTTAGTTCCTTACATAAAGACTCTTTGCGTAATATTTTTTTGTAATAATTATCAACTTATAATCAGTACTTTGAAAAAAAAAAGTATTTGTTACATTTATCTTTCAAGAACTGGGCTATTTTGTTTAATATTTGCCATTTTCTTTAAAATGGTAAACATTTTATGATACTGTCATAACACGAAATGCAAGATTTATCTTAGAATAAAAAATTAAACTTTTATTTATTATGCAATTTAAAAAAAAATTAATCATATGAAATCATAAACTAAACTAAATATTAATTGAGAAATATGTTTATTGTATTAGCCAAAGTATTTGGCTTTCTTATCTAATTTTTATTTAATATCTTTATAATGTCAGAACCATAAACTCATTTAAAGCAACAAAACTTTTTTCACCAGTGTAAATATTTTCTTCTCTCCAAAAATTTAAAATTATCATTATGTAGTTGCAAAAAAATATATAATGATCACACAGTACATAAAAGGCATCAAAAATAAATTTTAGAATGTGTTATTATATTAACTAAAATATTTTTTTCTTGGTTTATTTTTAATGTTTTTCATAATAACAATATGGTTACACCATGCCAATCAATGTTACTTCTTATGGTAAAATATCAGTTTGCAATAAAAATTAAAAAGAAAAGGTAAAAAAATTACTTGTTTCGTAATTACAATAAAAGAAGGTCACATAATACATGAAAAGACCTAAAAATATATAATTAAAAATACACATTGTATTAATTTAAATTCCTCATTTTGTTTATTGGTTTATTTACCAATCGTGATTTCAAACTAAATTCCAATGTTATTCTAAAGCAATTGCTCATTACATTTAGTAAAATTTTTAAAAATAATATTAAGAAAAGCATTACAACTACACTATATTTATTAAAAGTGGCTTATATACCACATATACACACAGATTAATGTTACTGATTAATTATATGCTTAGTAAAATTATTCGTTATATGCACTAATTTCTATCTTTATATAAAATATTTAAAATTTATGGTATTATTCTGAATGTCTAGTAATATCATTCTTCTCCCTAGGAAATCATCATAATTGCTAATTTTTTATGCAAGGTTTTAATTTATAATGAGTTTTGAGAAATTTATTATTTTTTATTATTGAGGATGAAGTTTGAGTCTCAGTGATTTTTATTATAGCCATTATTAACATTTGCCATTCTAATAATGAGTGAGTGTTGTTTTTGTTTTAAATATATATTTTAAACAATATTTAATTTAATATTTGTTTTATTTATTGTCTTTAGAAAAAAATACATTGTTTGTTTTACTCTATTTATATTTAAATAAAAAATAAATTAAAAAAATTATTAATATTAATATTTATTTTTAACATGAATATTTATAGTATTCATTTAATTAACATGTAATAATTGAAAACTATTGAAACATCTGGATTTTTTTTCACTTGGAATTTTTTATTTACTATTTATTTATTTATTTGTTTAGACTTTTTATTTATTTAAATAAATTTGAATTTATATATAAATTATTCAATATTACCTTTTTTTAATTTCTTTTATTTATGTTTTAGCAATAAACTTTATTGACTCATAAAGGGTTACATGCTTTACATATTTACAAAAGATTGGCTTGATTACAAAGGCATATTGATTTTACAGAAAAATGCTAATCCAAATTTGTTCTTACATTATTTTTCATAACAATTTACATATAATCTGTGTTCTGACATTAGTTCTTCTCATGAAGTTTTTAGCATTATTACAGACCCCATATTTAAATAGGGTATTTGAACATAATCAAATGTTATTTGTGTAAAGTGTTTGCACAGTCTATTTGTATATTTATTCAAAAGTGTGTATACAAGATGATAGATATGAAAGTTTTTTATATATGATGTTTAATGCCTGGGGACTACGGAAGAGAAGAACGATAAAATTTGTGTTCTGTGATAGGTTGAACAGGAAATGTTTTTTTCCAAAGTTAAGGTTGTGTGATCATAGCAATGATGGTCATTTTATATCTGATAAAAGCACTAATCAGGTATCATTTATCAGGGCAAACACTCCCATTGACATTTAAGGGAAAGCTCCCCTGCCAGTTGTTCACATAGATTCCTGAATTTTGTTATTAATGGTGAATTCTCTTGTTGTTTGTGTTGCTTAATGGTATTGGATATTGGTAGAATCATCTGGATAACGCTTTTTAATGTTCTTTCTTGGGGTGTTTGGGTTTTCTTTTGGTTTCAAGAGTAGTAATTGGTAAAAGGTGTGTTATTGGTGGAAGGCATGGTGTTATTGCTTTCATAATTTGCATGGATGTCTTGTTAATTATTATATAAGAATTTTTTCCTTATTTGGATTTATGACCATGTGTGAAGTGATTTAACATCTTTATGTTGGAATTGCTGTCTTCATTCATCTTGCAATCATTGGTTTATGTGTTGATCTCTGGTTCACTGTTCAGTTGCATTTGTGTCTTTGCAGTGGTATTTCTGATGTCAGTTGGCTTGAAAGCATTATTATGTCTATAACTATGAATAATTAATTGTATTTGGTTATCACAATAACTTTTGCTTTTCAAGTCAGCAGAGTGATCAATAAAGAAGGAGGTCTCTTCATTAATGTAAAATATAGTAATCGACTGTACATTGTTACCCATGGAATCACTACTTTCAGATTAATCTTTGCATTCTTGTTTCTCAGATTGACTTCCAGCAGGCTCTGGTGTTGCACTTTAATATTGTGTACACTGAGGAGCAAGGTATCCTTGCTGATTGCAGGTGTAAAACTAATTTTAACCCCATTATAAACAAGAACAGAGTGGTCTCTTAATCAAATATCTGAGTTGGTATATTTTTAGAATTGGTGACTTGATGCAACTGAAATTTAAACTCAAACCTATTGATTACTATTGATATGGTTGTGTTACAAGGATAAATCTGTTGAAAGGGAGTAACCTTCTCACATATCTGCATCATTTTCTGGAAATCATAAGGGAAGTACTCAAAGAACATGTTTTTAAGCACTTCCAGGATGCAGATTTGTCAGTTCTCACTAAAGGTTATGAGAGCAAAATTACCTAATATTCTAAACTGTATTTGAAAATGACACTTTTAATTATTATCATAGAATCCTATTGCCAATTAGCAGGAATTTAGATGCCTTTTATGATTTTTATAAAAATTTCACAGGTCATGCTGTTTAATAGCTTTAGTTAGTAGATGGTGTAGAAAGTAATATAAAGTAATGTTGTTATCTGTTGTTGATATCACAATACAAGAATAGGAAAAAAATCTTTGAAATTGGTTTGTATAGTCATCACAAAACTCATTTCTAGAGTGTTTTTTTCTCTCTTTTTCATTTTTTTTTTGGAGTTGAATGACTATATCATTTATGAGTGCCTGTTTTTTTATTATTATTACTGTTGTTATTATTATTGTTATTGTTGTTATCGTCATTGTTGTTAGTGCATTCTATTTTAAAATATTATGATGTAGAAAATTATTATTATTATATTAATTTTCAATATTTTATTAATATTTTTTTTGAATCTTGGATAATTAAAATTTGTGAAGATTTCTCACATATAGGAGAGATGGTTTACTGTAGCTATATTGCTGATGAAGTATTCTATTATTTAACTTGCAAGTTGCAGCATCATTTAAAAAGTTACATTTTAAGCTGAAAACTAACCAAGCTAAAATTGCTATTACAGGCCAACAAAGCATCTAGGTATTTTGATTATTAATCACGAAACAAAATTATTTATGGTTTGAATTCAAAACATTAATAAAATTTTGTTCTTATTTTAAATTGACAAAAATATCAAAATAATCAATATAAAGTAAATCTTTTGTTATCAGAAGATGAAGGTTTTATTTTCTCTTCACTTTAAATTAAAAACCGAAACATACGTATATTGAAGTAGTGATATAGATTTTATTCATGCTTGTTATGTGAATTTGCCTAATTCAGAGACTACTAATATACATCATGTAATAATTCTGTAATACGAATAAACTTTCATAATCAACCAGTCATTTTTAAAAATTATTATAAACTTTCAAAGATATTAAGTTAAATGCTTGTAATTAAATTGATAAAAACAGTATATAAATACCACATTTTATTCATGACAATATTTTGTAACTATCAATCTATAAAAATTGTGGATACAGTTTTTTTTTGTTTAAAATCATGTCTACAGTGCTTTTAGATTTTCTAAAATACACTGAGTTCCTGGTCAGGATTAACCTATTGGTAACCTATTCAAAGAAATTCTTAAAAACAATCTTATTGTAATGGATAATAATGAAGTTCCAGGATAAATATTGCAATTATTTTTGCACCCCTTTTTTATAAGATAAAAAATTGCTTTAACTTAATCAATCCAGATATCTTTGTCCAGATATAAATGAATTGATAGAATGTCATTAAAAGCAGTTATATTAATTCTTATAAAATTATCAAAATATGGTTATTTATCATATAAAAATGTCACTGACTTAATAAGATTATATGTTTTTCTGAGTTCATTTATATTTTCAATGTGTTAAAAAAGACTCTAAAGTGACTATGATTAGAAAATCTTCACACAACTTTTGTTATTTTTAATCCACCAGTTACTTTTAAGTTTTCTTCTCAGTTATTGAAGTTTTGTCTTTAAATCTCTACATTGTTTATGAAGCTTCACATTATTTTTATTATTCAAACAAGTATGAACCATGTTTTTTTTTAAAAAAATCTTTATCATAAAAGTAGTAAAGCTGGGAGGTCATCGCAGCAGCCTTGCAAGCAAGTAGTTGGTTGCAGATGGTTGTGGGTTTGCCTCCCAACCGATGCTATGACATATGAAAGAAAAAAAAAATACATTTGTATTTCCACAATATATTTTTTTTAAAAAAATAACTATGCTTTAGTAATGGGTCCAATTTGAAAGTATTAAATTGATAATATTAATGTTGAAATTTAAATTTTGAATTTCAGTTCTTTCCCAAAGATTGAATATCAAATTTTTTACTACATATATTTGAAAAAGGATGGTATTTTAAATGTTACTATTATTTTAATCTTATAGCATATTCGTCTATGGTTGATTCAATAATACAGACTTATAATTCCTTGTGTAACATTGACTTTCTTATCTATGAATATACTAAAGTAATTCTTTCTAGTGATTTTTCTATATAAACAGTAATGACTTTTATAAAACAACAAAAAAGAGACAATCTTTAGAAAATAAAAACTATTTATGAAAATTAATACTCCTAACTAAAAAAATTATTTTATGTAAATGTTTATTTTTTCTATCACCAATTAATATTTCTATTTGCACTACAATATTCATAACTTGCATGTGGAAAAAAATCCAATGAAGGCTTTTATTTACATGTCATACAAAGCTTAATTACCAAATTAATAATGACTATCATTAGTTTTAGATATTTTAAAATATGTAGAGTTTTTAAGCAGAGATAGATTCAGTATGTCTTTATTAAATCTTTCAATTTTACCACTATTTCTATTGGCTTAATTGGATGGTTGCTGAGTGTGAGGTTTAGTGCAATGATAGAAATTTAGACTCTGGGGTGGAGATTATGAGATCTGGCACTTCCAATGTTTGAATTTTTTAGTAATTCCCAAGTAATAATGCCATTCGATAGTAATGTTATTCATGTCCTGTGTTTATTCACATCTATGTAACTGATTTTTTAAGTAATCAGCAACTTTACTGGCAATGCAATTTGCATTGGAAAATAAATCCACAATGCTGTTTCAAACACATGACTGCAATAACCATAGGTAGTCATAAATCTTAAAATAATGAGAAACTGTATGCTAGAGAAAATTAATCTGTATTGCAATTAAGCAAACAATTATTTGCTATTTGAAAATGTAAACTAAATTATGTCACCTAATAAAAGTATTTTTGTCTGATTTATCTTTAAACAAAAAATGGAATTACTTATAATTTAATGCTGTAGATATTATGAGAGTTGTAAGTCATACATGTATATTCAGTTATAATTTACATAATTAAAATTTTAGCACAATTATAAAAAGCAATTTTAAAAAATGTAAATGCAATTAAACTTTGATATTAGATGGTTTTAAATATTTTTTAACATTTAGGTAAAAATAATAATTAAGATTTCATTTTTGAAGGCCATCTTTTTCAATCATTTTGAATACAAATTAAATTTAAAAATTTATGACATTATTTGTGCTAATTAATATTTTTTTTATATATTGAAAGAATCACTCATTGTTTAATGCTTACAATCATACATAAGCATTAAAATGAAATCTATATTAAGTTCAAATTCCAAAGTTACTAAGCAAATAATGAATTGTGTTTGGTAGTGTGATTTTAAAAAATGACAAAAATATAATATTAATTTATCTGAAATTTAATCTCATTGAATCAACAGACATTAAATTTTAAATCTTAAAACAACATAACAAAGAATAAAAAAATTCAAGATATTAAAAACAATATAAATTAAACTCTGATCTGATATTATAGTAGAATAAATTTGAAAAATCAAATTATAATTTAAATAAATTTTGTATATGCTTAAAAAAAGCCACATAAGTGAAACAAATTTGCTGTAACAAACAATAAATTACTACAATAATATTTTAATAAACTAATATAAAATAACAAATAATACAATGAAAATTGCAACAGTAATTAAAGTTATACCTGAGCAAAGATATTTTGAATGGTCTGAAAGTAAATATAATAAAAACACTGGAAGAACATATGTGTATATTAAATTGGAAGATGGACAATAGCTTGAATAATGTGAGGAATATAAATATTTAGGCAAAAAGATTACACAAAGAGAAATAATAGATGAATCTTTTTTAAAAAAAAACGAAATGCATCACATAGAAAAGTGATAGCAATGAAAATTAGGATAATATGCAATCAGGATACATCAAAAGTCCATAAATGATTAATCAACACAATAGTGAAAAATATCTTACATATGAAAATAGGATTTGACAATTGAGGAATTGATGATTGCAGAAATAGATTACTAAAAAAATCTGCAAAATATCAAAAAGAAATTACAAAGAAAAAAACAATAAAATTTCAAAAAATAATGAATATTGAACACATTATATCAAATGATATGATTCAGAATAAAACACCAGTAAAGATATGGACATGCCAGAAAATATATCAGATAAAATTTCCAAAAGAAATAGTAAACTGGGTATTCCCACAAAAAGAGGAATTGGATAGAAGAAATATATATGGACAAATTGAAGACAGAAATAGGTGGGAAGATTTGTGAAAGGATAGACTGATATAGTAACTGAGATTTGAAAGATATCAAAAGCACTAGAGATCAATGAAATAATTAATTTCCACATGTACATTTCTATTCTCTGTAACTATTGTTCTTGAAAATTTATAACATTGCTCCAACACATAAATTCTGAAGTTCCTCTCTGTAACAATATATACTATACTCTCCATTCATTTCTGGCTTTCTAAATTTATCTCAATTCATTTATGGATTCAGGTTAAATAACAATTAGATTTTTTTTAAAAAATATATCTTTCCTCCCCCCTCCTTTCTTTATTAATCTTCTGCCAATATACATTTTTCAAATATAATTTTTATCTTCTTTCAAAAAGTACCTTTATTACAGATACTATCGTCAGTCTTTCAATCATTAATTGCTTTTTAAAAAATCAAACTATTTTTTTTTGCACATTTATAGACTTATTTGAATGTTTTTTTTTTCTCAATATTTTTTAACAAGATCTCTTTTTTTACACTATACTTTTTATTTGATTAATGTATTCTCATTTTCATTTGGTGCTGTTGAAAGGATTTTTTTTTTTTAAAAAAAAAATCATTTTTCTTTATATTTTATACAATTTCACACATTACTCTTCATTCTAAGATTTGTAATAAATCCATATAACTATATTTTTTTCAGGCAGCCACTTTTTCCAAGTAGATTTCCCATCTCAGTTCAGCTAGAGATCCAATATAGTCAGTAAATGCATATCTAAAACGATTTATTATAAAAAAAAATATGCTAAAGATAATTCAAAATATTGTATTATAAAATCCAGTGATAGCCGTATTTCAGTAGAATTTCATATATAGGCTTGATGACAGTGAATTAATTTACAATTTTTTTGAAAAAAAATTCCTTCAGTTTATATGTGCACCATTTTCTATTGGTGCTATTGGTGGAGAGGTGACATAATTTGGAATTAAATTTACAATTCATTAATATTTACATATGAATTAACTATATTTCTTTTTAATTAAATATGCTATAATAGATTTTCTAACTTAATTGATACATTTATCGAATTTCAAAATCAGCACTAAAGGATGATGTATATGGAGAATGATTACCCCCCCCCCTTTACAAAATATGTTCCTCCTATCAAGTCTATGTCTGAAATTCTATTTTAATATTGTCGGCATTAATTTAAATTTTATACAATGATATTTTAAATTAATTTTAATATATTTTTTAAATAATATTCTAATCTAGATTTTATTAAATATATTGTTTTATTCAATTATATAACATTAAAGAAAATAATTTAGCAAAAAATTATATCTTTTTTGAAGTTATATTTTCTATTTTGAACAATTTTTGACATTTATACAGCAAAATTGATTTTAAAAATCTTAAATTATTTATATTATTTTTTTAAAATATAAAATTATGTTTATATGTTCGCTGTTAATATTTTTTTATTTTATTTATTTTATGCATGGTTAAATATAATTATACAAAATAAACTTCCAACTGAATTTTATTTGTTTAAATTAACGTTGTAAAATAAATACATTCACGATATGTGTGTATACACTGACAGAAAGACATAATTGAAAAAACCCATATTTGATTTACTTCAGTTAAAAATATTCTCAATCGACCTATTGATTAATTGAGTTTATTGATGGATAAATTTAGACCATAAAACCATTCGTGACAATGTTTGTCCTAGACCACTGGCTAGTTGCAGATTATTGGACCAGTTGACTGCATCATTAAGAGGTCTGTTAATAATTACCGAGTGTAACAATAAACCTGGAAACAACTTCTAAGTGTTCTTTTTATTTGCTTTGTTACCTGTAAATAAATGCTCTGCTAGGCTCATTTTCTCAACCACTAATGCAATAAACTCCAAAAATACCGATAATTAGAGAAATAGAAGCCATATCATTGAATAAACACTTTCTCTTATTTAATTAAAAAATTTGGAGATAGATATTCTTTCTATATATTTGTGTATATATGTACTATAAGTTTAAGAGTTTATAAATAGCAAAAAAAAATTCTTTTTCTTTATTTAAAACATATGCAAAGTTAGATTTAAAATCACCAAGGCAATTAAGCTAGTTGTCTCTCTACAATCAAAATATACGTGTCTATAAAAGTATATGCATTTTCACATTAAAATTAATTCATTTTTTATGTAATAAAAATGTAAAGATATAAAAACAAAACAGTAATTAGATGTATGCATTTTTAATATGCAACGTTAACATTTTAGAACATATGAAACGCAAGTTCAAAATAGATTATATATATATTTGTATCACAAACAAATGTTAAAGAACAAAAATGTTAATTATATATATACTGGAATATTTATTTCGTAAAATCTGTCATCAATTCTAAAAATCCAAAATATTAATTTTCTAGAGGACATATTTTTGTAGGAGTAATCATTAATTTGTTGATGTTATATTTTTGTTTTGTGGGTGTCGTGAACAGCTACATTATTTGTTTTTCTCTAAATCCAGTCCCTGTAAGTATTTATAAGATTAAATAAATGAAATTGCATTTAGTAAGCTGAAATCTATAGATATCATAATTCTTAAATCTGAACCAAAACTTAACTGAAAAACTACTTGAAAAGCAATAGAAAGTTACTGAGGAAATCTGGGCTCCTTTGATTACATTTAGCTTACGTATATATAATATACATGTATTTAAATATTAATGATTATAAAGCTTTTTTTTTAACAATAATTTGATCACGTTATTTATTTGGGAGTTTCTTGAAACGCATTATAACCCCCCCCCCCAGGTATTAGAGATATAAATTATTTGTTTTGTTTGTCTTGTTTTGTTAGTTTGTGTATGTGTATAAGTATATCTGCATATACACTAGACAAAAGTTTTATTTAGGGAATATTATTTCAGAAATTTTTAATATTTCGCATATGTTAAAGTGTTGTTTTTTTTTTTTTTAAGTGTCATAGCATCGGCCGGGACGCAACCTGAGCAACTGCCTGCAAGTGCAAGGCAGTCGCGATGACCTCTCGACCACCAATGCAAGACTATGTTAAAGTGTTTGTGAATTAAACTTCAGGAAAAAAGTTGTTCTAATTAATTTATAAAATATATATATATATAAATAAAAATTAAATATATTAGAATTAATATTATTGCAAAATCCTTTGTTCTCAATTCTTTTTTTGATTCAAAATTTTTACAAATTTGGATAATTTTTTTTCTCTACAATACAGGCTTGTCCATACCTGCATGTACATATGTAATATATAGGGAATTTGAACTCAGCCTTTCACACAATCACCCATGCTACCTCATATCACTGATACATTTAATTACAGACATGTCAAAAAGATAAATAATTACCAATATATGTATTTTGTGTTAATCAGTTGGCCAGATTATCATCTCTACACATATATGCAATCAAAGCTCAGCCTATATTATGATAGCCAATCTTCATACTTTAATGAAAAGGCTTCAGATTACTCCACCCCATAACTTCAGCCATCCATTTCACTGAAAATCTAATGAAGAAATGATCAAAGCTCACCTTAGTGCCAGCCTTCTCATCCTACCCATGTTTACCACAAGTCATGTACTCTGTAATTCCAACTATAAAAGTTAATTTTTTTTAGATTATAGCAGAAATTTCTGCACCAACTTGGTTGATCCTGAAACTTGTATAATTTATACTACTTTATGATAGCACTTGAAGATTTTATATATAATGCCCATGCTCTAATTTTACATAGAATGGATCTAATTGGACCAAATTGACTGAGAATGAAATTATATTTTAGGTTTTAGTATAGTGGAAGTAATTAACAGATAAAAAAAAAACCTCTAAAATGTAATGATCAATTGCTTATTATGGTGGGAATTGTTTATTTATGTTAGTAAAAAAGAAAGGTATTTATTTTAAATTATTTTTTTCTGTTTCAAAATCATTTTCATTATTTTGAAAGATATTTTAATTATAAAAATAAAAACAAATATAATTATTTAATTTCTTAAATAAAATTTTGTTAAACAACTCTATTTCATTAAATGTACTGTTTCGCAAAATTTCATTTAAAGCACATATAAAAATAATGAAAATATTATTAAAATTAAAAAATTAATTTTATAAATAAACGAAAATAGTAAAAACATTACAGATATAAAGAATTTTTTATCTGCTTTCAATTTGAAATAATATATTTAACTCTTTTTCGATTTTTTTTTTTTTATGATTCCTGGTGGTAATTTGAATTAAAAATCAATAAATTGTACTTGATTTATTAAAAATATAAACTTACACATGAAAATATTACAATTATATATTTAAATTTTGTAAAATATGTAATGTCATCAATACCTTTTTTTCTTATTGAATGATTATCACAATACCTGAAAAAGAAAAAAAATCTTGATTAATTTCAAACAAATTTTGTCACATCATAATAAAGCTATGAAATTCTGATCTAAACTTTAAAATTATTTTCATAATTACTAAAATATCACAACAGTGTTTGTTAAGTGTTATTGATCATAGTTTCATTTTTATTGTTATTAAAAATTTATTAACTTGTATTTTTAAAAATAAAACATATTCAAATAAAATCTAAATGTAATCATAAAAATATTTTTTAATAATTAGTATAAATGTTTAGTAAAAATAGTCATAAATATTTAAATAAAATACAGAAAATATATATTTGTTTTGCTAAGTTCTAACAACAATATGAAGTGAGTTTACAAGTAGTATTGTAACTGTTTTTTTAAAGAATCTATAAATCAGTGGCATTTGTCCACTCATTTACTGTGTTTTCTCTGTAGAATATTGACATATTTAGATTCCTTCTGAATGAATAAGTCAATATTTATTTTGGTTCTAATATCTAATATCCATTGTCAAAAGATTTCACAAGCAAAATATCATTATAGACAGCTGCAAGAGAGTGAGAAGAACTGAAAGCAAGAGCAATGACATCAAATATTCCACAGTATCAAGCAGCTGAGAATCACTTTGTAAATAGGAAAAAAAAACTTATTCTGTCCTTTTCATCTGATATCATCAAGAAGTTAGGTAGATGCTAGATAAAAAGATTAGGACAGATCAGTATTATATGGTAGATGTTAGATAAAAAGATTAGGACAGATCAGTATTATATATATATATATATATACTATATATATATATCATGTATATATATATATATATATATATATATATATATACATGAAGCAGTTCATATCTAAATAGTATCAAACAATACCAATAATTCCATATGATTGTTATCAAGACAATTTTATATATGTGATCAAGCTTTTTATTAGTGCTATCCTCATCTCCAACAACAAGCATAAAAAGTGAAATGACTGTTTTTGATTATGTATGCATTTTAGAACAACCATCTTTTTTTAGATAAACTTAAATATAAGCATAAGAAATAACTAAATTATATATTAGACTTATTTAAAATCTCTATTCAATTATATATTCATAAACACATGAACAAAATTATCTGACAAAAAAGACCCATAAAATGCCATTTATACTGGATTAGAACTTATCACTTCTTCAATCTTTATCAATGTCAAATGATTACATTTTGAATTACAAACATCAAATTTCTATACTCACACCCTTGACACTAACTACTTTAGATAAATACATTAATAATTATAACTAACAATTTATTATATTAAAAACCATTCTTATTCATATCTTTTTAAAAATTCAAAGAAAATTAACACCTGGATCTTTAAGCCCATATTGATTCAATGTATAAATGTTGAATAAATAAGCCAAATAAATCATATTTTCATCTCATGTTTAGTATAATTTATTACTATATATTTGTATAGCATTTTTTTTATATAAATCTCACCAATAAAAAATAAATAAAAAAAGAACATAAAAATGACATAAGCTTTCTATAACAGCAAAATTATTACAAAATCATCACTATTTAAAAAAGTGATGAATATTTTTAAATCTCATGTATATTAGTAGAGATATACTATTTTATTATCATCTAACTCAAATAATTTAATTTAATCATTATTATCAACTGAAACTGGATTATTTTATTTATATCTTCTTTTGAAATAGCAAAATAATTTATTTTACTTTGTTTCACTTTTCATATTCAAACTCTCTCTCTTTTAATTATTCAGAATTATTATACATCGAATCTTTATTTTTATTTTTTATCAATAAATCCAAACTCTGATAAAACTACGATTTATCTTTTTTTTAAAAATTGGGGCTTATGATTAAGGAAAATAGTTTTTTTTTTTTTTAAATTCAATAGGCCTGATAATCATGAAGCAAATTATTACTGTTTTCAAGGTGGGAAATAAACTTTTCTATATAACATATCTTTTTAAATAAGATTATCTATAAGACTTTTGGTAAATTTATTCTTATATCATAAGTAGTTTGAGACAAACCTTAATTACTTATTATAATGATTTCCATAACCAAATTATTTCAAGTTATATTTAGTGAACCTGACTGAAGTGATGGCAAATCACCATCAACCCCAGTTAACAATATTTTAATTAAAATTAATTTAAATAATGAGATAAAATATTAATGTAATAAAGTAAGATATTCAATAAAAAATATATAAAAAAATTTAAGTATTCATGAGAGCATGAAATCATAAGATCTCAAAAAGATCAACTCAGTTAACTCCTTAGAGCAACCAAAAGTATCATTAACCATACATCAAAAAGCATTATCAAACTCAAAAGTAATAACCATTCATCAACATGAATGAACAACAATCAAAATAAATCAATGGTCTATCTTGTGGCTGGATTAGAAATGAGTCTAATATAGACCAGGTTAATTATTGAGCCCTTGCCAGCTTGAACAATTATTTAAACATTAATTTGGATGCACCAAATTAAGTGCTCATCCATGAAAATGCATAATCATCAAACAATAATGCTGGGGTATTAAAACATGCTGATCATTATCAATGATCTGGCTACTTAGTATTATTAATATACTGGCCAACTATAAACTTAATTTTTAAATAAATAAAATGTAGTGCAGAGGCTTTAAAGAATATGTGCCAACCAGGATTATGATTGATAATCACTGGATGACCCTTAATACTAATATGCATCCTAATTCATATAATCAGTCATTCTGCATGAAACTAGCTCAAAAAACACAAACTTTATTACTGTTACAGTGATCAAGATGATACAAATATACAATATTTTAAAAACTTAAAATCAAAATTCATTGGAATAATTTTAACAGTGAAATAAGTTTATTAACAGGAAAAAAATTATATTAAGGTTTTTAGGATAAGGCTATGCTCATATTAATTAAAACTTTTGATTTTGATTAACATACAATAAAATACTATTACATTGTGATTTACAATGATTATTATACAAAATTCAAGTCACTATTATGGTTTAAATATATGTTCCAATATATAGTTATTTAAACAAAATCATCACACTGACATGTGGTTGAACATAAAATGAGCATGTTTGAATTGACATTTAATAATAAAAATAATGGTTAAAATCTACACATAAGTGTCCATCTGACACATATTGATACATGCACATAGACTCATGGCTTTATAATTTCTACACATATTTAAATCATTATATAAAACACAATAAATGATGGGAAAAAATTACATATATATATGCATATGTGTGTATTGCAGACTGATGTTTATATCATATTTTAATTTAACACAATAAAATTATTAATGATTATTTTCACAATTAATTATCTTTGCTGAATATAGTCCTTTATCTTTAAATGTTCTATCAAATTTAGACAGTTTATAAAAGTTTTCTTTCTGTTTTGACAGATTATTGTAAAAGGATGAATTAGACAAACATTCTTATTTTCTTTCTATGAAATTATCTATGAATTAAATCTTTTTGATTTTAATTCAAGCAAAATTATGCATATTAATGTCATTTTAAAAAAAAATATTAAAACAATTTCTTTAATATATATATATCAAATTGTCTCTCTTTTAGACATTTAACTCAAGCAAATTATTTACTTGTTTTATTTTATTTTGTAGGTTAAACTGTCATTTTAAGGAATTAAAATAACTCATGTTACATACACAAAATGTGTTTATCTATGATTCCTTACATGTATAGATAAACAGTAGCACATATATACCATTTTTTTAAGTTTTCTCTTGGTGAGCTTGGTTTTTGGTCCATCAGAAAAATATAGTCCAGGATTAACATCATCAAGAAAGGTACAATTTCAATAATTTGTTGACATTCAATGAGTTCTCTTTTGTCTAAAATTTGATGACCTTCAGGCCAGCAAAATACTTTGTCCACATTTAAGGCTAATGTTTGATTTGCAGTGACCCTGGCTTCAGATGAATCAAAACTCCTCCTTAGACTGCTGCTGGATCTACTGCCTTGAATTCAGCTATATCTGCTTTATGGTAGTTATCCGTATAACTGTAAAAACCAACTCTGCAGCTGGGATTTTAGCTAGTTAATTGTTGCTAACTACAACAATTTGCAACAAAATATTATATCCAACTTTGCATCTAACTATTAATCAACTGCTTCTCAAAAATATTACTAGCCAATCTGAATTGATATTTTTATCAGCTCTTTTTATAAGAGTCATCTGAGGTGATAAAAACACCTTAATTGAAAACAGAGGTTCATATCTTGATTAAAAACAACTTTAATCAGAAGCTGCATTTAGATTTCTACTAAAGTGCCATCTACAGGTTTTTACTTAGAGAATTGTACATAATCAGTAATTAAAAGATTTCAAAAATAGATAATATTTTTTTACATTCAAAAACATGCTTGTTTTTAAATTCAAAATCAGAATACAATATTAATTTATTTAGACCTTTATACATGTTTTAATTTATAATAAAATTCTGTTTTAAATCCAGAGTTATTTAACCCTTTACAGTTATTATTATTCTCAGTGAATTTAGAAAAATATCTACAAAAATTTATGCCTGTGTTTATTTCTACTTTTCCTTTTAACTTTACATATATTTGTGCACACACACACTATGTTATTGTGTACCATGTAACACATACAGTTACATTAATTAACATGTCATTTTATCCCAACATGGAATTTTCAATGATAAAATTTCCCCATTTTATTCATAACATTATCAATAACAATTTTCATAAAATCCTTTATGAATTTAATTTTTATTTTATTTTGTTGGATATTTTATATACACATTATATGTATTATTTTCAAGACGTAAGATTTTAGATAATTTTCAATATCTTGTATAGTCAGACCTGGTTTTCTGTATTATATATATGGGAAGGAATATTATGATAACATTGAAATATTAATAATAAATTGGTATTTAAATAAATAATTTTACATTCAGTTCATGTTTTTATACCCATTATTAAATAGTTTATTTGTTTTTTGCTGTAGATCTTCTTGAAATTTGAATTTTATCTTATCTGGCTGTGTAGTAAATTGTTGATTTTGTAAACAATTATATATTCAATTAGCAACTTTATTGCCTTAATTGTAAGCTTTATTAGCATTTTTCTTTTTGAACTTTTTATCCTGAATGTTATTCCCATATAAATTAAATTGAAATACTGTTTTTATAAATTTTAAGAATTACTTAGTATATCTATAACTCTAGGCTTTCTAATATCTAAAGATACACATTATTTTTAATTTTCATTACATTGTTTTCTCATAGACACACTGTTATTTTTATGTGATATTTTCTACAACAATTCTCACTAAAAGAATATTACAATTGTATTGGACTGCTGAACAATTATCTATATTTATGAATTTTTTTCTACTCTATTATTATTTTTTTTTTTTACATTATCACTAAGTAATAGATGTACTTAATAACATCAACACTACCACATTTTTAAAAATATATATGAATAAAGAAATATCAAAAGAAAAGTGATCCCCAAAATGCATTTTATGCTGAACTATCACTCATCAGTTGGCCTAGGTTCTCTAACATATATCATCATAAATATTTAAAAAAAAATTTTCTACTTATTCCTTCTTTTTTATTTCTTTCACACCTGTTCCTGTACTTTTAAAACATTTCATATTTTTATTTATTTTTTAATTTTTTCTTCTTTTTTTTTGGATCGTTTTCATTAATTTTTTAGCCTTTTTTCCTTTTTTTATAAATATTTCTTTGATATTTTGTCTTCTGCTTTGTTTTACTTTTTTCATTAATATTGCAAATTAATCATTAAAATTGCCAATTTTTCTCAGTTTTTCTTTACATAATATTCTGAATTTTTAGTTTAAATTAGTCATTAATACTTGCTTGTAATGCACAGTAAAATTATTATTTTTTAATTGTAATTAATTGAGACTATTTAAATTTTATATTCTAAACTACATTATTTATTATATCATGATTGGATCATTTTCTTCAAACTTTTCTTGTGTTTTCTATTATGTGTTCCAGCATTAATTCCTCTCAAGCAATAATTGAGTTTAGTTTAATATTTTGTCTTTATTACTGCATTATTTTACTTGTTTTCTTGCCCCAATTGTTGTAAATAATGTTTAACTATGATTATTTATGGTATTGTGGTATATTTAATATATCTTCATAACTTGCATATCAGATGGCAATTTATACAATGGAAAATATGCTGTGAGTCAAACCTTAGCTAAATTATTAAATCATACATGCTGGAAGCTAAATTTATGTAATGAAATACATGTGACGGGCAAGTAAGATTTGTACTTTCAAATATAGTAGAATTAATAGTTAATTACAGTTTATAATTATTATCATTACTTTTAGTTTTATTTTAGAGAATTAATATGCTTTTTTTAATTGGAGTGCTGCAACTATATAATGATAACTGATCAATACAACAAATAATCAACTTGAACACTCATATATTACATATCCCAATTACTAAATTTATTGTAAAAATTTAAGTCAGTAAAGAACATAAGCATAATCAAGGTTTTGGAATGAAGATAACAAACATAGACCCATTATTGTTATTTTATTGGATAATTAAGTAAGCATTATATAAGCTTATTGTTTATTTTGTGAATACAAATTAATAAATTATACATAAAACTTAATTAAGAATAATAATTATTATAAATGCATAGCCACATGGTATTAACCTATTCCAGTCACTACTACTAATTAAATTAATCATTAAATTACTATTTAAGATTTTAATAATAGCAAAACAAATGTACTTGTTTTTGTAGAATATTTAGATATTTTTATTATCATCATAAATAAGCATTTACACGAAAAATATTTCAAATAATTATACTTAAAAATTATAAGATAGTAGAGTTCTCATAGAGTTTTGGAAATAATTACTTTATTATTATGCAGATCAAGTTATTATAAAAGGATTAAGGGTAAAGAAATATTTCTAATCTTAAAATGTCAATCTAATCTTGAAGACATAGTTTTGCTGATATATCAATTTATAATTTTTTTTTTCTTTAATTATATATTTTTAGTGTAGTTTATCATTAGGCAAAAAACTAGTCAGGATTCTTCTTTTCAGAGAAATCAAGAATATATTTATTTGTATTCATAACACACTCCTTAAGAGAATTTCATGCTTTAGAAATAAGACTATCTTGAAGATGTGAATTAGCAATTTTAGTGTTTAATAGCTTTTGAAATTTACTATATGTTGTAGATTCTTCTAAAGAACAAACATCAATTTTCTGGCATTGTTTGAAATTAGTTGATTATCTATCAAAATTTATTCATATCAAATAGCTTCTACATGATGGAATGAGAGAAAACGTTATTACTATAAGTGGAAAATTGGAGAACATTTGAAATAAAAACTGGTGTTAAAAAAGAATGTGTTTTGACTACAAATACTGTTTTCCATTTTTTTTTGACAGTGATCTTTATAATTTTTTTATACGTGGTTTAATATATGACACTTGCTTGATAATAAATTTTTAATTAAAAAATGAGAACAATAACTTTTTCTTCTTGAATTCTAGATTTATAATATGCTGATGACTATGATATTTTGTCAATTCAAAAGATAATTTATAGAATCCACTTAATGTTTTGAATGCAATGTATTAATATTTGGGTTATTAATTAATATTCAAAAAAATTCTTTATCATTCAATGACAGAAGAAAAATGGTCAACAACATGTATCTTGAATGTTTTATAAGTAGAAAAATGGAATTAGATATTGAGATGCAGGTTCCAAAGTATTGCTGCTGCTTTTAATGCGTTCAAAGATAGAATATTTCTTCACAGGGAAATAACTACTTCAATTAAGTTAACTGTATATAGAGCTAATATTTTACATAATTTATTGTATGGAAGTAAAACATGGTTATTTTACTAGTGTAATGTAAATATATTAGAAAAGTTTTATTTAAGAATTCTTTCTTAAATTTTAAAAATACAATGGCAGAAAGATAAAAACAATCAATATGTTCTTCATTTTGTGAGATGTGATATTATTAAATCTCCTATTGAAAAATCATGCCATTGGATTGGTCATATAAAATAAATGAGCAATGAAAAACTTCCTAAGAGGATACTTTATGGTAAATTTGAGCATGGTTTTTATAAAAGAGATAAACCCTCATCTATGTTATAAGGATTATCTTGAAGATACATTAAAGTAGTGCAATGTCAACTGTTTATATTGAGAAGATATGGCTGAGAATATTTTACAGTAGAGAACTACAATTATGTTGAAGTATTTTAGAAAGAAAAATTTTCTGCTGAAGAAATTAAAAGACAGCATCATAAAATATTACATAAATAAAAAAATGGATCACTATCTTATATATGTGGATTTATTTGTGAATTCTCAGATTATTTTGTATTGACATTGCAAAATTCATTTATAGAATAATTTTTCTTTCTCCCCTCTTTTTTTTTAAAAGTTGAAATGACTACTTTTTTACAAGCAGCAATCGATGCATTCATAATAAGCACATTGGCATTTATCAAAAAACAGTTGACTTCCTATTTAATGGTTTTTTGTAGAACATTGAGATGAATAATTCAATTGATGATTTAGTGATACAGGAAAGGAAATCTTTGCAAACTGATGCAAAACAGTTCTCTAGTCAAATGTTATTCTAAGATCCACAATGTTTGTTTATGGTGGTGACTACTAGCTTGTTTTAATATTCTAACTAGCAATTTCAACTGACACTGACACCATAAAACTATCTATATTTTTAAAATTCTTACAAAAAATAAAGATCACATGATCACTATCTCTTATACTAGCACATAATTGTTATTAAACAAGGCAAAACTCTCCATACAGTAGTGCCACCCTGTGCCAACCAGAGTAATCAATGGATTCCAGAGGCCTGTGCATAAAATCCCTATCTAGTGCCAACTAGTTTCTGTCTTGTGGCCTTCATCAGTGAGAAGCCTTGGATCTGAGAGCACTGCACCTAAATCTTAGGATCTAATGCAACCCTCCAGCAGCCACCTTTTATCTCTACTTAATTACAAAACTATGAGAATGAAATTGAAAACACAATAATATGTACAATCTAAGCTCAATAGCTTATATAGTCATATGGGTCTGAACTCAGTTCAGCACCTATACATTTTGGTGTCTTTGGCTCTTTAACAACCATATCCACCACTATCCCATTAGGCAGGATTGGTGTTAAACTACTAAACATCACATGATCACTATCTCTTATACTAGCACATAATATGCAAAACTCTCCATACATTAGTGCCACCCTGTGCCAACCAGAGTAATCAATGGATGACAGAAGGCTTGTGCATAAAATCCCTATCTACTGCCAATCATCCAATATCCCCAGACTAGTTTCTGGCTTGTGGCCTTCGTCAGTGAGAAGCCTTGGTTCTGAGAGTGCTGCACCTAGATCTTAGGATCTAATGCAAGCCTCCAGCAACCATTGATTACTCTGGTTGGCGCAGGGTGGCACTACTGTATGAGAGTTTTGCCTTGTTTAAAAAATAAAGATAAGAGTTTATGATTATATTTTGCTTTAATTAAAAATAATTGATGAGTTGTGCACTAGTACACAGCTAAAAAGAAGTTTGAGCTTTAGAGTTGATGTATTAAGATACTTTAAGCACTTGAAAATTTATGCTTTTATATTCATAGCTGGGATAAAATTGTGATGTAGTGGGGTAGTGTAATACTGCCTATATAATCACAATACACTACCCCATTACATCACATTTTAATCCCAACTATGAATATAAGAGCATAAGCTTTTCAAAGCACTTAGCGTATCTTAATACATCAACTCTAAACCTCAAACTTCTCTTTAGTTGCTTACTAGTGTACATAAAAAAATAGTAAGATGTGTTTACAAGCATATTAGATTACATTCCACTAACACAAACATGAACACATAAGATAATCAAGGATAATTAGTTTTACAAATGAAAAAACAAAACAAATTAAGTCAATAATTATGTACTTAAACTTCATTTTACATTTTCTATAACAAGCACGGAATTAACGTATTTTGGTTAGAAAATATTCAATATATGAATACAAGTGCAAAAAAAAAAGAATATAATGCAACTTGATGTGCATTATTATATATATATTTCATTATTATATTTATTAAAATAATTAAATTAAATCATTATCTTCAATTAAAGTTGCAATTAATAATTTATAAAGCGCATATTCATTACGTAAGCAATATATATTAAGGCTATATCTTTAAGACTATGCACCTAAATGCGGCAGGACGGACCTCTACAAATCTTAACACAAGATTAATGCTCTTGTTTTTTTAAGTCGTTAATCTTGTGTTAAGATTTGTAGATGTCTCTATCTTCAATTAAGTGATTGTCTCAAGATATATTCTTGAACACATCCAAAAATATTTATCTCCAGTATTTTTAATACTTAGTATATAAAGTTTGTATCATTTTAAAATCTTGTTTTATAATCAGAAATCTTAATGCAATCTGTATATATGTAACAATAATTTAAATTCAGTGAAATAACAATATCATATATTTGTGGAATTCTTTTTTAGTTGTAATTAAATATAATTAATACACTTACTTCCTTTTTTATCTTGAAAGTGGAAATTTAATTTAAAAAGTCAAAATCATCCTCTTGAATGATTACTTGATTTAATATTTAATCATTTAATACTCATGGACAGTGTTAAGTAATTTTTAATGACAAACTTGTAATCACTCCTAGTCATTATTTAAGAACAAAATATAACTTCAAGAAATCAGCGATTGAAATGATAAAATAGTAATTGTACTTCATTCTATTGAGATTACTGGTCAAGGTCAAGTCTTTTACTGAAATCAACCAATTTGTTATATTGGCTTATCATATATCTGTCTGTTTTCATGATATCTTTGGAAATAATATTTATTTTTGATGAATCTTTTTACTGAATGAAACGATTTTTAAAAATGAGGTATAAATTTTGGTAAAATTTATTTAAGAAATATTTATATCAATTTATTCCATTTTGTATGATTCTTTTTAAAAAAAATGATACTTTGATTTTACTTTCAAAAAGAATTTTATTATTGCTATAAAAAATTATTACATTTACTCTTTTGAGTCCTTCTGCATATATATGTTTATATTGTGAGTAAAAGAAGATAATATGGTTATATACATATGGGGAACAGGAAGAAGGCAATAGTTGGCCAGTGTTTTTTTTTTAATAATACAAATTAACTTAATTAGAGAAGGCTCTGAGTGTTTTATGTAGTCCATTTGGAACACTTGGTTTCTTGGTATTTTCTTGTTCAAGAAGGTCAGCTGTCTTAACAAAATGATCTATTTCCTATGTGGTTTGAAGAGAAAGGTTTACTAATGTTCAATAAAAATAATTTATTTAAAAAAAATTACGATTCAAAAATATTGATGAATACTAGAGATGTAGATACACTCATTGCATTAATCAATTATTATCTGGCAAAGATATATATAGTTTTTTTTTTTTTAAATCTAGCATCTAAGAAAAAACATTTGTGTATTTATTTATTAATAACTAAAAAAATTTCTGTTTGCAAAATTTGCAGCTTTCTAAAAAATACAAAGTCTTTATATAGGATATTAATATGTGATCAAAGACGGCTGACATACTATCAACTTAATCATACTGCTAAAGAAATAATTAATATGAAAATTGAAATGATATGAATACTTAGCTTTATTAAAATATCCTTTCTTTTTTTTTTTTTATCTTTCGCAAGATTTGGAAATATTTACGGGGAAAAAAGACTAATAAGAGAGATGATTTATTTATATTCTGATTTAAATTCAGTGGTAAATTATTTACTGCTAATTCAAATTTCTTAAGAGTGGAATAAAAATTCACCATCAAGATATTTTATCAATACACATTTTTTACTTATATTTTAATATATCAGAAGAAAAAAACAACCATTGTCTATATTTGTCTAAAGATGTATAATAATGACATTTTACATAGGACTGTATTTTAAATTATTTGCATCATTTAGTCAATTTGTTAAATGGTTTTTAAAAAATTCAAATTTTATTTATGCTTTTCCAAATACATTTAATTGTGAGCAGTGGTACATTTAGGCTTGCCAAGAATACAACATTTCAATGATTTATTTTTCTCCTTATTTCTTAAGTTTTTTCTATTTTAATAAGAGATACTGACATGAGATTGAACTGATGACCTTTAGATACTTAAATATTCAATACCCAATGATGCTGTGAGAAGATAACATTTGTTATGATATCTTATATGGTTAGGATACTATTTTGAATTCACTGTTTATGAATGGGAGGTCATAAACACTTGAAGAAAAGAAACAAATGGCTTAAAATATCTACATTATGCATCTGGAAAAATATAAATAAAATTGGAAAATTTCTAAAAAGCAATTAACAAGTCATTTAAATAATGAAAATCATTCAACTTGTATTGATAAAGATTTTGTATCATTATTTGTATATTTTGATTTTATATAAATAAGTTATTTAAAATATATTGTGTTTGAGCATTTGTATAGATAGATAGATAGATAGATAGATAGATAGATAGATAGATAGATAGATAGATAGATAGATAGATAGATAGATAGATAGATAGATAGATAGATAGATAGATAGATAGATAGATAGATAGATAGATAGATAGATAGATAGATAGATAGATAGATAGATAGATAGATAGATAGATAGATAGATAGATAGATAGATAGATAGATAGATAGATAGATAGATAGATAGATAGATAGATAGATAGATAGATAGATAGATAGATAGATAGATAGATAGATAGATAGATAGATAGATAGATAGATAGATAGATAGATAGATAGATAGATAGATAGATAGATAGATAGATAGATAGATAGATAGATAGATAGATAGATAGATAGATAGATAGATAGATAGATAGATAGATAGATAGATAGATAGATAGATAGATAGATAGATAGATAGATAGATAGATAGATAGATAGATAGATAGATAGATAGATAGATAGATAGATAGATAGATAGATAGATAGATAGATAGATAGATAGATAGATAGATAGATAGATAGATAGATAGATAGATAGATAGATAGATAGATAGATAGATAGATAGATAGATAGATAGATAGATAGATAGATAGATAGATAGATAGATAGATAGATAGATAGATAGATAGATAGATAGATAGATAGATAGATAGATAGATAGATAGATAGATAGATAGATAGATAGATAGATAGATAGATAGATAGATAGATAGATAGATAGATAGATAGATAGATAGATAGATAGATAGATAGATAGATAGATAGATAGATAGATAGATAGATAGATAGATAGATAGATAGATAGATAGATAGATAGATAGATAGATAGATAGATAGATAGATAGATAGATAGATAGATAGATAGATAGATAGATAGATAGATAGATAGATAGATAGATAGATAGATAGATAGATAGATAGATAGATAGATAGATAGATAGATAGATAGATAGATAGATAGATAGATAGATAGATAGATAGATAGATAGATAGATAGATAGATAGATAGATAGATAGATAGATAGATAGATAGATAGATAGATAGATAGATAGATAGATAGATAGATAGATAGATAGATAGATAGATAGATAGATAGATAGATAGATAGATAGATAGATAGATAGATAGATAGATAGATAGATAGATAGATAGATAGATAGATAGATAGATAGATAGATAGATAGATAGATAGATAGATAGATAGATAGATAGATAGATAGATAGATAGATAGATAGATAGATAGATAGATAGATAGATAGATAGATAGATAGATAGATAGATAGATAGATAGATAGATAGATAGATAGATAGATAGATAGATAGATAGATAGATAGATAGATAGATAGATAGATAGATAGATAGATAGACAGATAGACAGACAGACAGACAGACAGACAGACAGACAGACAGACAGATAGATAGATAGATAGATAGATAGGCTTATTTAGATGCACATATTCATGTTGAAAGGCACATTTAAAAAAAATATTTAATATAAAAAAATTCAGATTACTATGCTTTCTACATATAAAAATCATCTGTGTTTATAAATGATTTAAAGTAAGATACATTATCTTGAATATTAAAATTCTAAAAATTACTAATTGCACTATCATGCAGTTTATTTGTTTTTTAGCATTCTAATATCTATGCCTTTATTTATTTTATTGAAATTAATAACACATTTGTAAAGTCATATTTTTTATTGTAATCACATTCCTTTAAACTTTTAATATATATTTTGATATTACATATTGACATGCCTTACTACCCTAAAAATTAACAGTAGCAAATTCCCCATGCAATAGTGTGACCCATTGCAAGCCTCAGTAATAAATAGGTGCAAGTAGGTTTATGCATAAAAATCCCTATCTAGAGCATATTCATCCAATATCCCCTGATTATTTTCTAGCTTGTGGCATCCATCAGTGAGAACTTTGGATCTGGGATCAGGGCCCTTAAATCTTAGGATCTAATATAACCTTCCTGCAGCCACTATTTATCTATTTAGTTAACTAAAAAGTTTGGAGTCCAAAATAAAAGCACAATAAGGTCTTCACTCGAAGCTCATTCACTTGTATAGTTATATAAATCTGAACCTAATTCAGAATCAATACATTTTGGTGTCTTTGATTTTTTAAAAAACCACAATCATCAATATCCCAGCAGCAGGATCAGTATAAAATCCCAAAATATCACATGATTACCATTTTCTGTGCTTACCCAAGCTATTAATAACAATAGAAAATTCTCCATACAGTAATGCCATTCAGTGCAGGACTTAGTAATTAGTGGATGCATAAAATCTCCATCCAGTATCTGCTCATCAATTACCAGAAGAGTTTTTAGTTTGTGGCTTTCATCAGTGAAAAGTTTTGGATCTGGAAGCGCTATATCAAGATCTTAGGATTTAATGCAACACTTCAACAACCACCTTTTTTTTCTATTTAGTTAACTATAAAGCTCTTAAATACAAAGATCCTCACTGGTGAAAGTCACAAGCTAGAAACTAGTCTGGGGATATTAGAAGAATAGGCACTAGATAGGGATTTTATGCACAAACCTTTTTGCATTCATTGATTACTGGGTGGCACTACTGTATAGAGAGTGTGCTAATGTTATTAACAGCTTAAGCATAGAAAATATTGATCATGTGATATTTTGGTAGTTTTATATCCCAAAAATTATTATTTCTAAGCCAACTGTATTCACCAGTAGAGTATTTTTCTAAATTTATTTTGAATAATATGTATACAATATATGAAAATATAAAGAAATTAAAATGCAATAGAAAAAATTAAATTCATAAACAATAAGCATATATTTTATGTTAATCCAGACTCTCATATCATTATTTAGGAGCATATTATTTTTAAAGTACTTCAATTTTTTTCCAGAAATGATTTACTGTGCTGCTTGACAATATTATTATGAACATGGACATAAAACTTGTCCTGATATTGAATTTTCTATTCCAGATCTTTTTGAACTTTTAGATTTTTAGATTCATCTTGTTCTTATCAATCTTATTACATACACAATAATTTCTCAGCATTAGTTTTATTATAAGAATTTTTTCATATGCTATGAATATTTTAGAACAAAGTTCCTTGCATTTAAAATGTAAAACTATATGTTTTTTAAACTTAATCAAGTATACATAACTTCTAAATTTCTAATTTTTGATCTCAAGTCAGAGCAGATCAAAATTTGAATAATGAAATTTATTAAAGATTTATTTTTAGTTATTAAAGTTTTTAAAAGATTTTATAATAGCAAATACAAAGTATTTCCAATTTGTTGGATATTGAATTGACTCACAATTTTGTACACAAGCTTTTTCATTCAATATACAATCTCTAACGTTTCACAGCCAATAATTCAGTATGTAATTAAAATATATGCTTATATCCAAATTTCTGGATTCAGTTATAATCTAAACATAAAATGCAAAGAAGAGATAAATTAAGCAATTTTAAGACAATAATCATAGTCTCTTGCAAGCAATTCTAAATATTAGAATTTAAACTCAAATATGCAAATAATATCTTTATTGGTATTAGAAAAACCAAGCATATATATAAAAATAATTTCCCCAAATTCATATTTATTTTCTAGTCAGTTTTTCTTGATCAATCAATATTTGTTGACAAATCTTTTATTTAAAATACTTTTTAAAAACTTTTCTTTTTTTTTTTCTATTTAACTTCTATTTAAGACATTTTAATGATGTAAATAATTTTTTTGATGTTTATGATATACCTCTAAATCTTAAATTACTTGAATATTTTTAAAGGAATTGCAAATAACAACTAATAATAAAATAGTTATTACTTAGTCATAATTTTCTACTGATTGACATTGCTTTCGGATTGAGAACATAATATACATAGTTATAAATATTCTCATTCACTTATTAATAAAAGAGATGCCAAAGTATTTTTTAAAAACTCTCATAATTTTTTGTCACTTTTTTTTTTTGCTAATTACACATTGAATTTTTACTGATCACGTCTTTCCTTATTCATGATTGTTTTTTTTTTAAATCTCACTTTGTATTTTTTTTTTTTACGGCTATCATTTACTTTTGTCTTTTTAACATTTCTGTTTTGATTTTTCTTAGAAATTTTGTGAAATTTCCAGAACTTTAATTTTAAGTTACTTTTTTTAATTTTTTTTTAATGGATGACCAATAAAAATAAATTGATCCACAAATAATATGCCATTTTCTTTTCAGATTGCTATCTTTTTTTTTATAAAGCAAAATGTTTATAGTAATTTTCAGTAGGCAAAATAGAAAAGTACAGTATATTAATTATACATTTTAATTTGCCTTCATTATCTTCTAAAAGTAGAGTAATAAATGTTTTAAATAGGCACTTTAATTATATTTTAAAAAGAAAAAAATGTACCTTATTCAAAATTTCTTACTACAATATCTAAATAAATAAATTTTTAATTTACACAATTTTACAAGTCTCTCATTAAAATGCAATATTTTTTTACCTTCTTTCAAAAGCTTGCATTATACAAAAAATTTCAATGTAATGTTTGATGGTTTTATATTTTACTTATAGTTATACATTGGATCTTTTTTTATTATCTAAATGAATTGTTAACTCTTAAAAAATAAATCGTTATATATATTTTTTAAATATATTTATTTAATATTTAGCAATAACACAACTTAATGTAATATACAATGTTTGTAGTGATTTTTTTTTCACTTTATCAAATGTGTTACTATCAACAGTTAAATATATTTGTAAAGTATATATATATATTTTAAAAATAATAATGCAAGTAGGTGATGGAAGTAATAGAACCTATAAAAAATTGTAAGACTAACTGCAGGTATTCAATTTCTTTTCTGCCATTTTGATTACACCTATAAATGTCTGTATACAAAACTTATGTTTTAAAACACATTGATCTAAATTCTTTTGATTGTCTTTGTTTACTCACTTAGGCTATATTTTTAATTATCTATTGCAATACTTATGCTTGTTTCTGATTTAAATCATTCTTTACAATATATATAATTTTTGTAGTAGACATTTTTTTTTCAAAATATTAGCAATAATCTTTATTTTTAAAATTTAACTCCATATTTTTGTTCTATTTCAATCATTGGTTTTTTTTTGTTATTGCAGGTATATTCAGAATTACATTAGTTTTGAAGGCCCATAAGCAGCAACTGATTTTATAAACTTACAATGATCTCATAATTCAAATTTATAATTTTTTGTTTTTGTAATAGCTGTACTTTTGCAATAATTAATTTTTATTGTTCAATGCTTATAAATTCTCTTACTGCTGCTAAATAGCAAGAAAAATGTGATGATTAATCCAAGAAGTTCCAGAACTGGACTTTAGTTTTATGTAGATAAATTGTTACAAAAAGAATCTTTATAAACATTGAAGTATTTCAAATTTGTAAAAAAAAAAAAAAAAAGAATTTAAAAAAATATATATTTTTATTAACTTCATTCAATTAATTTTTGATTTTATTTTGAATATCTTTTTGAAAAACCTAAGTTATTTTTAGGAAAACAATTACTATTGATTATTACTTATGCTTAGAATTACTATACTTTTTTGTGTGGTTTTCTTATAATCATATTTTTTCTAAAATAAATATATCAAGGATTTGTGGACACTTTTAAAATAAAAGTGAATTATTTAATTCCTAATAGTTTTAATTGATACATAGATAAAAATAATATTTTTTTTATTAAATGTTATTTTTTTAAAAACACTTGAGGGGCATGTGTGCTATCTTTTACAATTTAATCATCACAATTTTTTGTTACATTTAGAAACTAATTTGTAATCACTGCATATTTATAAATGCCTTTTTTTTTTTAATCGGATCTTGAAAAATGCTGGCTAGGTTTGATAAATTATTTTCTTTTTTGTTATCACATCTTATCTTCCACATTTCTTACTGGATTATACTCATGCTAAATTCTTACTTCAATTATAATTATCAAACAACAAGTCTTGGAAAAATTTTACTAAATTTCTCTGTGATATATTTTCATCTAAGGTATTTCTGAATAATATCTTTTCTTCTAGTTTGAATGTGATACCTGGACTTTAAACTCTTATCTTGTTATTTACTTGTATAAAATATGTTGGTGGTCTAAAAAAACTATGCTTATAATATTCCTTACATTATATCATCATTGTTTTTAATTAGAAATAAAAATAATAATTAGAGAGCAGAATGTACTGTAATTTAAAAATAATAATGAACTTTTTTTATACCATTGAGCTGTGTCTTATGACCAGCAAGCAAATAAATGGACAAAGGCAGAATTGAGATGGTAAGATTATAGTTTAATATGAATAATTTTAACTATATACATCGCCTATTATAAGGCATAAATAAATAATAAAAGGTCATGGTGACCTGCATATAATAACCCTAGTCCTGCTTTGGACTTACAGAGACAGGAGTCTCTGACTAATCATTAAAACTCAGAACAATTAGATCAGGTTATGGGGGTTTATATACCCCTCAAGACTTCTGGAGTCTTTTACATTCCTAACCATATATGGTGTTTTCACTTATGTTTTCACATACATGCAGTATTTTTACATTTCTCACCATATATGGTATTTTACACAGTTTTCTGACCCTATGATGTCAGCTGGGCTTTCTATAATTTAACAGCATTGCAATTTTACACAATCGTTATACATAATTACTATACAGTTATTCTTATTTTACTTATTCATTATATTTTACAGTTATTACTTTTATTCTACATTATTGCACTCTTATTATTATACAATTATTATTCTTATTTTACATACTCTTATTATTATACAATTATTATTATTATTATTTACATATTCATTATACATTGCAGTATAGTTTTATTCTACATTTATACAATTATTATTATTGTTTTACATATTCGTTATACATTAAAAGTTATTAGTTTTATTCTACATTTATTATTGTACTCTTATTATTATACAACTTACATATGTATATCTTGCTTGACCTTGAATACTGCACATTGTAATTTATAAATATATGTGCTTAAGGGGTATTCTAAGAAATGCTATTAACAAATGTGTATTTACTAAAGCTTAGCACTTTTGAGGACAATGTATGTCCTCATATTTGTTAATACCTTTTCTTAGGATAGCACTTAAGCACATATATTTATAAATTAAAGAGCAGAATATACATCAGATTTTATAGATTGGAAGTTATACTATAGTGCTTATGGGGTTTAACACTATGATCTGCATCTATTTATTGATCATTACAGAAAATTTTTATTAAATGATAATAATACATATCTATTTTTTTCTCTTTTTGTCTATTTTTTCTTCAACATTTAATTTTAATATGGCAATGACATAAAACTATCATCTTTTGAGAATGAATGATATAGCAGTGTGTGATGGATTTAAGAGCAAATAATCTCTGGATTGTAGTTCTGTCTGTCATTTTTTAATTTTCAAATATCATATAACCTTCTGATCAACAAATTGTTTGATTATTTATTAGTTTTACTAATTTATGACTTATTTTTCTTATTCTGTTAAATTGTTTTGATTTATGTTTGTTTTGATATAATCTCATAATGTTGGTAACTTAAATTTACTAATTCTAGATAATCACTGGATAAGATAAAGAAATACACATTAGCTTCTTTTAATTGTTATGTTCTATGCTCTTAGATTTTATTTGTAATTGTGCTAAGAAATAATAAGGAAAACTTTTCTGGAATTTTCTCAAAAAAAATAAAAAATAATAATGATTTTTATATATATAGTGACAATATAAAAAGTCTTGGTAAATTTATAATTTAATGATTCTAAGATCAGATTTTATTTTCTATAATAAAATTTTATAACAATTGTTTAATGTTTATTTTTTAATTTCAGAATCATTTGTATTTGTTTTAATTAATGTGAAAATTTCTATGATAAGAGATCTATTTCATCGCATTCTGTTCCTTAATAATACAATGCTTTTGAGAAATATAATATTTATAGTTTTGCATAACGTTCTTGGAATGGGGAAAAAAAAGAAATTAACTAACTTTTTATTCAGTATTACATAAAACATTGTCCCTAGAACAAATATCATTCTAGTAAATAGTTAATTGTTAAAGTTGGTTGTTGTTGTTGCTAGGTTATTAAAAATTACTAGTTGTAGAATATTTTTAGAAATGGTTTTCAGTTAGAAATGAATATATAATTTATTTAAATGAGCTAGTTTATTTTTAGTGTTATGATTATAAAGTTGTTTGAAAATTAAAAAATAAATGTTAGAAATAAGAAATCATCATCAATAAAATTATTGAGATATTTTTACAGAAAAATACTCTTTAACATTTTTTCATTGTTGATATTTTTGGCCAATATAGTTGTTTTAATAAAGAGTGTGCTATTATTTAAAATTAGCACATGATAATTTGCTTGGTTTGCTTAATCTAATATTTCTCATAACTGTTTATACATGTTTAATAAAATTTATTTATATATGAATTTCTATTTTATAGTACAAAAGAAATCAAGTCATATGTTACATGACCTAATTTAACAAACTTGTATTACAAATGTTATATATAGAGCTTGCAAATAAGCTCTTAACAAGCTTTGCAGAATATCCCCAATCCCATACCAGTTTCTGCCACTGGCTTTCTCAGTGAGGTGCTAGGATATTCAAGCATTAGATTAAAAATACCAGGACAAGCCCAGTACTTTATCTAATGAATAACTATTAAGTTGAAAATCTGAAATTTTCAGACATTCATATGTCTTCCAATCCAGCTATCTAACTTAAATAGTCATATGAAATTGAACCAAGTTCAGATACACCATATATTAATAACTTTACCAATATAAAATTGCCAAAGCCTTAATAACAAAAATAAAACTACAAAGAAATCATGTGATGTGTCACATAACCTAATTTAACAAGCTTATATTACAAATGTTATATATAGAGCTCATAAATAAACTCTTAACAAGCTGGACAGAATATTGCCAACCCCAGACCGATTTCTGCTACTGGTTTCCTCAGTGAGGTGCTAGGATATTTAAGCATTAGATTAAACATATCAGGACAAGCCCAGCACTTTATTTAATGAATAACTAACTATTAAATAGAAAATGTGAAATTTTAAACATTCTTATGTCCTCCAATCCAGCTATCTAACTTGTGGGACTGAAACATTCAGATACACCATATATTAAGAACTTTAGCAATATAAAATTGCACAATATTTACAAGACATTTTATAAATTTCTGAGATTTTAAAGAAGTTTGTGCAATTTAGAGTTACCAATTATATTTTTGAAATTTTGTTGCAGAAGGATTAAAAACAAGTTTAATATATTTCATAGGTTTTTTTTTTATTGTAATACTTTTGACATGTGGGACAAACATTATTTCTCTAAACTTTTATTTGTGTCAATTTCCCATAAAATAATTACCATTAGTTAGTATATCATAAATATCATTTTTTACATAAAAAAAAAAGATCACATCTTTTAAAAATCTGAAGTCAGATATTGTATATGTGTGATGTGGTGATGGAATCATAATTCACTGTATCTGAATAGGTTGATAATGAGAATGTAAATAACTATTTTTATGTTACAAAAAAAAGTTTCATTGTCACTTTATAAGGTAAAATGTTTAGAAATCTAGTTGTCTTTTATTTTTTTATTTCAATGAAAAATGGATGTTGATCTGAATTCTATTTAATTGTTCAAAACCATAAGATAAAATTACTAAAATATCTATTACCATAGTTTTACTAATGAGATGGAGATTGTAAAAGTTCCAGAAAAAGCCAACTGCGAGATGGATGGATGTGGAGAAGAGAAGCTAAAGATCAAAGAAGATGGATTGAACTTGGAGAGACCTTCATTCTGCAGTGGATTGATAATGATTGATGATGATGATGACCAATGAGATGATTGATTTACATTTAACTGCTTAAAAATGTTCCATTTAAAAATTTATTTAACTGAACTGTAATAATGTATTGTAAGTCTCTATATCATACTCTATGGCATATTAAAAGGTCTCATCTTTGTCTTTTCTGTTATACAACTATATTGGTAATTTTATTTTCCAGACAGAATGATCATATCCAGTGTTTGAATTACCATACATCAATGATATTAATGTTTTAATGAGATATAAATTGAAGTGGTATCTTCAGATTTAGATTACTGTGATGTTAAAAAAATGTATTTTGAATTTTCGGTTGTCAAGACTTTTTGCTGATCTCATATTATATCATGACCATAACCTTATACCATCTTCATGTTTTCATTTTATTTTCATATGTGATAATCTTATAATAGTTAACTTTCACAATTCTATATAACCTTTATTTGCTAATGCAAGAGCACTATATTTGAATAATTTTCATTTTGGAGTAATTTTAATTTTCTAAATGTTCATAATGTTTTGATATTTTAGATTTGCATATAATACATGCTTTTTAACAACTGATTTTTTTTATTAGTAATTAATTCGTTATTTCGTGCTTGATTACCGATTTGATATTGTGGAATTTGATTTTTAAACCTATGTCTATGTTGATATATTTTTTCATGAAGTTTTGAATCATATTTTATTCGATTTTTTTTCTTACAGTTAGAGTATCAGTATTATCTTATCAATTCAATATATTCTTAGTTCAATTAAAAATCAATCACTCCTGGAAAACAAAATCTTTTCACATTTAGATAAAAAAACTGATGTAGAAATTGTTGTTTTCATTAACTATTGTTATTACAGTTGTTAAAGAATAAACCATTAAGATTATATATATATTTCCACTTTCAGTACGCTTGGTATTCTTTATTCTTTATTTTTTCCCTTGTATATCTTTCTTACAACTGGTAATATTGAGCAATAAAATAAAAAGTAAAATGTTTATTATTTTTCTAATTATATATTTCTTTTTATATTTGTGTCTTACTATAAATATTTCTAAACAAATAGATTACTAACTTTTTCCAATAACCTTTTAAAATTTACTTCTTATGATAATATATTTTTTATATGTTTGTGCGCATGTGTATATATTTAGCCTCATTATTTCTTTCGTAAATATATTAAAAGTCAAAATAATATTTTTAATCCCTCCAAGTTATTATGATTTTGAAAATGTGATGTAGTATATATATTTCTGAATCTATATAACTATCATTATAAGAAAATTGGAATTTATGTGCTTTAACCCCCCCCCCCCATAATTATTAAAATATGGGTCAAATTTTTTAACTTTTCATTTTTTATTACTTGCAATATTTTTTTATTATTAAAAACAAACAGATTAAAGATTATAGTAAAGTTTTAACTAAATGAAGAACTAACAATTATTAAATAAAATATCCAAAGAGAAAAATGATCTTAAGTTAATTGACATAAAGTAGAATTGATGAGGAATCTTGTTTAAGACATTTGGCCTTTGTGATGAATGATGCAGGTGGTCTGGTAGAAGACGGGGGAGGGAGAAGGGTGAAAGATCCATTACTATTCAGTACCACCAAATTTTTTAAATGTATTTATCGTTTTAATGGACATATTCACAGTGCAGAAGAAACCAAAAACTAGAAGAAAACACGTGCTTAGCAAAAAAGTCGCAACAGACTCTTTAAAATATTTCAGATGTGATTAATGAAACTTGCTGGGAAAAGATTAGTTTCTTTTCAAATTTTATTTTGAAAATAATTTTAATTCAAGTAATCAATTAAAAACGTATTATATCAATATAATTGCGTTTCTTTTTATTATATGTTTTACTTATTTTAAAGTGTGTGCTTAAATCATACATATTTAAATAAAAGTATATTTGTATATTAAACTTTATTATATGAGAGTGAAATTTTTTTTTACAGCTGGAATAAAAAGATAATTTATATAGAATAAATAGATTGTATATTAAATATACGTACATTGTCTATACTAAACTTAATGTAATTGTACATCATTTGAACTCGGACTTTTAAGTTCCCTATATCTATCCAATCGATCTACGTGATCATGTGTTTCAGTTGTATAAGATGGATTAGATAGATTTAGGGAGCTTAAAAGTCCAAGTTCACGTTATTAATTAGATTATAGATTAATATATATATATTAAATAAGAAAGTTGTTATGGTGTAGTAATTAGATCTGCCTGATATGTTATGACCTGAGATTAGAATCCAGATTGGCTAAACCTTGGAAATTTTTAGGCCACAAAAATAACCTTATTTTTTTTTTTTTATGTAGCTGGCTCGGAACTAACATAGCTCGCACTCTAGATATCTAGCTATTATGATCTGGAAAAAAAGAATCATAGTTTAATGAAATTTGTCAGATGAGGGTAAATATGATTTTTATAAAAACAAAAAAACCACTTGTAATATTCAACAACAATTATGTCTAATGGAGGAAGTATCATATCTATTTGGTTACTTAGTTTTAATTATGGATGCATAGAATGAAATAATTTATAAATAGTTATCCTTGATTTTTAAAAGTAAAATATTTAAAGGCACAATTAAAACTGACTTTTTTATATATCTTTTTTTTACTAAGCACTTTTGAAAATATATTATCTGTTTATAAAATTAATTTGTCAAGTGCATTAATTTTTTTGAAAATTTTTCAAAAAGTAAACTAATAAAAAAAAACAGCAATAAATTTAAGACTAGTAAAACAATAAAATCATATGATCATTTCTTGTGAAGCTGGAAATCATCATCGTTTTCATCATTTATGATATGAATTGTCATTAAACAAAATAATGCTGGATCCGTAACTAAGTTTTAAACGAATGGAATTTCTACCAAACAAAAATTAAAATAATGCTTCAAAGGAAGAAAAAGATTTCCATATTCAACAAGTTTATTTTTCATGATTTTTGTTTAGAACTACTTTTTATACGAAAACTATGATAATCATGATGGGTTTATTGTTTTAGCATAAATATCTTGCTGATTTATTTGCATTTAAATAAACAAACAATCCAATACATTTTCAATGTGCATGCTTTTTTTTCTATAAGTCATCATATTATTTTAAACTTATTTTTAATCTCACTAACAGAATTGTTTGGCTATAGGTTTAATAAGACTCAAAAGATTTTCAAATAATAGAAAACTGATCATATCCTGAGTAATTATTCTGAAAGATCAGCACATTTCTCAATAATTTAATTTGTCCATAAAGACTCTACAGTAGTTAAACACCATAAGTATAGATCTTATGATTTGCACCCATTATTAGTAAATTTAAAAAGAAATAAATGAATTGAAATTCATAACATTTTTTCACCATGGTTTCAATTATGTTGTGGTAAGTTGTAAAAATGTTATATTTCTTTATAGATACAAAATTTCATGCTTTGATTTTGTAAAAATTTTAACAGTTTTAAATTGTTTTAATAGATTTTAATGGACTTCCATTTTAATTTATTGCTTGTGGATCACTGAAAAATGAGTTGCAAGCCATATCTTTATATATGAACACCACATAGAATATTCACTATGAAAAGGTTTCATCAATCTTTCACGAGAGAACCACCCTGTCCTATTCTGAAGATATAAAGAAATTAAATGATCTACTACATAATATTATAAACTGTTTTACTAAAGATGCAAAGTTTGTTTGAGAACTCCAGATCTACTAGAGATAGTAATAAGGCATTAGAAACCATCAAATAAAGATTACTTATCAATTCCTTTACTTTATAAAATGTTATGTATAAAATTTCATAGATCAATCATAATACAAATTTGATTAATGTAATATTATTAGGTCAATAAGCTAAGGCATGTGCATTTTGTAGATTTAACTATATAAATGAATATTCCCACTTTCCAAACACAAGATAGAGTCATTATGAAAAGATAGAATGAATCCATCTATCTTTTTGACCCAAATTTTTATGTATGGGAAAATCTTAAGTGTTTGGAAATGAGAGCATGAAGATGTTAATTGATCACTTTAAATTACTTTTTTACTATGTGAATGAATGATGCTTGCAAAATTTCTAGAATTTATAATATGTCATTCTTATTAAATTAAACATATGTAAATAAGACATTTATTTTATATAGCATGATGTTTTTCCTAAACTGTAATATTATAAGCCAATAGGCTAATGCACATGTGCTTTGTAGATTTAATTATATAAATAAATACTCCCACTTTCCAAACATAAGATAAAGTCTTTGTGAAAATATAGAATGAATCCATCTATCTTTTCGACCCAAAGTGCATGTGCATTAGCTTATTGGCTTATTAATATTACAGTTTATAAAAACATCATGCTATATAAAATAAATGTCTTATTTACATATGTTTAATTTAATAAGAATGACATATAAATTCTAAAATTTCGCAAGCATCATTCATTCACATAGTAAAAATGTAATTTAAAGCGATCAATTAACATCTTCACGCTCTTATTTCCAAACACTAAAGATTTGCCCATACATAAACATTTGGATTGAAAAGATAAGTGGATTCATTCTATCTTTTCACAAAGACTTGAGAGTATTCATTTATATAGTTAAATCTACAAAGTGCATGTGCATTAACTTATTGCCTTATTAATATTACAGTTTATAAAAACATCATGCTATATAAAATAAATGTCTTATTTACATATGTTTAATTTAATAAGAATGACATATAAATTCTAAAATTTCACAAGCATCATTCATTCACATAGTAAAAAAGTAATTTAAAGTGATCAATTAACATCTTCATGCTCTTATTTCCAAACACTAAAGATTTGCCCATACATAAACATTTGGATTGAAAAAATAAGTGGATTCATTTTATCTTTTCACAAAGACTTGGGAGTATTCAAGTTAAATCTACAAAGTGCATGTGCATTAACTTATTGCCTTATTAATATTACAGTTTATAAAAACATCATGCTATATAAAATATCTTGTTTAAATTTGATTAATGTAAAATGGTGAATTTTAATGATAATAGTCTATCACATAATTTTGGACTTAAAGTAATGTTTGATTTTGATAGCTTACTATAATAAAATGCTGAATTTTTTAACAATAGCAAGTTGAAGAAATGAAAGAATAAAACCTTAGATGTATTTAGTTTACACTTATTTCTAACAATTCACATCTTCATTTCTACTCTTTTATTACATCCTCATCAGAACTAATCAGTTATCAATGGACATATATAAATTTTAGTAAAGAATGAGAAAAATAAAGTTTGGACTTATACTCACTGCTATTTATTTGAAAATTATTATAAATAAAAAATAAAATGTTAAACTGATAGGATTTGTAAAGTGAGTTTTTTAAAATATTTATTTTAATTCTGAAAATAATAATGCTTGGAATAATTCAACAACAACAAAAAAATCATTAATTTAAAAACAATGAATGGTTTTAATATTGAAATATATAAGATTATATAAAAATTGTAAAAAGTATGATTAAATATAAAATTATTTTAACAAATACATATATATAGAGAGAAAAAGAACAGAACAATATTCTTAGAGAATTTTTTTTGATAGGAAGACTATTCCTGGAGTAGTGTATGTTATTTCTTGTTTATGTAGGAAGGTTTATATAAGTCAGAGTAGTTTGAGCTTAAATGAAAGAATAAAGGTACATAAAAGTAGGCTTAGAAATAAATATCTTAGTTCTGCTTTGTATGTAATTTTGATGAACTAAGGTTGTCTTTTTTGAGAGAAATGACATTAAAAGAAGAATTAAAAAATCTTTATTATTAAAATTTTATGATTTTGAAGCAATTCACTTATTTAAAAGTTCTTTTTATATTAAGTGTAGATGGGAAATAAATGGAATTGTGAGTAATGTTTAGTATAAATATGTTGCTATTTAGTAGTTCTTTACACTTGAGAGGTCTGCTTGTAACAGTGAAACAATTGGTAGTTTTATATTTTATTTTCTTGGCTAGTCTGGTTGAGTTTTGAATTTGGGGTAATTTTGATTACATGCATATATATTTGTGTTTGTTTAAAATTACAGTGCTATATATTTAACAGTACAAGTCAATATATGTTGATTATCTCTGCTGAGAATTCTATTTTAGGTATGGCAAAGTTGGATATATATAAAGCAATAGTTGTAAGCTACCATTGCTGTCTATTTATGTGATTTTTTTAATAAGCTATTGATGATGGTCCTTTTATTGTTTTCAATTGTAATATCAACTGAGAATACAGTATTAATTTAATCTCTATATAATTTTTTTCATAGTTAATGATTTAATGTCTTTGTGCCACAGCTCAATGTTAATCCAATATACTTATGATTAAGCACAAATCTATATAATTAAATATTATTATGTTTTAGAATCTGAATCACAATAAACATAAGACTAAAGCAATCAGCAAGATGGGAAAGATTGCGATACACACAATAAGGAAAAAACAAAATTTTATATAATAGCATATTAAATGAACCCATCAATGGTTCAACTCTTTTTTTATTATTTTCTAATGACATTTTGAATTGTAGCTCAACACTTTATTTTCATATCACCATCTTTATTCTATATAAATAAATTACACCTGATTTATTAGAAATATAAGTTTACAAATTATGTAACAAAATAAAAATAAAGTGAAATACATAATGAGAACAATAACTTTATTCTTATTTGATGAGTACCATGATAGTGGTAAAATAAATTAATAAAATATTGGTTAGTTGAACTTTATTTTTATAACTCAAGTGAATTATTAACTCTTAATGGCCATATGCAGTATATTATACTACTATAAATTTTTAAATATTTGAAAACCAGGCACTCTTCACAAACCTGGAGCTTAATTGTAAATATAGGGGATTTAAAAAGTGCTTGAAAGTCTGAGTTCAAATCCCTATATTTACAATTAAGCTCCAGGTTTGTAAAGAATGCCTGGTTTTCAAATAATTATATATGAAGCTTATATCCTGCCCATCCCTCTTCTATGTATTTAAATGGATAAGGTCCTATACATGAGGGGTCAGAGTGACTTGAGGTCAACATGGATATGGCAATAATATTGTCATCAGCATGGGATTTGGGCTTTCCATCTCAGATTTTCAATGATATGGATGGCTTAAAAGTTGGATTAGATTGAAGCCTGTCTATTAAAGTATGAAGATTTGCTATCTTAATATAAAATTGAGCATTGATTATATATGTGTGTGGTAGATGATAATCTGGACCAACTGATGAGTGCTGGTTTAGCATGAAATACATATATTGATGATTATTTATTTTTTCTACAAGTGTGTGGTCATGTGTATCAGTTGTATGAGATAGTGTGGATTGTTGAAGAGTGCTTAAAAGTCTGAGTTTAAATCCCCTATATTTATAAATTTTTAAATGCTTTATTTCATATTCTTCTTTTAATTGAACAGTATCCCTCTCAGTATCTTCCTAAGTACATCTCCATTTTATAAAAAAAAAAAAATCATTGCATGGTCTAAGTTTTGTGCTATTTTTTTTTTAAGTTTTCCAGTTGTCATACTACTTGTAATCTAAACTTAAGTAATTTCACTCCCCCCTTTTTTTGCATTCAATAGTTACTATTTTATTTACTTTTTCTATAAATATTGTAATATTTTTGTAACTAATTTTTAGAATAATAAAAATCAAATTTATTTATAATATTTGATTGTAATTTTTTATAAAATAATTCATTCAATTGAATATAATTATCAGGAATATGAGATTATTGTGTGACATTGCTTTTTTAGATCGGTATTACTGCATAAAGTTTTCATACATGCGTTCTACTAAAACTTCAATGTGACTTATAAGTCACCTTAATATAATCAAGACTCACCAGAATTGACGTATAATATCAAAACTTTAGAAAATAGCCTAAATCCCTGAAAAAATATTGTTTACTGATGACATTATGATTAAACTTATAATAGAGACAAAGAAAAAAATAGAAACAAAAAATGCTAGCAATCCCATATTAAGATTTTTTTTTTGTTTTATATCTTTTAAATACCTATTTGGAAGTCTGATCCTAGGGAGTCGTATCACTATATCACAAATAGTGTTTACATTACAAAACTGTCTTGTAGCAATTGTGGGTTGTCATAATAAACTATAAAATTCTGTTCGAAAATTTAAAATTGTATTTATAATTACAAAATTATCACAAAAGTTCTGTACTATCATTTTTATCAAAGTGTTGGGGATTGTAGTTTTGTTTTACCTTTATTGTGAATATCTTAAATTGTAATTTTTAAAATAAAACATATTTTTTAAAAAATCTAATTGTAAACATGAAAATGCTTCTTTTTTAATAATTACTATACAAATATTTTATAAAAATAATTATAAATATTTTAAAAACTATGGAAAATATTTAATTTTTTTTTGCTTGTTGCTAACAATAGAAAAGGAGTTTACAAACTGTCTTGCAATTGCTTTCAAAAATGAAGATCAAAAAATTTACCAATTAGTGCTATTGTCAACTCATTTGTAATATATTATCTGTATAGTGGTACATAACTTATAAAATAGTGTTAAGAAAACCACAAAGGAATGGAAAAAAAGCCAAAATGATAGCTGTGTCTTCAAATACTCGTTAATATTATGCAATTGAGAATCAAATAATTAATAATAATAACTATAATAATAGTAATTAAAATAATACTTGAAGAGTGATGTTTGTTTATAAATTATTAAATAACAAAAGTATTATTTTTAGTTTAGAAATATTAACTAGCAAATGCATTATAACTTAACCATTGTATAGAATATTAAACATAATTCATTCAGTGCTTTAAAGTTGTTACTAATTTAATTTGTAAAAATAATTAAATTACTTTTTAGTTTTATTATTGTTTAAAATATTTTTAAACTAGTAAAAATAATGAAAGTATTTTCAGATTTTAAAAGTGTCTTGAAAAAAAAAATCAATTTATCTCTGTATTTGCTAACATAAAGTTGTAAAAATATTCTTTATTATCCCATGGGTTTTTGCTTCTTCAAAACACATCAGTAATTATAAAAATAAAGTAAATTTTATATTCATTATTAAAAGTATCATTCAAAAAATATATTTTAAATGAAAAAAAATATTTTAGAAACAAATAAAAACTTAACTTTTTATCTATATTATATAATGTAAATAAATAAACATTATTTATGAAATGAACACTTGGCTTTTTAGAAAAAAAATTATCTGCGATCTAGGAATAAAAATTAAAATTAAATAATAGATTTTTTACTGTTAAATTGTAACAAATTTATGCAATATTACAAGTATATATTAGAAGTAGTGTTGATGTAAGAATACTATATTTTAGTCTCTAGAAATTAATACAAGGGTTAATGTTGTAAAGTTTGCTATTTACAAAATAATAAATACTTATGTTTTTCAAAAGAGTATGGGAATATAATCACAATTATATATATATTTCCTAGTTATAAAATTACAAGAAAGCATAAAACACTCTCACCTTAGTCAAAATTTAATTGATTTATAACCTTTAAAGTTTAATAGTAATCGCAAGTGCATTTTGCATTATTACAAGTATTATTAATAGATAATTTTTGATTAAATAAACTAAACTAAATTATTTTAAATTAATAAATAAGCTCTTAAATTACTACAAGAAAAATAAATTAGTAAATAAATTAAATGAAAAGTTTTGATATTAATTAATTTAATTCTTAAGCTAGCCTTTTACTTATTTCGGTTAACTATAAAGATAAAAACACAATAATGTTATTATTCAAGTTAATTCTCTTGTATAGTCATAGAGACCTGAAACCATAGGAATCATGTGATGTTTTTTGGTGGTTTAATACCAATCGTGCCCATAATATGATGGTCATTATTATTATTAAAAACTAAAGATATCCAAATGTATAGATACTGAACTGTTTTGCTGTATGACTGTACAAATGAATTATCTTGCATTGAAAACATTATTGTGTTTTCATTTTGGACTCATAGCTTTATAACTAACTAAATAGGTAAAAGGTAGCTTCTGGAGGGTTGCATTAGATCCAAATATCTAGGTGCAGTGCTCTAAGCTCCAAGACTCCTCAGTAACAAAAGACATTAGCAAGAAACTAGTCTTGTGATTTTGGCTGAGTAGGCATTATATAGAGATTTTATTCACAAACCTTCTAACCTTCACTGATTACTAAGGCTTGCGTTGAGTAGAACTACTGAATGAAAAGTTTACTATTGTTTTAACAGCTTGTATAAGCATAAAAATGTTGATCATTTGATAATAATGGTGAGGATAATTATTAAAAGCCAAAGACCTTAAAAGGATGATGGACTTTTTTGCAATCTATATTATATAAGCAAATTAGTATGGATTATAAATGCTATTGTGTTTTTATTTTGGGATCATGAGGTGCAGTGATCCTCAGTGATAAAAACTATAACTAAAAACTTTTCTGGAGATATTAGATGAGTAGGCACTAGATAGAGATTTTATGCATAAACCTTCTAGCATCAAGTGATTACTACAGATTGCACTAAATGGTACTATTCTATAAAGAGCTATTGTAACTAAAATATCCTGTTATTCTGACTTTTTAATTGGATCTTTTTTAAAGTGGCTATTTGAGAATCAGACTTTTGTATTGTAATGGTAAAAATTTTTACAGTGTAAGGGTTTTTATATTAGATCAAAGATGGGTTTGAATCTGGATTCACTGTTATATAAATAAGATATTAATTGATATAATAATCTATTCAATATGTACCATTGTATCAAAAATTTTGGTTCAAATAAATATTAAGTTGAATGATTAATAAGTTCAAATAAAAATTTTAATTCAAATGTATAATATTGACCAATCCCTGACGATGATGATTTATAATTTTAAAATACAAGTACCCTCAAAAATATTTAATTTGTTTTTCCGTTTCAATAAATACAAACTCAAAGATATAAAATGTTCTAAAAATAAATATTACTTTTGGAAATATTTTTAAAAAATCAATCATCATCAATTATTACTGCCATCCCAGCACATCTTCCAGTGAATTGCATGATTTCTCAAGGTTGTAAATATTAATTAGCAAAAGTATATAAAAAGCATATATATTTGGAGTGAGTTACAAATGCAAACTAAATAGATTATAAAAAAAAATAACAGTTTATTAATATGGAAAATAACTATAAGCTATGTTTAAAGTGTAAATAAAGTTCACAATTTTTACCTATTGCAATTTTGACTAAATTATATTAGTCATAATCATGGTATCTGATAAGAGGAGAAGATGTGTAATAAAGCTGGTAATTTTCTCCCCTCTGTCAGTTGCCATGACTATGACTAATATAACTTAGTCAAAAGTATACTAGGCAAAAATTGTGAACTTTATTCAGATTTTAAGTCTATCCCATATAAATTTTTTGATTTCCTTGAGATATTGCATACCAAAATTTTCAACGTTATAATTTATTAATAATAAATTAAACTGTAGTTTATATAATTGCAACTATCCACACATATACAAAAATATTGAATATTATAGTAACAAAAGTATTATAAGTTTATGCTAAGTTTAAGACCATAATAGTATTTATAATAATAAGATTTTACAGCCTTAATATTGAAACAGTCACAAAACACAGTTTTTTCAGATACAATTCCTTTAATATTTTACTGCTGCCTTTCATAGATTTTCTGATGGCAGTCTTCTCTTTGAACACTGGTGCTGTTAGAGGGATTAAATATAGCAGCACTGCTAATATTAGATGAGGTATAATATCTGTAGGTCATTATACAGTACTATTAATTTCTTTCTTCATGGCATTATAGAGGCTTAAATAAGCTGGTTTTTTAAACTTCAGTGCTAATTTTTGGATTTGACTGCATTCTCCAAGCATTTTGACTGGTGTAGTTATTGTTATATAGCCACACATGATAGATAGATTTCTTCTAAATAAATTGATCACACTGACTGTTGAAACTAGAATATTAGTAAATGCTTTTAAAATACTCAGTAAAATATGGCTTACAGATGGAATAAGAGTTTTAATCAATGGTTGTTATTTTCTTCAGCATAGATTATGGCAACATGGCTTCAATGGTAGTCTGCACTCTAATGTAATGGAATACAGGCTTTTAGAATTAGAATCCTAATTGATGTTCTAACAAGATATTTTCAAACAACATATAACATCACCAGCTAAGGATAATATGACTTTTGCATCATTATAATAACATATTTTTAAAAAAAAACACATCTTTATTCTTTATAAAACATGTGGATACAAATTTCATGTACCTTATATTCTGATTTTTATACAAAAACGCTGTGTTTTTTTTTCTCTTTTTATTTACATTTATTAACATAGAAAGAAGAAAAAATTGTTGCCGATTTTTAAATTTTTGATTAAAACTTCTAAAATATTATCAATTCCAAACTTTTAATCTTATATTTAGCTCTGCTATCGAGTTTTATAACTATGGAAATATTAGAAAGTTAGAACTCAGTTCAGGAAAGGCATACTAAGACAGGTTCAGTTTTAGATTTATTTATTTTTTAAGTATGCAATTCTTTGAGACTACTTTTCCTTCTTCCTTTACATTATAATTTATCGTTCTCTTACATATTACAAAATAAATTTAATAATCTTTAATAATATGCATAAATTATGTTTTTAACCTTTAGGCAGTGTATATTTTTATTTTTCAAATGATATGCATATGCGCACACACTCAAATAAGAGTTTGTATATTTATTAATCATTCATGGAGTTTTCTCTGCATTGTAGAATAACTATTGTTATAGCTATAATATATATTCACAGAGGGATGGCTGAAATTTCTTAATATTTGGAGAGTGATTTGATAATAGATATTTAATTTCAAATAGTATTACGCACAAAGATTATTTCCAAACATTTTAATAGTTCAAATTATTTTTTTACTTTATATTTATGGATAATCATCACATGAAATTTAGTTTGATTGTGCAATATGAGCAACAAAAATTTTAATTAAGAATAAGAAGAATTAATGAAATGGAAGAAAAAATATATTAAAATTTGGAATTTTTGTCTCATTATAAAAATTATTTACTTTCTTTTGCAAATTTATTGAAATATTCATATATCAATTTTATTGCTAGAAAGTAGATTTGTTGATCTGCTAAAATCATCTGAAACAAATGGATAATAATATTCTAAGAGCAATATTCATATATAATATTAGTTTGCCCAAATATTTTCTCATCTAGAATTGATTTCTATAAAACAATTTTTTGAATATGTTTAAAAACAAATACATAATGGTGACCTGTCATGTCATTTAGAATTTTTTTTTAATTTTGTAATTGCATATTATCGTGCAGGCAATCAAAAGCTTGTAAGTAATGTGGAATAATTTTTATACTATATATAAATATTCCTATTTAAATGTCAATCATTAATATTATTCAGTAAACTAATAGTCAATACTATAAAACTCTTACACATAATTTATAAAGTTTTTTGCTAAAACCATTATTATAGTAATATGATACTTGTAAAATGTTTTTTTTCTGATTTCTATTCCAATTTGAAATTGTTTAAATATTTGGAAATATTTACAAAAATATTAAATGTTGAATCTTTTGAAATTAAAAGATTAATCTCAAAGGTCGTTAGTTTTGATATAAAGCATAAAAAAAACTCAAATCAAATATAGTTAAATACATATTTTCAGCTAAAAATTAACAATAAGTTAATATTACTGTTCAACAGTGTCATTTCATGGTTATTAAAATATCACAGACCTCAAAGTTTTTATTTAACCTCTGTCTATTATCATTCATCATAATTAATTTTTACAGCTCATTAATATTTTGATAACCTTTTCTGAAGTTAATTAATTCTACATGCAAATTTTTACAATTTTACAATATTCAAATATGAAACATTTTTAAAGGGTTTCTATGTTTTAATGACATTCTCATTGCCCAATAATCTGGGATTTTATTAGAGAAATTTATTATTATGCAAAAAAAAAAAAAAATCATGGTAAGTAAAATAAACTTTAAATACATTCACTACTTTAAAGCCACTTTTCAAGAAGACTTTGGTTAATTGGTTTAGGATTTTGTTGACAGGTGTTTTTTTTGTTCCAATATGCTCTTCTGGTATTTAAATTTATTTTAACCTTCAATAAATATTAATCAACTAGTCTGATATATAAAATACTCTAAGTATTGCTATGCACTTAGACTATTTTGTTTTCACATGACAGTCTATTCTGCAGTAGCTATTAAGAAAGAAACAAAATAGATAATTTCACATGAATTAAATAACAAAAATGGAAAAATTTCTTATTGAGATGATATTTTTCTGCTTTTTTTATTCAATTTTTTTTTATTCCATAAATATTTTAAATTGGTAAATTTAATTCCAGTTATTGAGATTTCATCACAAACTTATCTAAAAATAAAATGCTCATCATTATCATCATTTAAAACTTATTGATCCTTTGTAGAAACAAAGTAACCCAATTTTTTCAATCAATAGTTTATTTTCACATTACACCAACATATTTCTTCCTTCATCCATACATCTCAAATATGGTCTGTTCCTAAAGCTTTTATCACCTCTTTTAGCAATATATATGTTCTAGCTCCATTTCATCATCTTATTTTTGCACTGATGTCATCCATGCCCAATATATATATATATATATATATATATATATATATATATATATATATATATATATATATATATATATATATATATTATTTCATTGAGAGTCATTATTTAATTATAGTAAATTATTGGCAAGATGGTACCTCAATCTACTTTTAGCCTGAAAACTAAACAGGAGGTAAAGAATTATAAACAAATAATATTTGACTTTATTAATAAAAGCTTGCCATTGCTTGTCACCTCTTAATCAATTTTTTTATTGCCTCATTTCTAAAGCTACATATGAATTTAAAATGCATAATTATATATATAGGATCTTTATATTTTGAGAAAAAAATACTCATCATTTCTTCAAAAAATATATCTCATTTTTCAATTAGTCTTATCAATTCCATTATTGTGACTTTAAAAATCTTGGAATTATTTTTAATTTTGCAATTTTTAAAAACAGAAGTTGCCGTTATTGTATATTTAATATATGTGGAATTTGAAAGCTACAGTTTTTGCATTTTATCTGAAGTAGGATTACTTCCATCATCTCTAAACAAATTTACTTCTCAATATATCTTTAGTCTTTATCATTTTAATGTATCAGTCATTCTATTTATTGATATAAAAATAATACAAAAAGTGATTTTGAAAATTGTCTTCATATGAACACAAATGCTTGTTTGTAAATTCATGTTTGCATATGCTAAGTTTAATAAAAATGTATTTTCGTTGCAATAATATTTAAAGATTGATTTTTTTTTTTTGCCTTATTTTAAGATTTGTCTTAGAAATATATTTATTGATATTTTTAAACTATTTGCATGGCCAACTTTTTCCTGAAAGTAGTTAGAATAACTAAACAATCAATTGTTATATTGAAGTATTATTACATAATCTTTGCCAGTTGTATTTTGCCAGTGCTTGCCATTCTCTTATTACTATTTATTTTAGAATCTCAATTTTTGAGTTAACGACTCTTTACACCATTAGAATTTAAAACATTCTTCATTCTACATATATCATAGTTTGCTATGTGTGTTGTAAAACTAATATTTGTATACTAATTCCAGGTTTTGATATTATCTGTAATAAGAGGATATATCTTTAGATAACTGAATACAATACAAGTTTTTATAATAGAAAAAATATATTTTTGATATTATGATTTGGTTTTATAGTAAAGATGCAAAGACTGAGAGCAAGAAAAGATGTTATTTTTAGATAAACAAGAAATAATAAGTGGAAAATATAAACAGAGGGTGTGAAAATCATGCTTCTCAGCTTGTAAAGAAGATTAGAAAATATAATGTATATATATGGTAGATAATGATCTAGAGTTATTGCTTGTTTATAAGTATACTATTGTTTCTATATTTCTATCTACTGGTAAAAAGAGAACTTGTTTAACATGCATGGGGTCTATAAAATAATATGTCTTTACAAAGCAGATTCTATAAGAAACAAAAACTAATATGACATCTTTTGAAACATTATTATTTTAAAACAAAGAAAGTAATCATATAAAAAGTGTAAACTAACATTACATAAAAGATAAGAGAATGCCAATGGATTTGGAGAAAATGTTATAATAGACAAAAATAATTTTTTTTAGTAATTGTTTTCTTTATGATGTATTTGATATTTGTCTGCTTTTTTCTATCTAGAAAAAAATATTTTTAAATAATGAGATATTAGATTAATTTTAAGAACATGACAAACAATGGGAGATTGCCAATGAAGATGATCAAATGCTACATAGTACTCCATTGCTTAGTTAGTCTGCTAAAAACTTACTACTAAAAATATAAGTGAAATAAGTATATACTGATATTTTAAATAAAATTAATATAATATGTTCATTTTAAGGGAATTTAATTGTATTTTGAATTTATAATAAATTTTAATACTGTACTGTAATATTTCTTCTAACAAGATTCAATAATCGATATTATTTTAAAATGACTAGTATTGATTTTATACATTCATAAAATTACTTATCTGTCAATTTTTTCCTTGTGTGACCACTTAAAAGTTAATTCATTGATATTCTTATTTGCTATACTTTTTTCCCTAAGACTCCACCTAGGGAGACTCATTTAAATATCCTAATTAGAAGCAGTCCTTAATTAAATCTGTCACTTTAAAAAAAAATTCTATGGTTATGAATATTAATAATCCTCATTAATTAACACTAGAGAACAGAATAAACCAATTAGTCTTGTTTATAAACACTATTTTCATTAATATTTATATATTGTAGCCAAATTTACATAAGGAGCATACTAAAATAAAATATATTAAATTTGCTGTTGGATAAAATAAGTAAAAATATTAAAAATATATTAAGTGTAACAATATTTAATAAAAAATTTTAAAATTAAATTGATTTAAAAACTTATTAACATATATTTTTTGTGGAGTAATTTAATTCCTGATAATAAATCACTTTTTATTTTAATACATTTGTATAAATTAACATAATTTGGTAATTAAAACAAAATGTGAATTGTTGGCTCAGTGGTAGAGAAGCATGCTCATGAGAAAATGCTATTACTTGACTGAAAAAAGAGAAATAAGATATTACCTAATATTATAAACAACTAAATATGTAATTAAATGTAATTTAGAATTGAAATATTATTAAATTTGAATTTATAAAGTTGCATAATTTATTATTGCAAATTTATGTGTAGAAACTTTGTAATATATATTACCAATGATAATAATAATTGACAAATTAAATATAAATTCTATTTTGTATTGGGAAGACTATTAAATAAGTGCTTTAAATTTTTCAAAAAATATACTATCATAACAAAGACAATATAAATATATTTATTTCATTTTTCAGGTATACTTGAGCCTAAAACCAACTCTACACAATACTATAACTACAGCATTTCCACTTATTTCTACATATATAATTTCAAAAAGTGAAAGTTGCAACATTGTATAATCATAAATACATTGCTTTTTTAATATATACTTTAATATTAATTATATTAAACCAAACTGGAAATCTATTATAGTATTTGTACTAAAATTTTTAAGCAATTATCAATATCATTGTCAACCATTATTTGTTAAATTCACAATAAAAATCTCTGCATTCATTACATTTCTCTCCCTAAGTCTACAGCTTTTTTATAAAGACATTATCCCTGGAAACTTCTTTATCTCAACCATATTTCTCACATATGATTTTCTCTATTCTATTAAAATCTAATTTAAGATTCAGTTGTTTATCAATTGTCTGGTAAAGTTTTAAATGTAGATAATTCCGTTTTTTTCCTTAACTCCTAATTTACTAGCATATATGAATAATTATTTATATAGTGAAAAAATATTTAAGTTTAGAAATAATGAGGAGAAAATAATTGCATAAGTAACATTAAGTTTCAGCTTAAGCCTATTTGTCTAGTCCTATTACTTGTAAATTTAATACTGTGATTATTACATATACATAAAATGTATAAACATTAAATAATCATAGTTCTCAAATAGAAATAGAAACAGAGAAATATTCTGTGAGCTGTCAGCATAAATGCATATACCTATTTTCTTTACCAGAAAACTTCTGAGAATAAAATGGTCTCATTTATTTCTAGAGCCACACATATTACATGTAGAGTTAATACTGTATTTATTCAATATTTATAATTAATTGCTTTCTATTGATTAATTGCGAAGATTGCTAAAAAAAAAATCGATTTTGTTTTTGTCTTTTTTAATTGGTAATGTGTGCAAATTAATAAATCATATTACATCTGCTTTGAGTTTAATTTCACTCCTAATTCTAATATTTGTCAAAACACCTAACCATAATAAAATCTGAAGCTTTAGACATAAATGGAATACTTTATTCTTAGGCATTTTCTGACAAAAATGTGAATAAGTGAATATATACTGACATCTCATAGAAGATATTTCTGCCTCTGTTTCTATTACTTTTAAATATACAATGGAGTCAGGGACAGCATATTCTTTTACAACAAAATAAATACAATTGTTATAATTAATGTAATTGGCTGTCATAACATGTACATGGGCAAGACATTTCCAAAACATTTTACTTTGACTAGAGTATTAATCATCTTTGTCATATTTTTTAGGACTTAGTTTCTTAATTTAGTTAATATAACCATTTATTTATAACTTTCGCAGGAAAAATTCATTACAGTATTTAAAAAAAAACATGTACACATAATTTTGGTCATAAATCTGATAAACAGAGTTATAAAAGCTAATTAAAATACTTGTTATGAAAGAAATAGCATCCTCATCCATGTGACTTTCTTTTTGTGCAATATTCTGTTATGATTATAAGCATAACTTTTACTTGAAAAAAATATTTATGCATTTTAAATTTATATATTCACTTTATAATATATAAATAAAATAATTTTATATTATTTTTACATTTATATATTTGTTTTTGTATTATATTTTTCCTGTTAATACCATTTGGTCCAATAGAAATTTTGCTCTAGAATGTGGATCTGGAACTGACTATCCTTACATATATAGATTGCAATATATAATGATTTTTCTACAACCATTTATGTTCATTGTAGCATATAGCATTGCTAAACATTAATTACTTTAAAAGTATGATTATATTAAAAGAGGATTTGTTTTACAAATATAAGCTGCCTAATGATTGTAAGCAGGGTATTTTATTAATTTATTTTTGTATGATATATGCTGAAGCATTATATTCTCTTATACAATAGTGACTAAGGGTTATAATATTTTATTCTTAGTTCAAAATGGTAATGATATAACAGTGGTAATTATTGTCTAAAATATATTTTAAACTATATACATAGATATCAGAGATGAAACATGACTTTTTTAGGAATAGAAGCACATGATAAAATCTTTTCTATAATGCTTTTATTTTACTTGCCACAATAATTTTTACATAATAGCTAGTATATACATATTATATACATCTAGAAAACTCTGGAACTCTCTTATCAATATTTCTATTTTCTAAATGCTTTTAATATTCTTAAGTTTTAACTAGTAATTACATTGTATCATTGTTTGAACTTCATATAATCAATGAACAATGCAAATAATGTGATGGTCAAACTCATTAGTTGCTTTATATAAAAACAGTTCAACTGTTGGTAAAAAATTGAAAGTTAACAGAAATTCCATACAAAAAATAATGAGTTTGAATTGTTCATTCTTCTTTTTGATATTTGACAAAATAGCTTAGAGAAAAATATTGAATTCTTTTATCTGTTAATCAGACCATGGCTAATTTAAGTATAGAGAATATCAATATATTTTTATTTTCCAAATGCTTTTAACATTATTAAGTTTTAACTTTAATATTGTTTGAACTTACTTATAATCACAAGTAATGTGATGCTTACTTGCCTTATATAAAAACAATTCAATTATTGGTAAAAAAAATTAAAGTCAACAGAAATTCCATAAAAAAGTAATGAGTTTGAAATATTCATTCTTCTTTTTTTATATTTAGCAAAATAGTTTAGAAAACTTTCTTTTTACATTTGTACGTGGAACTTGTTGGATCAATTTTGTGAGGTGAATATGTACATATTTCAGTGAGTTTTTAAAATTGAATTCTAGTTAAAGCTTTTGAACTTTTTAGTGAATTTTTCTACAAAAGTACTCATCCCATTCAATACATGAAGCCATCACCCCTGATATATATTTATAAAGTATGTTCTTATATTCATAAGTATAAAAAATACAATAATCCTGTTATATAATATTGTCTGAAACCTGTGATGATAGCGTTATATATTTAATTATATGTGAGATAATTTTTGACCTATATTAACAGGTAATGATGAAATTTATAATTAATATCTTAAAATAAGCAGGAAAAATTAGAAATAATTTTGGAAAAGTTGTATACCAAATGTCTAAATGATAAAGATGTACTAGATAATTGGAAGAATGCAGTACTAATATTAATATTTAAAAAAGATGATAAACAAAATATTAGAATTACAGACCTTTTGGTCTTCTATCAGTTTTATACAAAATTTTTATCAAAAGAATTACAACTCATCAAAAGTGAATTTTGGATTTTAACCAACCAAAAGTATAAGCTGGATTTAAAATTAGTTTTAGTACAGTGGATCACATCTAAGTTTTGAGAGAAGTTATAGAAAGAACCAATGAGTATGAGTTGCCATTATGCTTTGGATTTATAGATTATGAAAAGATATTTCATTTTATAAGTATTATTTCAATGATTAAAGCATTAGTTCATAAAGGTAGAAACCCAGAATATTGTCATATTTTGAAGAATATTTACAAAAATGCAACAACAATTAGATTACATAATGGTACTAAGAAAATTAATATTGAGAATGGTGTATAAAAGGATGACACCATATCTCCAAAACTTTTTACAGCAGAGCAGCAAAAAGTATTTTGTGAATTAAAATGGAAAACTAAGGGAGTGTAAATGGAGATTATTTAAGTCATCTAGATTTTGAAGATGATATAATTGTTTTTTTTTCAAATAATGTTGTAGAGCTTCAAGAAATGTTGCAAGAGTGATATGATGAAAGTAAGAAAGTAGGATTAAAAGTAAATGTTACACAAAATATTCAACAAAAGTAAATGTTGAAAAGACTAAAGTTATGTTCAATGCATTTTCTCAAAAGATGAAATTTAAAATTAATAATGATGATTTATGAAAAGTTAACAACTACAAATATCTTGGTCAAATTATTACTACATATGAAAACATAATAGATGAAATTAATCATAGAATTAAACTTGGTTGGAATGCTTTTGGAAGACATAACCTAATATTAAAAGGAAATATGCCTATGTGTTTAAAAAGGAAGTTTAATAAATGTGTTTTACCAGTTCTTACTTATAAATCTGAGACTTGGATACTTAACAAAAGAGTAATGCAGAGACTTCAGACTACTCAATGAGTTATAGAGAAATGTATGTTAGGAATAACAAAAAGAGATCAAAAAATAATAAAAAACATGGCTTGAGAGATCAAACAGATGTTATTGACATCATTTAAAGGATTAAGAGACTGAAGTGAAATTGGTCTGGACATATTACTAGAAGAGATGATAATTGCATTCCAAGATATTGTAAAAAGCCTAGTGAGAGACCACATTTGAGATAGATGGATGAATTAAGAAAATATGTTGTTAAATGTGGAGAAGAGAGGCTAGAGAATGGAGAAGATGGATTGAACTTGGAGAGCTCTTCATCCTATAATTGCTTAATAATAGCTGAAAATGATGGTGATGATGATGATTTATGTATATAAACATTAATCTAAGCACAAGATTTATATATATAAGTACAATAATAATTTATGTTCTTAAAAATGTAGTTTTAAATATTAATTTTTATTGAGAGAAAAATAAAAAAAGATTTGATTATTAAAAATATGTTTGAGAAACATATAGATATATTGTTAAAAGGATGTTGCTTTGATAATAGTTTGAGATTGTTGATCGTTATTGGGATTATCTAAGTGTTGACTGATTTTAATGATTATATATATATATATATATACACACACACATTAAAGTATGAGTGAATATGTGCCTGAGACAGTTGGTTATATGCTTGCTCGTATTTGCAATACATAAAAGTATTTAAATTGAACATTCTGTTTATTTATTTTTAAAATTAGTTAATTATATATACATTTACATGAGTAAGTATAAAAATTGATTTTTATAATAATAGTATATCTTTTATTTTAATACAGGTATCAATGAAAAAATTATTGTTTTATGATGAATATAGTATACATTGGTACTATATGCTTGTTTGATTGTAAATATTTCTATTAGTTAAATAGATTATATTATAATTATGAATCAAATTACAAGAGAAATTCACATGTTCAAATAGCTCTTACATGTTCAGATAGTTGGACAGATCATAGATTGGTTTGTTCCAAGATTAAAATGAGAATTGCATTAAAAATATATTATTCCAATTATACAAAGAAAATTGATGTTCATTCTTTAGAAGAATATACTGAAGATACTGATGTTAACAGCTATTAAACACTAAAATTGCAAATTTGGATCTTCAGGATTGTAATATTACTGAAGCATGGAAGTTTAGAAGTATGTTATGGATACAGATAAATCTATTTTTTGATTAACTAAAAAGTAGAATCATGAATGGCTTTTAGACAAAGATTTTATCATTAGTGATTCAAGTAAAAAATATGGCACTTTCTATTAAGTAGAATAATAGATTTAATGTAGAATTATGTAATAAATTTAAAATATGAATACAGAAGGTCAAGAACTTTTATGAAGGCTTTAAAATTATTAGTGGATTGAAACTGCAAAAAGATAAAGACATTCATTGATTATGATCATTCTACATTGATGCATTGTTTTGTTTTCAACATATGGACCTGAGAAATGCTATCACAATTCTATTCAATCCACAAATGTCACTTTCTTATATAATGACAATGATCTTTTTTTTATATAAGGAAAGAGTATTTTGGTCATCTTTTGATAAAATAATACTTATACAAGATATGAGATGATGGCTTTTAATAATATATCTGTTTTAACTAATATGTAAATAAACAAACAAACTCCTTCTTTTAAAAACTTGCTTTTTATATGATTATAATCATCAATAAAAAATCCAACATTTTGACTATTTTATAAGTGTGCCTTGAAAAAGACTATATAAAATAGTTGAAACGTTGGATTTTTTATTGATGATTATAGTCATATAAAAAGCAAGTTTTTAAAAGAATGAGTTTGTTTATTTATATATTGGATATTTATGAACTATTTTGGAAAGAAGAACTGTGTGGTTGATGTATTAAATTCTGTTTTAACAACTCATTTAGATTTGGGCAAAGTCACTCAGTTTAGTGAAGTCAAAATAATGTTGTGTAATTTTTAAGTGGAAATTCTGAAGACCATGATAAAATAATTGGAGAAATTTTAAAATATGATGGTAATATATTAGTTTCAAAAATATGGATGTTTTAGAAGTATCTAAACTCTGAAGTTATGCCAACTGACCTTAAGAATGCTTTCATCTTCTAATTTTTTTTAAAAAAGGGAATAGATAAGATTTCAGTAATTATCATGGAATATGATTGTTATCTCCTATATTAAAAGTACTTTCAATATTTTGTTGAATACTTCTAGTTATAAATGAATGTTTGCCACAGATTCAATGTGGTTTTAGAAAATTAAGAAACCCTATTGAAATGATTTTTGCTGCCAGTCAAATGCAAAAAAAATGTTGGAAATAAAGAAGCATTTCATTTATTAATTTTATTAACTTGGTAAGTATTTGATTTACTTAATAGGACAGATGTAAAACATTGTTTCAAATTATTTGTTTGTCCACAAAAATGTATTCATATTATACAGCTTCTGCATGATGAAATGAGGCATTTGATATGAAAACTTGTGTTAAACAAGAATCCATATTTTCTTCTACATTGCTTTCAGTTTATATGACCATAGTCTTTTGAATTGTTTACAAACAGTCAAACAGGGATAAAGATATGGTGCAAGTTTAATGGTGAAATTTTTAATTTAAATCAATTAAATGCAAATCCAAGAACATCTCCTTGGATTCTGGATTTACAGTATGCTGATATTTGTGCTTCTTTTGATGGTTCAAAAGACAATTTACAGAATATTCTTAATGTTTTGAATGCAACTGATTTATTAATTAATGTTTAACAAACTCAAGTTTTTTTTATAAGTCACTGATGGAAAAAAATACTCAGCACATTTTTAGCTTGGATGCTTATCAATTTGAGAATTAAATCAGTTTACATATATATATATAAGTGGATTGAAAAGATCAACTATAGACTCCAATATGTTACTACTACTTTTAACAAGTTAAAAGATAATGGATTTCATTACAGGAAATTAAATACTGTAGCTAAGTTAGCTGTATATAAAGCTGTTATTTTATCTCATTTATTGTAGTGCCATAAAACTTGTCTCTTTATTGGTACAATATAAACATGTTAAAAAAAGGACATTTAAAAATAATCTGTAAAATTTAAAAATTCTATTTCAAGTTTGTAAAACCAATAAATATTTTCTTGAGCATGCTGAATATGAAACATTGAGCTCATCACTATTAAAACACATGCATATTGGATTAGGCAGCTAAAATGAATAATGGAAGGCTTCCTAAAATAGTGTTCTATGGTAAACTTGGGCATGGATTTCATAGGAGAGATAGACACCATTTACAATATAAGGATTATCTCAAAGCCATTCTAAAGCATTCTAGTAGAAAATGTTTTCATTGGGAAGATATGGCAGAAAATAAAATATCTTGGGTATCTAGAATTATACATAATGTTAAAGTAATTCAGAAAAAAACTTTTCTGCTGAGGAAAAAAGACAACTAGCAAAATATCAAACAAAAAGAAAAATAAATCAGCATGACCCATGTATGGATGTATTTGTTGTTCACAGATTGATTTGCATAATTATTGAAAAACATATTTCTAGAATATTTTTTCTCTACTTTGCTCTGCCTAGTTCTTTTTTTTATTATTATAATACCTATATACATTTATTAACACTGCTTAAAATAGAGAATTTCTCACAAATCATTTGATTTCTTGGATTCATATTTTGGCTTCATCAGAATATTGTTATACAAAAGCAAACCTCTCCATATCAATGCAATTAATTAGAGTTTTTGCCTGTAAACACATAAATAAGTTATACATAAATAATTTTATTGTTATGGTTCATACATGAATAAATATTATTGACACTTATCAAGATATGACAAGGTGATAATCATATTTATATAATGTGTATTTTGCTTTTTTCAAAATATTTGTTATATATTAAATAGTAGTTTGTGTAATAGAAGAATTTATGTGAGGTTATATTCATTTAACTTCTTAAATATACGAATTTGATTATAATTTAATTATATGTAAATGGTTTTGTATAGTTATTTAATAATAATATGTTTTTAATAAAACTTTGATAATAATTTTTTTAAATCTATTTTGTAAGTCAATAAAGAAATATATTTATTAAAATAACTGTTTATTTAATCTTTATATACTGATTATCTCTGAGTCAATGATGGACATGTATATGATAAATTATATTACAAATGTAATATGGATTCATAAAATTATTTAGAATAGCTAATCTAAGATATAACTTTCTCCTATCGCAATATGGATAGTAATAGAACACATGAGATCATAGTTAACAATGTCATGTTTATATATATACATAATAGATTGAAAGATTTAATATAATGTATATTGATTATTTTTCTAGAATATTTCTTTAAACTAGACATACTTAGGAATTCAGTATACTGCTACAATGTGAATTAAATTTTAAATTAAATATATTACAATGGTGTAATTTTATTTCTAATTGATAAACGATACATTCCACTATTGATAAATAATTACTTTTAGAAAGTTGGAAATTCCACTATCTAATTATGTTATTGACTCATAGAGTAAGAGAAAACAAAAGATATCAAAAAATGTGTGTAATTTATATATAATTAGTTTTTTTTAATTAAATTATTTAGTGTCATTAATTATGTATGATATGTGATTAGGATAGGTAAATCTGGTATAGAAATTGCCATCATTATAAAGACTATGATCTGTTCTGATATGAAAGCGGGACTATGATTATCGTGATTTATGATTCATTATTATCTTTGGTCAATTGTTTCCTCTGTCATAAAACTCAAAAGCTTACATAATAGATGCGGGATTCAAACTCAGACTTTCACACGACTCTCAACTCACCATGCTATCTCATATTGCAGACCCACCTGATCATACACATGTTGAAAAGATAAATAATAATCAATATACGTATTTCGTGCTAAACTAGCCTTCATCAGTTGGTCCAGATTACCATCACACATATATACAATCAGTGCCCGCATACATTATATATATATGCAGATTTAAGTCTGTATAGAAAATAATCATTAAATACCGTAAATACTTAACTACTACCATATATTCTTTGATTATTTTTCATATTTATACCCAAAACAAAAATCACAAAATTATATTTTTATATAGAATTTTAACATATTTAAAGTTACTTTTAATAATTCTATAGTTTTCTATTTGAATTCTAAATAATTTTAAATAAATTATTTCTAGGTCTGAGCTTTTTTTCTCTTTTAAATGATGTGTTTTAGCTTCTTCATTTTCTAAATAAATCCAATGACAAATGTCATAGCAAAGGTTAAATAAAGCTATAATGTTTGTAAATAAGAAAGATTTATATTCAATGATACAGTGCGCCTCTCTTGCTTTATTCTGCAAAAATCTTTTCCCGCAAAAAAATAATTTCATATTCTAATTGAGAATATATAAGAATCATTATATTTATAATACAATCTATCATAATATACTGTTAAGTGCAAATAATTTCCGTTCAGTCTTGGTGAATAAGTCATGTGATTAATTGAAATTTTAGTCAATCGCAGTGAATTGTTGGTTGCAACTTATTCCCATCAAGGAAATACAATGAATTTGAATTGGGAAAAAAAATCTTATAAATTATGAATCACTTGTTTATTTTATTTTACGCTTTTTAAGTTGATATTCATTTTACAATTATTAAATTGAAAAAAAGGAAATGGAAACTATTTATATAATTTGAATTAAAATGGAAAAAAAAAAGAATTAAACTTTGATTTACTACGTTCATCTATCATTTGCAGTATATTATTGCTTAGATAGTACAATGAGAGTTCTTATGTTTATATTGCACGCTGTCATCGTCAATGGTATAATAATAAGACATCTGTCTGTAATGCTTATAGCCTTGTGTTCAGATATGAATACAGCTTGGAAATGTTTTCAGATACCAGAAAATTTTGATGTTTAAGATTTCTTTCTTGAATCCCTATGTTAATTGATTGTGAAATCGTAGACTTTTATGTACCAATGTTGTAAAATATGGTAATTCAGTTTCACTTGTCCAGATCATCCTTAACATATTTTCGTCATTATGGAAATGATTTAGAATCTTTTTATACTCATTGGAAAGTGATACAATTACCCAGGAGAAACAATAGTCAATTCCTTTTTTAAAGAAAATTCTGTATCTATATTCTACTTCCATATTCAGGAATTGATCATTGGAGATTATCAATATTCTTTTTAAATTTATTTATTAAAAAATTATCAAACAGTTTATTGCTTGGGAATAATTATAAGAAGTTCAATTCTTGGAAGTGACAGAACTCCCATCCCACCCAGAGACAATCCCAAAATCTTGAATATCAGCACATAATTCTGCCACTGCACTCAACCAAGCAGGTGAAATAATTAAATAATTAAATGCCTGGGAATTCATGACAATTATAAGTATAAGAGGTGGCCAGGATCTATGGATCTTGATCTTTATTATCAACATTTTACTATTACACTAAACCATGCAGAGAAAAAAACAAATGATTTATTGTTCAAGAAATTATAAACTGGTCAAACACTAGAAATGACAGAGCATATATGGACATTGAGTTTCAAAGTTTGGTACTCTGTCACTGCATTAAACAATGCAGGGCAATTCAATCAATTAATCATAAAATTGCCTGTTTAATTGAACTTTCTCAGACTGTATATATGTTTTAGCTCATAATATTAGTCTTTAAAATTTGTGATGTAATCATTTGAAGAGTATTAATTTTTGTTTTTATAATAATTCATATTTTCATTCTGTTTCCAGACTTTTTTCACTATTTTTATTGATTATACTTTCAATCTTATTCATTTTCAGCATATTTAGTACTACTGAAATTTCCATAGTCATTATTTTTTTCAGCAACATTTTTCTTTTAATTATATTTAATAGATAACCAATAATATTATATATTTTTATTTTATAATCTATAAAATCTGACAACTATTAAATAATATTGCCTAAATTTGTAGTATTCTATCATCTGATTACTTTATCTGCCTTTAGGCAGAGAACTCAGTATACATCCGGGAGCCATTATTTCTTATGAAAAATACATATATTATGATTGCTGTAAATATTTTGTATATTAATGTAATAATATAGAGTTATGCTTTCTGAAATTAATAAAGAGATTGAAAAGAAATACACAGGTAAGAAAACAAATAGTTAGCATTATAATGAAATAAAAAATATGAGGCTGAAATAGAACTGGACTATAAATGTCACTTGAAAAGATGACAGTAAATGGACTGTTAACATTTTAATTTGAATACAAGATATTGTAAGAAATATAGGAAGAGATCATATGTGAAATAGATAGAAAATAAAAATGTTTTAGAGAAGGAAACCTATAGATTGGAAAACTGGATGTAACAGATCTTATTCTGTAATAGATTAGTAATGGTTGAAAATGTTGATTAAGTTTTAAAATAAAATTTAAAATTTTGACAAATAATACATATATATATATATTTATTAATCATACAAGAAAGCAATAATAAATAAACCAATAATTTATTGCTAGTTTTTTTTTTTTTACAATTTAATCAAAGAAATGCATAAACATGTTCAGTAAAAGAAATAGTTGTAAAATAAAAAATGATCCAGAAACTTTTGATAGATAAAAAAAGTTTAATTTTACTATTGTTTGATATAATATTTTTGAAATCTCAAGAATTAAATTTATACATTAAATATTTACAGTTTTGAATTTTTTAAAAACATATTCAAAAATTTGATTAAGCAAAACATAAGATTCATAAGTCATTTTAAAATAAAATACAAAATTTTGTAGTGAAATTACATTTAAAAATTACATTTATACTGTGTTAAAGTAGAATAACTTTTTAATATGTTTTTTTTTAATTGAAAGCAATTCTGAAAGGTTAAAATTATTGTATTTGAAAAATAATGAATTCTAAAATTAAAAGAAGAAAGATAATTTAAAATTAATAATAATAACAATAATAAAAACATCAACCTACTTTAAATATATGTATATTATTAACATTAATAACATAATGATAAAAAGTTTATTAAATGTTGCATCTGAAGTATGAACTATATGGAACAGACACTTGAACTAATAAAAAAACAGATAAGAAAAAATTGAAACTTATGAGTTGTGGATTTAGATAAAATTAAACAACATATTTACAAAAGTGTGTATATTAAAAAAGATTTTTTTATTAAGAAATCATAAAAAATTAGATTAGGTATACTTAGAGCCAGAAAATTAAGAATGATATATTGGAAAGATATAGAGAAAACAAAGGATAAAAAGGTAGAAATAATACTGTATTACTGATCTAAAAGAAGGCAAGAAATATATGTGTATAAAAGTTAAAACAATGAACATTAAAGTTTGAATCTTGTCGGTTTAATGTAATTTAATTTCAGAAAATAATTAGTGATGATGATGATATTAACAAATATTGCAGTTATGACAGGATAGTGCTTTTTTTATTGTAAGTATTAAATGATTCTTTTCTTTCAGTTGTAATTTGACATTTTTTGAATGGATAAATATATTTATTTTCGGTAAATCTTTATATTAGTCTGTTTGGTTTATATATATAATACTGACCCAAATGATGAATTACAGCAAAAAAAAAAAATGCATAACTTAAAATTAGGTAGAATTTTATTTATTGATTTTTATTTGGATAGTAATTTTATTTATTTACTTTTATTGAAGTTATTAGATGTTAAATTTAAACCTATGATTAATGATAGTACTTTCTCTAGTTTAAAGTCAAATACTTATCATCATTTTTATGTCAATTTTATTCAAAAGCTTTGTATACTATTTTTGCTTATAAGAAAATTTTTTAGTCATTATTAACCTCTACTATAATGTAATTTGGAATTACAGTGGGTTATATATTTTTCAAGAATTTCATAGTTTACTGGTTAATACATCTGCTTGCCATACCCATAACCTAAAGATTGAATCGGGATATTTTTCCAGGTAGGTGAATCTAGTCAATCAGTTAATCATTTAATTGTTGATTATGAAACTATTAACTATTCATAATAATCCAGGAGAGAAAACAATATATATAATTCATAATCAATTGATTAGCCTGCGGTTAACTTCTCATTCTCTATATTTTTATTTTTATTAAATTAATTTTATTAACAAAAAATAATAATTATATACATTTTTTTCTCTATATGTTGCAGTAAATAGGTTATTTGTGTTTGCTTTGTCATTTTTATATTTTCAATTTTGTAAATGACTATTGATATTATACAATGATTACTTTGGGTTTTTTCTTTTATTTGTATAATTAATTATTCTCAAAACACTTTACGTGACTTCTACTGAATAATATGTAATAGATAAGACATGTTTTTGATATGATTTGTTGAATATATTTAATTTTTTATTTAATATTTTTTCCCCATTTAGAAATATCAATATCTATTTTAGTCATATTGTGTGAAAGTCTGTGCTCATATACCCTATATATTTTATATTTTTGTGGTTTACTAATTTGATTCTATTTACTTTTTTTTAGCATTCACTCAAAGCTGTCATATTCTAACCATTATACTTTTTTTGCAATTAATTTATTTCAATATTTTCTTTGTTTATGTCATAAATTTATCTTCCAGCACAAATTCATTAGTTTTCTTTTTTTTTTGCTTTTATATAATATATTTTACATTTTTTTGTTCTTTTCTTTTGTCATCTGTAATCTTTATTTTTTTTTTTAAAAAAGATCTTTTTCATCATTAATGTATGACTGTTATATGTATATGATTATAATAACAGTTACATGATTCTACTAAATATATGGAATTCTTTTTTTATATATAATATTTTCTGACTTGAAATTTTTTTATTTCTCCAAAGCAATTCACGAATATCCTATTAATTTTGAAATGAGTTCTGAAATTGAATCAAGGATTTTGCTTTATCTAACTAGTGCCATAACTGAGCCATTTATCATCTTCATTTAATATTTTGTATTTAAAACTTTGTTTTATTTCAATATGTTAAATGCATAAAATATTTTAAACCATGTATACTTAAAACTATTAGCCAACCATGAATGCTTTCAAACCACTTTTAAATTAATTTTTTATTAATTGGTATTCATTGCTCTAAATCAATGGTGTTCAATTTATCTCTGTAATTTTTTTTTTTTTTGTCAACCGACTTCATAATTTACTTTCAACAAATTTAATTTTTATATCGAAATATAAAATTCTAACAAATCATACTTTTATAATTAATTGACTTATTAAGATTTATTCATGGCTTTTGATATAAAATAATCTTATGATAAAATGTTAGATCACATTTGCCCTACACCACTATTTTAATATAATTACCAAAATTTTTCACTCTACTTTCATATCGTAATGCATTGTTCAACATTACTTTAGTTTTATTCATTTACATATATTCAAAAATTATCAATGGGAATATGGTTTTAAGTCATCATTAATTTAAATATGATTTTGATCAAAAAATTTATTTTAAGTAAAATTGTTATATCTTTTAGAATTCATCTGTAATTTTGTTATACAGTGGACTTATATATTTTTATAATATCAGTATGTATTTTTTTATGAATATTTTATAATGAATTATAAAGCTTGAATATAATGAAATTTAGTAAAACAAGTAATTTTACTAATTTTTGTTACTGCCGAGTTTTTTTTGACAAAATATGTCAATTGCAGTGAAATTTATGGAATAATAAATATGGAGAATAATTTAAATCTGGCAAAGCAAGTTTTTGTTTAGTAGAAAAATATAATATAGGCAAATATGACACTTAATGCATTCAAAATATATCAGACATATTCTAGATTCCAATTAATATCAATCTCTTAGTTTCTAGAACATATGGCAGATAATACAAATTTGTAATTTTTTTAGTTTAAATTCGTATTCAATGACTTTTCAAAAATTCTACAGATTGTATTCAAATCCTCAATCATGGAAAATATATATTAAAACGTAAGATATGAAATTCATGGTATATAGTTATATGTCAATATTATTGATAATTTTATATCAATAGGATTCTATAAAATTTTGGTTTTATTGGCATTTTTATATGTGTTTTTAACTAATCTTATTCTTCAAATCTATTGCTTTCCGTGCTTTTATAAATATTTTTTGACTAAGAACAAAAACCTCTATTAATAATTTAGAATTAATTACATTTGAAGATATCAGATAAGGGTCAATAATAATAATAATGATTTTATAATCCAAAAATTTCAAGTTAATATCTTGCAGAAAAAGGATATTATTATATCCAAGCTATATATATTATTAGAAATAGAGTCAATTTTCTTTGTAAAGGTTTATAGGCATACTGAATTTATTATCTTCTAAATCATTTGATTTACTTTGCTAGAATCATTTCTTGACTATATTTCATCAGTTTTGTATTTCGTAATCAATTTTAAATGTTATATTTACCTATACATATTGCAGCATATTGTTCATCATTTTGTCCCTTGGAAAAATATTTTATAAGATTTCAATGCTTCTTTGTTGTTTACCATTTATTTGGGTATGCTAATTTAAAAAATTTGAAGTAAAACCATGGGAGAATTGTACTTAACACTATTGATGTTATTACATTTGCTATTGGATTTGTTGATGAATTAGTATGTTCCTTAATTTTCTTATTTATTATACTATTTTGTTGTTCAGAATCTAATTTATTAATTATATTAAGCATTCTTAATAACTTTCAAAATTGACTCACATAACAATTCTAAGTAACCAAAATAGGTTTCAAACAACATTCTATTTTCTTCAGAAATTAAAGTTGCTACACCTCGGTATTCTTTGTTAATATGTTACCTTTCAAATGGCATGTAAAGTGAGCACTCAAATTAATTTATTGCTAATACATTTAATAATGAAATCAAATCATTTTATTTGGAATTGCTCTAATCAGCAGTGAAAGCAAAAATAAAAAATCTATTCTTGAATGTTTAATTGCAATTTATTACCAGTTGATGTATTTTCAGTCTTACATTATAATTAAAATTCAGTAATTAAAACATATATTTGAGGTATATAACCTTATTTCTTATTTATAGTAATCATTTTCTATTTAAGCAAAGAAATTTAAATTGTATCAAAATATTTGACAATTGTATTAGATTTAGAATTATCTTATTATTGTAGTAAATGAATAATTTAATATTGTATTTCATCAATTAATTTATTATTTTTAATTTTGTTTGAAGGAAGATGTTTTTGGATGATTATAACATTTTTCTAATTTTTTAGATTCATATAATATCCATTAAATAGTTGGAGTATCATTTAAACAATATCTTTGGATATTAAAACAATAGCCACCCAATGCAAGACTTAGTAATCAATGAATGCAAGAAGGATTGTGAATAAATTCTTATCTACTGCCTACTGAGAATACTGCAATTAAGATCAAGGTGCTGTGCTTTCAGATCCAAGACTCCTTACTGATGAACCGACAAGCTAAAAATCAGTCTGGGGATATTGTACGAGTAGGTACTAAATAGAGATTTTATGCACAAACCTTCTTGCATTCATTGATTACTAAGGCTTGCACTGGATGGCATTACTGTAAGGAAAGTTTGCTACTGTTTTAACAGTTTATGTAAGCATAGAAAATGACCATCATGTGATCTCTGGATATTATTTTCATTGTAAACTTGACAAAATATTTAAACTTTCCATATGCCACAACCATATTTGATTTTGCAGTCTTCTATTTTCATGAAGTGTAAGATTAAGAAAACAGTCAATTACTTAAATATTCCCTGTGTGCATAAGCTTATTGTAATATATGGTCACATATTTAAGCCAATGTTATCTAAATCCAATATGGTTAAATATAATGTAATGATGAATTTTAAATCATTCACTAATGATAACTATCAATGTTATTGCATATAATACTTATTGCATTTAAATTCCATAAGCATGAAATATTAGTATAATTAGTTAGAATACATTCAGTGAATATTATTTATTATTGATATATTGTTAAAAAAATGAAAACACAAATTTGACATGACTCTATTTCCTTACATTCAATGGCAATGTTCTTTTTTTATTGTAATCTAGAGCTGTATATTTTAACTTTTTTCAGTAATCATTAGATATCAGATAATAGAACTGCTATATCCATATTGTATTTTGCTAGTAAGAACTTTCTATTCTAATAAAACTCCCATCAAAGAGTCACCTTTTATTTTTTAAAATCATGCATGTCTTTTTACTAGAGTAAAAATTACTAGTTTTGACAGCATATGATAAATGTAAGTTAGAAAATCATTAATGTACACTATTCTAGAAAAAAAAATAGATACCTATAGTTGATATAAAACTGAAGTGATTGGTCTAATATCATATTTATCTAATTATATAAGCAAGTTGACTTAGGCTTAAAATCTTATGTGCTTTGAATTTCAGGCAATTAACTTGATATTGTAAATGAAGTGTTTATCCAAAGATCTTATTCATGAGTGTTATAAATAAGAAACTACTTTGGTGATGTTAATATAATAGCACTAGCAACTAGTATTTATTAAATTTTTACCAAAACCACCTTTTCCTTTATTTTGTTATAATATCTTATAAATACAATTTATCCAAACCACTTCGAACACTTTTTAGAAAATCCTTCATTATACATATTTCTGGTTAATTATGTATTGTTATATATTTTATGCTGTTTTTAGTTTTTTTATTGTTTACATTTTTTATAGTATTATTTATATAGTTATGTATTTAATTTTGTTCATTATATCATAGCTCTGAAGAAGACTGGAGGCCAATGTAAGGTGTATGTATATATTGTACTGGTCAGAATTGTATGTTCATTTAATAAGGTTTAGAATCTAAGCAAAAGTACCCTAAATCCACTCATGCCCGAGATACACAGGTCAGGAGCAATCATGAATTTTTCCCTATTTGCTCTTCTCTAAAACTATAACATTATAAACAACACTTCTGATGATAACATGAAATTTTATTCATTCAGGTCCCGGAGACACAGCAGAAAAACATGAGATCTATAGGGTAATTAATGTAAATGAATAATATCAAATCTTGGCTCAATCAAATATCTTATGTGAAAGAAAAATTTATAAATTTAAAATGAATTGCACACAGCTAGCATTGCAAACGAAACATGAATTATAAAATAGTATACATCCAGAATGAGCAAAGACAAAATGTTTATTTAAGATAATGTTATAACTTCTAAATAATATTATCATTATTATAAAAATTAAATGGGATTCAATGAGTGAGATTCAGTAAGACACAAATGCATAAGTAATTATCAACATAATTTAATGAACATAGCTAATTTTAAATTACATCAGAAGCATAGCACAGATTTAATGTGGTTATTACTTTGCATATAAGCAAATGATTTAGCATACTAATGAGTTATAGTATAATAATAAATTAATGTTATCAATGCAGTGATCATTACTTTAAGTAATCATAAGGATGTTTACAAATTTCTAAAGAGAGTTTTACTCTTGATATGATAGTTAATAATTTATCGTTTATGAGCATATTTGGGCCTGTACAAATGAGGAATAGGTTAACGTAATAAGTTTTACTGTGACAATCCTAAAATATTCGATAAATTATAAATGAGTGGTATAAAAACATCACTGTGCCATGTCTTATAGATAATATGAGAATTACACATAAAAGAACTTGCAGTGCTATCTATAATGACAGCGTTTAAAATGGAGAAGATGTCCGTCTTTGGACTGGAAGGCTTTATCACATATATGATTCCGCTTGCATTTATCACAAGGCAATATTCGAAAATATGAATGGTAAGGATTCCATGGCATGCCCTCCAATGTTTCACATGCAGAGCTTTAATACTCTAATGTTTATCCTGAGATCGGTTATACCAAACCTCATTTCTATATGAGTTATGTGAAGAAAATCCGGATTTCGGATGAGTAAATATGATAAAGCAAAATATAGTTCTTTAAAATGCTATCATAAGTAAGCAATGTGAATATGGATTAAGTCTTAAATGACTAATGAAATAATTTAAGCTTAAATAAAGCAATAATGGCATGCGTAATGCCATGATAAAATAATAACCCACTCAGCATCGTACGTATAACTTTAATAAATTTAGGATGTCGAATATAGAAGAGGGAAAATATTATTTCTTATTTAACAAGTCCAAGTATTTTAAATGACAATATATTATAAGCAATTTAACTCTTAATGACGTATAAATAATAAATAGTTATTAAAATATATTAATAATCAAATTTATTTTAAGAAGATAAAATGCATTTAAATATCGACAGTGACAACAACAAAAGGTTTATCTTATGCCATAATATAATTTTTAAACAATCCGCCATTAAGCATATATTTCAAATATTTAACCGAGCAAACATTTTATGTTTAACTATTTAAATATTCCAAAATATCGGAATGATTATTGAAATAATATAAGTTCGATAGATTAAAACATTAGCACACTAAAACTAATTTAAAAAGCTAATGATAGATTTAAAGTACATAATTCTGTGCTTAGCGTTTCAAAGAACAAGTTTAAAACTTAAGAGAGAAAATCACAAATTTAATGATAATTAAGTTTATAATCAGTTACCAAATAAACAAAATTACACTATGATTACAATTAAGATTTAGGAAAGAAGTGAAGTGAGGAGATTTAAGAGTTCATTCTTTAGCAAAACAGATTACCTTTAGTATTTGTGGTGGCCATTTAGCATAAAACACAAAGTTTGGACGCAAAGGCAGAATATTGACAAAATAATGGTAAACATCTTCCAATAGTTCTTTCACAGTTAAACCTAACAGTTCTCAAGTAGCGATGGCATGGCAGAAGGCAGGACAGAAATGATTTAAGATCAGGGAGGCAAATTGTTTTTACTCCCAGTTCATATTGTTTCCACTCTCTAATTGAATATGAGAGAGAAGAGTGATTTGAACTTCTTTTGTGCATTCCTAGAACTTCTGCTCATCCTATACTTGAAATTTGGCAATATTGGAAGATGTAAACAATACGTTCCAGAAAGCATTATTTAAACATATTTTTAAAATTGCAAATAACTTTAAAATATGATTTTTGGTTTGACTTGAAATGAGAATGACATTTTTAAATTGTAATAATACTTTTTAGAATTTTCTGGCATTGCTTTAGCTTTACATTAATTTTATTTATTTTTATATCTGTAATACATATACACACATACACAATTGTCTAAGTGAAGGGAATTTACAAGTTTGAAAATAAAATACACCTAAGCTAAAATAATAATTTAACTAGTTACACATAACCATTTTAAACAAACAGGGTGGAAGTTATATGTGTATATGTGTGTGCTTAACATTCCTGGATGACCAAATAAACATATAAACTGGTTCAAACCCTACTTTGAAGGTATGTAATGTCATCAGGCAGTGAAGTTAAATATGTATTACAGATTTACCACTTCACATTCTCGTAATTAGAGGAACAAACAAAAAAAAATTGTTTAAAAAAAATGATTTTACTTATACCTTTAAAAATTGTTATTCCAAGTAGCAGAGAAACACATGGTCAACTAATAACAAACTAGTCTGTCTATTCCTCACTACTATGTTTATGCCTCACTTCATGAAATTCTAACTATAATGTTTTAATTGGGATCTCCTTTTTTTTAAATCAATGGACCCTCCTAATATCTCAAAACACTTTTTACTATTCCTTCCCTGGGTCAGGCGGTATATATGGCTTTAATTGGTGTGCATTGTAAGTGCCTTTAATTGCTTCCCTTTCTCTTAACAGGAAAGCATTCTCACCACATTTCTTCTTAATTATATAAGGACCTTTATACAAAGGGGAAAATTTGTGGAATTCTTGGCATGTGACATTACTGCACTTAGGAACTTTAAGCCACACTTGATCTCCTTCACAAAATCTATGAAGAGGAATACGCCCCTTCCTAATTCTAATTTTGGCCATATGAGCTAACCTTGATCGAGCATGTTGCTGGTCACATTTTTTATCAATACAAACATCCTCATTTGGTAAGGATTTAAAAATCTCTGTGCATGGTTTGCCAAAGTGAAGACGCCTTGGCGTAAAACCTGTTGATTCATTAACTGACTGGTTAATAAAATCTGTTATTTTCTTGGTATTATTGGCCCAACCTCTATGATTCACAGAAGTATAGGTGTGGAATAGCCGGTTTATCTCTTTCATTACATGTTCACATGGGTTAGATTGTGGGTTTCTAACCGATGTGAGACAATGTGTTAGTCCTTGTCAAAGTATCCAGGTTCTCCATTCCTTGGATGTGAATGCGGAACCATCGTCTGATAGCAAAATTTCAGGTTTACCTACTTCAGAGAATTGTTTGTTTTGTAAAACCCGAATCGGATTTCTGAAATCTGCTCATGGTACCAGATATGCTTGAACATATTTAGAGAAAACATCATAAGTGACTAACAGATACTGGAAGCATCTAAATCAGGGCAAAGGACCATAGTGATCTATAGCCAATAATTCATTTGGCTTGGAAGCAACAATAGGAATGACTGTCCCTGCATACGATTTCATAAGGTGCTTTGATTTTGCACATAAGGAACACCCTCTTAATATGGTCAAAATTTGAGCATACATTCTGGGCCAATAAAATCTACATCTCACTGCCTCTTCTGTTTTTCTGGGTCCATAATGTCCAAGACTTTGATGAGTTGCATTTATAATTTGTTTCCTCATGTGGTGTGGTACCATGATTTTCCATGGATTGTCTTCTCTATTTGTCCTAATATGTAATATTCCTTCCCTTATTTGATACCGATGTATCCTTTTGGCACTCAGTTTGGAAGCATTTTCTTCTCTTTTACTTAACACTGCATGAATGATATTTTCATATTGGAGATCCCTTTCCTGCCAATATCTTATATTCTTTAAATCAGACTCAATGGATATCTCATTAGCTGTGACCATTACCTTAGCAGTTTGGTCTACAAGTTCCAGATTCTGAAGTAACATTGGCATGGGATTCCAGCTTAATATATCTGCCACTACATTTTCATGGCCTGGGAAATAAACTATGCTATAGTTAATTTTTTGTAAAATGAGGCTCCACCTTATGAGCCTTTTATTTGAAAGGAAACTTTTATTTAAGAATTCCAAACATTTGTGATCCGTGACTATGATAACTTTAGATTCCAAGAGAAATTTCTGAAACTTTTGGCATGCCCAAACAATGGCAAGTGTTTCTTGTTCGGTCATAGTATAATTATTCTCTGCTCCTTTTAATGTCCTACTACAAAAATATAAAACCTTATGTTTTCCTTCCTCATCCACTTGAAACAGTACAGCTCCCAAACCTTTCTTACTGCTGTCAGTCTGGACATAGAATGGATGATTAAAGTTAGGATGATGAAGTATCACTGTGTCAAGAAATTTCTTTTTAATATTAGAGAAATCTTAGTCATGTACGTTGCTCCAATTCCACTTTTGCCCCTTCTATAGTAACTCTATCATGTTGGATGTTTCTTGAGCAAAACCAGGATAAAATTTGTGGTAGAAATTACATAAACCCAAGAAAGATCGGATATGTTTGCGAGCAGTTGGACATGGAAAATCTTCTATTGCCTTGATTTTATCTGCATGTGCTTGTATTCCTTGCTCACCAATTAGATGGCCCAAAAAAGCTATTTCCCTGAGACCAAACGAACTCTTTTTTAAATTTATAGAAATTTTCTCTTTAGCACACTCCTTAAAAGACATTTCTAAATATTTCAAATGTTCCAATGGATTCTTAGATGCAATCACGATGTCATCGACATATGAAACCAAAGGTTTTTGCAAGTCTTCTGATAAAACTTGGCTAAGACATCTCACAAGTCCGGCTCTACTATTTATATGTCCGATTGCACTCTTTTGAACACATGAGTTTTCCCATTATAATGGAATGCTGTGTACTTACGGTCTCGTGGGTCTAAAACCATTTGCCAATAACTAGCAGTAAGATCTATGGTAGAAAACAGGCATTTGCCCGCTAACTTTACAAATAACTCTTGTGCTGAAGGAGGTATGTCACGTTCCGGAATGGTCATACTATTCAACTTCCAGGCATCTAAGCACAATCAAAGAGTACCATTTTTCTTTTTAACAACTACTAATGGATTATTATATGGTGAAGGGCTTCTCTCAATAATATTCCACTCAACCATCGGATGGATTTGTTTTTCAACTTCCTTGTGGTACTGGAACAGAATTGGATAGGTTCGTGATTGCACATACGAATTTCGAATTTTCCTTAACACGAATCCAGTGTGTGTAACCTTTTATTTCTCCTGGGACAATTGAAAATATTTGTCTATTCTCCATCAAGATTTTTTCCAATTGATCTCGATCCTTAAGCTCAGTTAGAGTAGATCCTTCAACCTTTTCCATGATCAATGCAGTATCGATGGGTTGTGTTAAACATCCCACCTTCAATGCTGGAGGTTCATTTTCTGTATTGAACTTTACAGGTTTTCCGATTATCACACACATCCTCTCTGAAAAATTTATAATACATTGTTGCTGGGTTAAGAAATCAGTTCCGAAAACCATTTCATGTATAAGTCCAGCAACAACCAGAAATGAGTGTCCTATTAATTCTTCACATAACCTCATCTCTAACCAATTTTGTTTGTTTTCAATGGTGACCCTTCTTTTATTGGCTAGCATTAAGTGTATAGGGCATGTTTGAAGTTCCATTATATTTTTCTCTTGGCTACTGTACCTGATGAACCATGATTTTGAAATGAGAGACACTTGACTCCCGGAGTCTAGTAATGCAAGAATATTATGGGTTCCTACACTAATATTCACAGTTGGATATAGGTTCTGGACTCCATTTGTCTTTGGTTGGTCCATTTCATGAATGAGTGTAGTAATGGGGTTATTATCATAAGTCAATTTGTTCCTTTTTCCTCTGGGTGCCATAGAAAGGAATGGCCTAACAGGACCCCTTGAAGTTTTCCAACATCCTTCCTTTTAATGCAGTCTGGTTTTGTTGAGTTCTCCGATTATAATTCCCACTTTCATTGTTCATCCTAATCATCTGAACTCTGGGATCATCCACCCTTCATGACTTCTCCAGTGGTTCTTGTGTAAGGTGACCATAGTCGATGGAGGTCAGGAAATGTGTCATTTGTTCCACATCTGTGATCAGGCTTCCTAACATCATTTTCTGGATCCATGATGGCATGTTATGATGGATGGTTTTAATAATTCGAGCATCGGAATAAGCAAATGCTGTTAAAGACCTAAATCTGGCAACTTGATGCACAAAAAACTGAGTATGAGTCTCTCTGGGGCTAGGCTTATATTTTTCTGTAGACAAGTGTACAGAAGTTCATCCTGTCACTCTTCATTCCAATAACTCTGAAGAAGAACTGCTCTATAATCCCCAAAGGTCCAAGGCCTTTCTTGCAAGGAGTTCCACCAGTTCTTTGCTGTTCCCTTTAAATAATGGCTTGCAATAGCTACCTGTTCTTCATGACTGGCTGGATTAAAAAATACAGCTCTTTAAGACTTCCCCAAGTGCTCTTGTGTGCCGTCTCTGGGGTCTCCACAAAAATGTTGAATTTGTATAAATTTTGCCATGTTATAATTTCCTCTCATATTAAATGGGCAATTATTTACATCATGACTCCTCTCTGCAATAACTGGCTCATTACTCATTATCATATTCCCAAGTTCCATTTCTGGTTGTTTTCTAAAATTTCCCTGTGGCGGATATTTATGTTCTGGCTCTAGATGCATTGCCTTAACTGGATGGTTCACTTCATCTTGCTCTTCCAATATCCCTTTTGGTACCAATTGGATTTGTTCCAATTCCTTGCAGAGACCTTCCACAGTGTCTTTAAGATCTAATTGTATTTTCATTTGGGTTTCTTGAAGTGTGTTCTTAATTTCATTTATCTCCTTTTCTGATGTCTCATAGTCATGTTTAGCCTTTTCACTCATCTCATAAAGTTGATTTTTTATCTCCCCCTGAGCTGTCTGAATATCTTTTAATTGTCCCTCATGTTTTGCTACATCCTGTTGTGCTACTTTTAATATTGAGGAGTGCTGAAATTGCTCATGAATCTGTTGATAATCCTCTTCCATCTTTTGTTGTTTTTCAGCTTGATTTTTGAATATACCCTGCATCATCTTCCGGAATTCTTCAGCTTCTTTCTTCCATTCTTCACGTTGTTTCTTCCATTCTTCAGCTTGTTCCTTTCGTTCCTCAACTCGTTGCTTTAATAGACTTTGCATCATCATAAATAATTGGCGGTTATTGTCGATGACCTCTGGTCCTTTGTCCATTTTTCCCAATAAATGTTCTGGTTCCTTGAAAGTAATTTCCAGGCTTAGAACACCCATTGAATTGGCATCCCCTAAAAAATCTTGTTCCAACTCTCCATTACTGCTTCCATTCTCATCTTCTAATTTGTTAATCTCTTCTGAATCTCCGTATCCATATTCTTCACTACTTATTTCATATTGTTTCATTTTACTGATATTGCTAACTCTATGACTCATTATTATTTGCTATGGGTTATTCACCTATCCCTTTTCCTCCATTGCCTCTATTGCCCACCATACCTACTACTTTCTTCCTGCCCTGCCTAACTTATATGATGCCCAACCACTTTATTATTTATGCCTACTCTTCTCACTACTTGAATCTGCCTATATCATTTAAGCTATAAATTATACTTGAATCTGACTATATCATTTAAGCTATATATTATAAAATTATTAACTATTAATTCTATAACACAAAATATATTTAAAAATTACCGTGCCTTCACTTCTTTTGCCACTTTCTATCTGTTCTCTTTGCACCTGGAATTGACTAAAAATCTTTATTAATAAATTCATAATACAAAGTATAACAGAAAGCTAAACAATATTTGCTTGCGTTTGAATCTCACTCAATGTAAGTTATGTTGACACATGAAATCATCGGTTGGCAAAATTTATAATTGTATAAATACAAGGCGCCATGCCAACATGCAAGATTAATAACTTATAACATAATATTTTTTATTCATGCTCACAGAGATGGATACCAAATTTTCCTTTTGCATTGACCAAATAATTCACAATTATTATACTAAATATATATATATTTTATTTTCAAATCTATTTTGAACTCAGCAAGATATATCCTTATATCTATCTCTTTGCAATAATTTGCAACAGCTATAAAATTTATTTCACATAAATAAATGTATGTATACATAAAATAGTGTTTAGGTTGACTTATGTTGCAATCCAGCAAAATAAAGCTAAGAAAATATTATGACAATATGCAAGTTATACAACATGGATTGACATATTTATAATAAAACAATTTATTTCATGAATAGTTATTTTCTACAAACCAACACTGCGTGACTAACCTAAGTTTGAATATAGGAATTTAACTCAACTATTAAATCATTTGCAAGAAGCATGAGGTTATCATAAAATGACAAAATTAAAATTCTTTCCAGTAATTTGTATTTATCAATATCAATATTCACTTTCGCTAGCATAAGAACATGTAAACCATTAAAGCATTTTGCAAGGTGTTACATAAAACGGTCTTCACCTGCTTTGAGGTTACTCTAATAATAAGAAACAAACATTTAAAATATCAACTAGCAAGCAACTTTTCTTTTGCTAGCATGAGAACATGTAAACCATTTAAGCATTTTGCCAACTACATCTGGCTGCTTGGTATTACATAAAGGGTCTTCACCTACTTTGAGGTTACTCTAAGAATCAATGTCATTGAAGCGTAATGTCCACAACATCAGACCGCTTGACATAGAATTCCATTTTTAAGGTCTTCACCTGCTTTGAGGCTACTAATAATAGGAAATGAACATTTTAAATACTTGCTAGCAAGCAATACTTTTATATTAAAGTTTTTAACATAATATCGATATTAAATACTTCTAAATATCAAAACTGAGATATACACTACTTAATCTTGGCAAAGAAAAAATTATTTCTTTCATCCATTCTACCCCTTGCTCCAATCTACTCTTACTACCTTTCTAACACTTTAATTTTCTTTCTCCTTATTGTCACGAACACATATTAATAAATGTATAATATATATATACACTGAGATAGTACAAGCTACACATATAATTAATTTATATATCTATTAACTGTCTTATTACTTTTTAAATAACTATTTTGACTAACAATACTGTTTTATTCATATAGCTTATAGTATTTAACCAACAAAATTAATTGATGAACCTACATTTAGATAATCTTGGAGACATTAAAATATAAGCCACCAAAAACATAAGCACTTTACAAGGTATGGTATTTAATTAATATAGACCCCAATGATTGAGCCAACAACAAGATAAGCAGTCTACAGGGTGTGAGATTTAATTAATCAAAGCCCCAAATGTTTGGGTCGCCAAACCCAAGAAAGAAAAAAAAATCCTGTACCGGTCAGAATTGTATGTTCATTTAACAAGGTATAGAATCTAAGCAAAAGTATTCTAAATCCACTCATGCCCGAGATACATAGGTCAGGAGCAATCATGAATTTTTTCCTATTTGCTCTTCTCTAAAACTATAACATTATAAACAACACTTCTGATGATAACATGAAATTTTATTCATTCTGGTCCCGGAGACACAGTAGAAAAACATGAGATCTATAGGGTAATTAATGTAAATGAATAATATCAAATCTTGGCTCAATCAAATATCTTATGTGAAAGAAAAATTTATAAATTTAAAATGAATTGCACACAGCTAGCATTGCAAAAGAAACATGAATTATAAAATAGTATCCATCCAGAATGAGCAAAGACAAAACAACTCATAGATAAATGTTTATTTAAGATAATGTTATAACTTCTAAATAATATTATCATTATTATAAAAATTAAATGGGATTCAATGAGTGAGAGTCAGTAAGACACAAACGCATAAGTAATTATCAACATAATTTAATGAACATAGCTAATTTTAAATTACATCAGAAGCATAGCACAGATTTAATGTGGTTATTACTTTGCATATAAGCAAATGATTTAGCATACTAATGAGTTATAGTATAATAATAAATTAATGTTATCAATGCAGTGATCATTACTTTAAGTAATCATAAGGATGTTTACAAATTTCTAAAGAGAGTTTTACTCTTGATATGATAGTTAATAATTTATCGTTTATGAGCATATTTGGGCCTGTACAAATGAGGAATAGGTTAACGTAATAAGTTTTACTGTGACAATCCTAAAATATTCAATAAATTATAAATGAGTGGTATAAAAACATCACTGTGCCATGTCTTATAGATAATATGAGAATTACACATAAAAGAACTTGCAGTGCTAACTATAATGACAGCGTTTAAAATGGAGAAGATGTCCGTCTTTGGACTGGAAGGCTTTATCACATATATGATTCCACTTGCATTTATCACAAGGCAATATTCGAAAATATGAGTGGTAAGGATTCCATGGCATGCCTTCCAATGTTTCACATGCAGAGCCTTAATACTCTAATGTTTATTCTGAGATCGGTTATACCAAACCTCATTTCTATATGAGTTACTTGAAGAAAATCTGGATTTTGGATGAGTAAATATGATAAAGCAAAATATAATTTTTTAAAATGCTATCATAAGTAAGCAATGTGAATATGGCTTAAGTTTTAAATGACTAATGAAATAATTTAAGCTTAAATAAAGCAATAATAGCATGTGTAATGTCATGATAAAATAATAACCCACTCAGCAACGTATAACTTTAATAAATTTAAGATGTCGAATATAGAAGAGGGAAAATATTATTTCCTATTTAACAAGTCCAAGTATTTTAAACGACAATATATTATAAGCAATTTAACTCTTAATGGCATATAAATAATAAATAGTTATTAAAATATATTAATAATCAAATTTATTTTAAGAAGATAAAATGCATTTAAATATCGACAGTGACAACAACAAAAGGTTTATCTTATGCCATAATATAATTTTTAAACAATCCGCCATTAAGCATATATTTCAAATATTTAACCGAGTGAACAGCGTTCAGTAAGAAATTTTATGTTTAACTATTTAAATATTCAAAATATCGGAATGACGATTGAAATAATATAAGTTCGCTAGATTAAAACATTAGCACACTAAAACTAATTTAATAAGATATATATTTAAAATAAGTTTTGCCACATGAAATAAAATAATTAGAGTGTGAAACTTAAAAAGCTAATGATAGATTTAAAGTACATAATTCTGTCCTTAGCGTTTCAAAGAACAAGTTTAAAACTTAAGAGAGAAAATCACAAATTTAATGATAATTAAGTTTATAATCAGTTACCAAATAAACAAAATTACACTATGATTACAATTAAGATTTAGGGAAGAAGTGAAGTGAGGAGAATTAAGAGTTCATTCTTCGGCAAAACGGATTACCTTTAGTATTTATGGCGGCCATTTAGCATAAAACACAAAGTTTGGATGCAAAGGCAGAATATTGACAAAATAATGGTAAACATCTTCCCATAGTTCTTTCACAGTTAAACATAACAGTTCTCAAGTAGCGATGGCATGGCAGAAGGCAGGACAGAGATGATTTAAGATCAGGGAGGCAAATTGTTTTTACTCCCAGTTCATATTGTTTCCACTCTCTAATTGAATATGAGAGAGAAGAGTGATTTGAACTCCTTTTGTGCATTCCTAGAACTTCTGCTCCTCCTATACTTGAAATTTGGCAGTATTGGAAGATGTAAACAATACGTTCCAGAAAGCATTATTTAAACGTATTTTTAAAATTGCAAATAACTTTAAAATATGATTTTTGGTTTGAGTTGAAATGAGAATGACATTTTTAAATTGTAATAATACTTTTTAGAATTTTCTGGCATTGCTTTAGCTTTACATTAATTTTATTTATTTTTATATCTGTAATACATATACACACATACACAATTATCTAAGTGAAGGGAATTTACAAGTTTGAAAATAAAATACACCTAAGCTAAAATAATAATTTAACTAGTTACACATAACCATTTTAAATAAACAGGGTGGAAGTTATACGTGTATATGTGTGTGCTTAACATTCCTGGATGACCAAATAAACATATAAACTGGTTCAAACCCTACTTTGAAGTTATGTAATGTCATCAGGCGGTGAAGTTAAATATGTATTACAGATTTCCCACTTCAATATGTACAATAAAGGATTTTTCTAAAAAGTGTTCAGAGTGGTTTGGATAATAGTATTTATTTATTGATTTTTCAAAGTTTACAATCGTTAGCTCTGGAGTAAAGCAAAGATAACTACTCATATTTTTTTTTATAAAAACATCCAAAAATCATACATTATTAAAAATGAAATGCTTGTTTAAAAGAAAATTGTATGGTTTATATAGGGATGTAATATTTGAACACCAAAAATTAGATTAAACTAAACATTTTACATTAAAAAAAGCTCAAAAAGTTGGGATGATTACTACATATGTTGGTTCAAGAGCAATCAACAACATTCTTTGGAGAAGTTAAAAATTATGGCTTGACACAAAAAGTATATAAAAATGATAAAGAATACTTTGGTAAGTAACGTTAAATAAATTAAGCAAACAAAAAATAAATTGCTTTCACTTAATTTTTTTTGTTGCAAATTTTAATATAAATGCTCTTAACATTATTTTAAAATTTAAAAATACGTGTATATAATGAAAGTTTTGATTTGTTATTTTTTCGTTTAATTCAAGTTCCTTTTATATTTTTTCCCTCTATCACCCTTTCTTTTTTCTCTCTCTTTCTGTATCCCTCTTATTCCTTGTATCAGCACAAGTTAAATTATTTCTCACTTAGAAAAAGAAAATGAATTGACAGCTTGGTGATAAATTCGGGCACTATACTAATTGATGAATTTTGTTAATTAAATTAAAAATTGTAAAAGTTTTGCTCTATGTATATATTGGTAAAAGTCAACTCCGTCTGTAATTTTTTTCAATGGAGTCCCATGCCATTGAAAAGTGAAAGCCATTTTTCACTAAGGAATTAAGTTTTGAAATGACCAGCTAATGCATATATACAATTTGAGGCACTTTGTGGAAAGTTTTTTTTTTTTTTACTTAACCCAGAGCAACATCATAAATTTTTCTTCAAAATTCACAAAATCAAACTACTGCCTTGCAATTTAGACTTTTTTTAAATGTCCTCCCTTCCCCCTTCCGACTCCTTTATTTTCTCGAGAGAATAAGTTTGTAAAGTTATCACACTTTTTTGGCTACAATAAACTTCATTTTTTCTCATTCTTCTATTGATGTCACAAAGGACATTTCATTTACTAAAAGCAATCTAAGCTTCATGTTTAATAAATGAAAAAAAAAAGATATTGAATACTAGATGACATTTTTAAATATTTTAACAAAGACCTTAATATATATATGGAATATGTTTTTCTTCCAGAAATAAATAATTTTATTACTGGAAATAAAACATATTCTATATTTACGCACACACATTGTTAAATGTTCAGGCTTATCAATTTTTATACTCTCGGTTGTTGTTGTTTTCACAAAGATCCACATTTGTGGAATATGTTTACATATCTTCATTGATTGTATAAGTAAGAAATCTTAATCACATAAACATTTCAGTTAAATTGTGTCAATTATCTGAACAACAACCATTTGAACTATTAATTATCGATATTATTAGCAACATAGCACCCACATCCCTCCCTAAACTATTCTATTTTCTAAGATACGTGCTTTTAAGCTGAAATATTTATTCAGCTTTGTAATGCATGTATTTATAATTTTAATGCATATTCGAACATCTTAATAAATTATTACAAAATAGTGATAATAAACTTGCTTACCATAATTTTAAAAAAAGATATCCATTGATGCTTATGTTCTAGATTCTAATTCAAACTGAGTAACCCATAAAACTTGTTTTTATGTAACAAGCAGTTGTTTTTTTTTTAGTAATCAGTTCATCAATTACATCTAGTATTGGTTGGTTAGCTAGTAGTTGGCTATTTAAAGATTGCATTATCTTATAATTAAATTCTGTATTGTCAACAGAAATACACTATATATTATTTTCTGCAGCCATTTATATAAGTGTGATTAATTAATCACTTTGATCTACAGCAGTCAGTGGATTTCTTATGACAATGCCAATAAGTTCCTTTGACTATTGGCATTGACATTGAATAGGACTAGATTGCATGTATATATTTAGCATCCATATTTATTTTTAGTGTAGTATAAGATTGGGAACTTTTTATTTTAGAATCTCAGTTATAGGATAACAGAAGATACATTAATTTTTTGTCAAAAAAATCCTATATTCAAAATCAAAATATCACATTGTTTTCTATCTCATCTTTATGTTGGCATTAACAATTTATGTAAATACATAATGTTAAAAAATATATAATGTGAAATATTATGTTAATGCATTGAAAGCAAAGGTTTTTTCAGTTGATTGCACAAACAACATTAAAGTCTTACATAAATTTTTGTTTTCAGACACATATATTTATTGAGAAGAATTATTTCTTCTCATGTTCATTGTAGCTTATTTGCTAAATAAAAATTAATTATTATATTTATTAAAAAGTTTAATACATAAAATGATTCTAAACAAATTTGAAACAGCTTAATAATAGTAATTTTATTGGATATAGTTGTAAAAAGAAAATAAAAGAGATATTTTTTATATAGTTTCATTTTTTAAATATATATTTTATTTTTGACAAAAATAAAAACCAAGAAAAGGTCAAGATCTTTATTTCTGAAGTAATTAAATGTTATATGAAAAGTTTTTTATTATAGTGGATAAATAGAATTTTTTTAAAAAGATCATCCTTCTTATAAAATGATATTAATTCTCAAAACATTTTTAAATAAAATTATTTTAGTAGAGAGTAGAGTTTAAAAATGATGAGTTTAGCAACTCAGCTTAACCTTTTCATAGTTCTAAATTTCTATTGGCCAAGTGAATTAAAGTTTTAAATTTTTGAATGGTCAATTACAGAATCTAGCAATAAAAATATATTTGTCTTTTAAAATTATACTCATTTTTAGTTTAGTTCCTAAGTAGAAAATTAATAACTTTTCAGATTAATAAATTAAATTCTTTATAAATATTTTTCTATTTATAATTGACAAAAATAATCTATAATGGACAACATAAAATATACTCTTCATAACCTATTGTAAAATAAAGTCTATGTCATTGATTTTTTCTCAATTTATTTGCATGCAAAAGTAAATAATTTTTACTAAAATGTGAACTATTCTTTTAAAATAATTATATTTTCATACATATTTTATGAAAATAATAATAAATATGTAAAAAAATACTGTAAAACATACATTTTCATTTTGAAAATCAAAACAAAGAACTTAGATCTGTCAAAGTTGACAAGTGCTCTCTTTTGTAGAGAATAAGAAACAACCAATGAATGCCTTGGAAGGCATGGCTTATCTTGATGTTATAGCTTTAAATTTAAATATTATTGATTTTTCACTTTAAAATAATTTTAAAGAGGGCAGGATTATATGACATTCTTGATAAAATAAGCATAAAACCACCAAAATAACAAAAATTAGTGATTTAACAGCAAGTTACAGCCAATGACATTTATTTTCAGACTGAAATCATCTATGATTGGAGAAAATGAGGTAAAAGTTAATAATACAATATTAAACTGATTTCATTTTAAATTTTTAAAAAAGGGAAAAAGATTGTTGCAAAACTGTAATAGCACAAAGGCTGCAAACATTATGTGCTAAACTCTTATTAAAGCTTATCATTGATGATCCAACTAGGTACATAATCTCATTAAAAAGAATGTTGAAGAAGAGACATATACCTGAAAGGTTTCAATAAGAATTTTATAGTGATCTATCCAAAATCATGGCCATCTCTACTTATGTTAACATGCTATGAAAATAATTGGCAAATTGGAAACCTGGGGCTAAGAAAAATGAAATTTAAATAATTATTAAAATGAAAACTAGAAGCAATATATATATGAAATAAACTATTGAGAAAGCTATAACAAAAAGAAAAATACAAAGTCAAATAATTGACTAAACTATTGCCTGCAAGATTAAAAAGAAAGAACACTCAATTAGGCGACTGCAAAAAGCATTAAAAAGAGAATAAAAATCCACAGTCAAAAAAGTTATTTAAGATGTGTATTCATTTACAGTTATAAATGTAAGTAAAATTAATAATAGAAAATATTGAATAATTTTGTACTTATTAGTTTTGTTGAAAATATTTTTTGTTTTATATTTTGTTAAAATTGTGTGGGAACACCAACATTTTTGTATAAAAGAGGGAAGTTAAAATTAATTTTTTATCTTATTGTTAAATATTTTTTATTGAAATTGGTTATTGTAAGAATATATTGTCAATAATTAAATGTTAATTAAAACAGAATAATAATAATTATATGTGTTGTATAATATTGCATGTGTATTGTATAGATAAGGTTGATAACTTTGGGTTTGTCACATTATTATTTTCTAATTTATTTGTTAGTTAGATTTATTAACTAATAATGAAAAATAAATTTAAAAAATAATTTTTGAAGTTATTTTTTATGCCTTTATTTTTTTCATTATTCATTCTGAGAATTATCAATATGAGTTACTGATTTCATCCTAGAGTCATGCTTCACTTGAAAGCTGGATCTGAAATTAGTCGAAAAAAACATTATTACTTAGGGCATGAATAACTTCTCTTCTTCACAGTCTTTAGGACCTTTGTGATTCCAAAGCAAGCTCAGATATAACAGAATTTGCAAGATATATGTGTGTTTATATGTGTGTAGACAGTGAAATGGTTCCCTGAAAAATTTATTTGGATGGTAATAAGATAGGAATTCACCTTTAAAATCTTATTTTATATGATTTTATGATGATAATTAGTTTATTGGTGATCAGTGTACCATATGGCCTAGAGCATTGATGATGATCATAATTGATATAATGATCCTAATAATTTTATATGTTTATTTTAGACAGTAAGGATTTTTCATTCTAACACAATTAAGACACAAGATAGAGACTTTAGAAAAGATAATTGTGGCTGTCTTATCCTTAAATCTACTTTTGAGTTATATACATCAATTAATTAATTTTATACAATGCGATAGACCTGACCTATAAACTGAATCAAATGCCTAGACCAAATCAATCAAGTTAACATATAAATTTTTAATGTTTATGATAAGTACATTTTTATTGATGTTTATCAGCCATTCTAGTATAGCCCACTCAAATTTTAAAAAAAAAAAAGACAGAAAATATGTTATCATATATATATATTAGAGGCAATAATTATACAAACCAAATTTTCTACTGATGAAGTTTTAGATCACCAACTGAAGATCAATCTAAATGCATACCATGTCTGTCATGTCAATTATATAATTACTGATTCTAGTAACTAAGAAATGTGAACAAATGGATTAAAAATAGGCTCTGGATAATATAGTTCTCATTATCCAAAGCTTTATTGGAATTTTCAGAAATTTTTTGTCAGAGTAAGACTACATATATTAAAAACAGTATATGTGATCATCAATTCTTCAATATATTTTGTGCTCGTGTAAGTATATATATATATACTGTAATTGATAAAATTATATTTAATAAGATTACTTAAGGCTATATAACCACTTTTTTTTTAGAGTAAAATAAATTTATTTTATAACTTCATTAACTTATTTTATTCTTGCAAGTACTAATAAGTATATATATTTGCTTGTTTTTTAATTCATAAATAATATAAACTACATATTTTTAGAACAAATATATAGTTAAAAAATAAAAAAATAATGTGAAAGTAATTTAATCTCATCAAATTTTCTATCTTTTAATCATGCAGTATTATAACACTGGGGTTTCAATGCTTTTAGATAAAAAAAAAAATGTGTATAATAATGCAATTATTGATAACAGTCAAGGATTAGATTAAAATAGATGAATGAATATCATCATGTTATTTTACAATTTGGCAAATATTATATTTTTACATTTTGGGATTTGTATTATAAAAGACATTTTTGAGTAGGTTTTGCTTTTATTGTTGTATAACATAACAGTTTTTTATTGCAGTTGTAAATTTTGCATTTCTTATGAATTCGTAAGATTATTTAAACAACTGATTTGTTTGTTTATTTTTGCATGAAATCTAGTTGCTGCACCTTATCAGACTTGTCTGAACATTATCTTAAAAATTATATTGCTAATGATGACAGTGTGTATTTATTTATATATATTCAAAAGAAAGAGGGAGGAAAGTGCATTAAGTGTCCTATTAAACTTAATCCTGATTTTGTTTTTTTTAATTTGTAGGTGAAGCATTTTTAATCAATTATAGATATCAGTTTTAGCTAACTAATGAACCATAATGTTAACTTTATACTTCATACTACATGCTTGTTAATGAATGTCATTTTTTTTTCTAAGATGTGAATAGAAAATCTGAATTACTATTTTAAATAATAATTATTTTCTTTTATAAATAAAGAAAAAGTGTCCAATTTGCCTTTCATATTGGTACCACTTCAATAATGAACATTCGGAGTGTATTTAATTGTGCTAATTAGAAATTTAAGTGGATGCAATCAAATGTAAGCTTTGTTATCTGTTTTTTTTCATGATTTGTTAACTTTCTCTAAGCTGTCATCAAAGTGAGCTTGTCAAAATGGTGGTTGAGGTTATGCCAGAGTAACACGAAGACAGGAAGTAAGCTCCAATATCTATGGAAAGCTCTAAAAAACAAATTAATACAGAAGCGACACTCTCATAAACAAACTGATTGATATTTGGATAATTAATGATTTTGAAAAAAGTAACATATGTATTAGCAAGAAAATTTTTAGTAAAACAAAATATCTATTTATTTTTTTTCCCTATATATTTATGAAACTTTCTACTCGAATGAAATTTCAATTAATCTTAGTTATTAATATTATGATCAAATTCTATAAGTATGTCGCTTTGCATTTTTTCTTGTGCAAATTATATTACTAAACACAATGTCTATATATATTACCTTTAGCATATACATCATATTACACCCTTGTTGTATATATACTCATCTGTTCAGATTGCCTATGGCTGTTTTTCTTTACGTTCTAAATAACATCAGCTTAAGCGAATAAAAATCATAGAATAAAGAACGCAGTTAAAAAATATTGGATGGTATACAATTATAACTGTAGACTAAGATAAAAAATTGATAATCTTTAAATTCCTATCAACAACAGTTATTTTTTAATATCACATACTTAGGGCTAAATGTATTATTGTTATTATATTAATTTTGAACTATTAAAATTAATCTTTTGATGTAGTGAAGTTATAAGTAGTGGCAAAAAAAAATTGCTTACGTAATAAAATTTCTCTAAACTAGCATTTTTTAAAACTAAAAATTGATAGGTATTTATTAATTTCTAAATTAACTGTAGTCTGATTAGTAAAAATAATCTCCAAACTTCATCTGGACTGAAACAACATATCGTAGGCACACCTGTCAAAAACAATAAAGACTTCAGCACAGTTTCTTTCCATGTTCTTAGAATTAGAATAACAATGTCCTGGCAGAAATAGTAAAAGAATAATGAAAAAAGATCAGAAAGAAACTGATTTCTAATAGAAAAATATCTGATGAATGAAGCAAAAAAGCATATTACAATACTCTGGGGGTGACATGAAGAGCATACTTTTGGAAATTTATAAGATAATTTGTTCAATTTTAGAAAAAAATATGCACATACTGATAAAGTTAAAACTTTTATAATTACAAAAGCTAATATTTTTACATGTCACTTTCTTATTGATATGGCTAATTCATTAAGAATTCCTATGATGTTCCAAATGTGGATGTACTTACAAGAAATAAATTGTTTTTAACATAATATCAGCATAGTATAATAATCATTATAATTTGTTTCTTTACTGAAAATTGAAACCACTTAACCAACATTAATAAACATTAATGAATATAAAAATCCTAGAAATATTTTCCTCTTTATATATATATTTACTTCATCTATAATTGAACTGGGGTCTTCAGTTCAATGAAGCTATCAAATAACTACTTGAGCCAGCAGCTCAGAGCTTCACTTTTAAATTTTGTTCATATTTTACACTTGAAGATAAGAAATGGTATTATTGGACATGTGATCTACTTTATCATGAATGCATGTAGAGTATGATTTTAAAAAACTTGGAAGTTAGGCATTTGGGAGAATTTTGATCCTTTTATATACTATAAAATATATCATAATGCAAAGTTAAGCAATTAATAACAGTTTTTTGTACTGTAAAATAAAGGCAAACTCCCATTAATACGATATAAATATTGTGGTTTAATTGATGCATTTTTAAATAATAATACAGAGCCATAAACTTATGAGATTTTTTTTTATATATTTAACTAATAAATTGATGGAACAAATAGAAAAGAGATATTACAATAGCTAATGATAAATGGATATTATTAAGAGGGCATTAATGAAACCTAGTATGAATGAATAAAAAAAGTAATACAAATAAAGTGGAGAATGAGTATCCAGTGATATAGAAAAGTTTGTAAAAATAAAATAAAATGCAATTTATATTTTTGGCAGAATAATTATTTAGATAAAATTGATTAAATGCTTTCATTTAGCTTCAGACTTTTGTTTTTTTGAGGCAAATCTTATTCTACTGAATGATTTTTTTTCCCCAAAAATTTGTACACATATTCAATTTCAATGCCAATCTAATATAACAATGCAATATTTTAAAGTTTCCCAGATTAATAGTGGTAGTAGGAAGCCATATTTCAAATCACATTTCAATTGGTTTCATAAGTTTTTAATCATCTGCAATAAGCAGAAAGACATTTTAAACAGAGCCTTTTAGGGGCATTTACAGATAATTAAAATAGAAAAAAAAAAGAAATGAAAGGTAAAACATAAATTTCCCTGTTGAATGTTTATGTTAAACTCACTTTTTTAAATTGCTGCCAGAATAAAACAAAAATCTTGTAACCAATTTTTAAATGCTTTCATTTAATTTGAGAAAAAAAAATTAGAGGTGATTTTGGCTAATTAAAATAGAAAAAAAATTAAAATACAAAAAAAAGTTAGAGCAGGGATGGGCAATTGTTTTGGCTTGGGGGCCCGCAGAGGTTGGTAGAGGGCCGCATTGGGGCCACTTTGTGGAAGCGAAGGTTAGCGGAGGGCCACACCTTTTTTCATGACACAATAAACACACTGCTTTATTCCCTGTATTATCAAAAAAATATTTATTTGTCCATTCTTCATTAAACAAATGACATTTATCACTGATTTTACATTTTTTCAGAGGATTCATGGTTTCACTAAAGTTGGAAATGTATATATTTGCTAATGCAAAGACAAAATTTAAAGTAACCAGATCAACTGGAAAAGCATTGCACATCATATCTACACTGCACATGTGTATTGATATGGCCATCATAGTGGAAAATATGAGATGAATCTTCAGTCACACACAAAAAGGAAATCTCAGTTCAAGGCAGATTTTTCTGATTGTCTTGGAGTGCCACATAAAACCTCTTAGCAGGCCACATGTGGCCCCTGGGCTGCTATTTGCCCACCCCTGAGTTAGAGGAATAAAAATCTTAATTTTCCTTTGAATTGTTTATGAAAAACTTGCTTTTTAAAACTATCTTAATAAAAACAAAAATCTTGTACCCAATTGTTAATCTTCTGCTGCACAGATTTTCTTCAAATTTTGTATACAGTACATGTTTTGTATAGATAACAAAGAAAAAATTTTTGGTAGTATAAATGGATTTTCAAGTTTTGTATGAATGTTCAGTTTCAATGCTAATGCATCTAATAGTATTGGCAGGCTGAATTTTAAACCACATTCAAATTAGTTCAGTAAGCTATAGATGTTGATACATATTTTTAAGAAAACATTTCCATTTAATTTGAGGAAAAAGTAGGATTATTTACAGTTAAATAAAACAGAATGAAAAAGAAATGAAGGATTTTATAAACAATTTTAAATGATTTTATTTATTAGATATATTTTATATTTAACTTACCCTTTAGTTTGTTTGTTTGAGTCAAATCTTGTAATCAATTTTTAATCTACTTCTACAAAATGAATCTTCTTTATATTTTGTACATAAATATTCTTGAAACAAAATATGTAACAAGTTAAAAAATAATACATATATACAAAATATTTTTAACAGGTATTTTTATTTAATTTGAATACTAGTGCATTAAAATCCAAAAAAAAAAATGTTTTTTTTAATGACAATTTTGGGTTGTTATATGCAACTTTAAATAATAGTGTGTCTATAAATTAATAAATTCAAGCAATAATAGAGATATGTAATTGATCACAAACTGTATTGCTTGAATTAATTAATTATGGAAAGCACATAGTTTCATTTAAAATTAAATATATAACAACTTAAAATTATGGTCCAAGAAAAAAATTCTTTTTTTTTTAGTATTTTTTCTTTTTTATATATTATTTTTATTTTACAAAACTATGGATAATATATTGGTTGATAATATATATAAATTTTAAATTATACTAATAATAGTGAATAGCAATATATAAATATTAAACAAAAGTAGTTTTAATTTAAAATTTACATATATATTTTAATGAATAACTTGATATTTTTATGTGTATATACACCATTTGATGACAACATTTTATTCAGGTACTTATAACAGCAGAACACTTTCAACTAAATGAATATTGCAAGAATTAGAAAAAGAACAGTCCCATATTAAATGGAACATTATTAGACTTTGTGAAGTTAGAAGAAAAAATGAAAATAATTGATTTAAAAAGTGGCCAAATACTTTACTACAAAGGCACAAACATTGAAAGTGCAAGTGGAGAAGGATTTATTATTAATAAAAAATGGAAGAATGACATTGTGGAAATTAATGGTATATCAGACAAAATAGTAAGAATAGTTAGTTATTCAATTTGATAGCAGATATCAAAGGTGGATAATTTATGTTTATGGCCAACAAGTTCTTATTGTGGTTACAAACTAGTGGATTTTTATATGGATGTACAAAAGGTTTTGATCAAATAAAGAACATTTAAAATTGTCATGGGAGACTTTAATGCTAGAATTGGTAAACAATTGAAAGATGAAAGTGTTGTAAGTAAATTTGGTTGTGGTAATAAAAATGAGAGTAGTCATACATTTGTAAAGAATGCAGAAAAAAACGACTTTATATTGTGATTTTTTTTTTTAAGAAAAATGTTAAACAAAAATGAACATGAAAGCATCCAAATGAAGATATATCAAAATGGATTACATTTCGACTAACAGAAAATATGTATTTCAAGATTGTACTGTTTTTAATAAATTCATCACCAAAAGTGATCATCAATTAATGAGATATAAAATACATGTTAAATCAAAACTAGGGAGACAAAATTTATTTTAAAAAACAATATTCACAATTGTTATTCCTAATCTTCAAAATCATTCCATCGCATTTAAATTAGAACTTACAAATCATTTTCATATATGAAATCAATAGGAAGATAACTGATACCACTTTTAAAACCAGCAACAAAGATATCTGGTACAAAAAAGCCACAATTGACTACTAAAATTTCTACTAAGACAAGATAATTTATAAAAAAAAAAAAGGAATATGAAAATATATAAAAACGATGCATTAAGCAGAATTGAATATCTTGAATTTTGTAAAATAGTGCAAAAAAGAGTTGATAATGATATAAAAAAGTATAATCGTAAACTAGCAAGTAAAGCTGTAGAAGAAAATAAAAGTCTCAAGAGTGTAAAAAAATATCTTACTATTGATAGGAAAGTTATTTCTGCAATAAAAAATGGAACTATTACTAAAAGGAGAATTGACATTATTAAATAGGTAGAAGAGTTCTATTAAGGATTATATAACTGTAAAGAACAAGGAAAGATATTTCCTACAACTACTATATCTTCTTAATTGCCCAGAATTTTAAATGAAGAGCTGAGATTTTCAATTAAATTTATGAAAAAGAGAAAAGATTCAGGTAATGATGGAATTATAATCTATATTTTAAAAGCAGCAGGAGAAATAGAAAAACAATTGACAAAGTTATATACCAAATGGCTAAATGATAAAGATATACTAGATTATTGAAAGACGGCAGCATTAATATTAATATTTTAAAATGGTGATAAAGAAGATATTAAAAATTACAGATCTCTATAGTAAACTTTGGATTTTACCCAAACAAAATAATCTAGATTTAAAAGTGGATCAATGAATATGAGTTTCCATTTGTTTTAAATATATAGATTATGAAAAGGCATTTGATTTTATAAGCACTTTTTCAGTGATTAAAGCAAGATATAGACTCAGGATATCATCATATTCTGAAGAATATTTATAAAAATGCAACAGTAACAATTAGATTACACAATGATACTAAAAAGATTAACAATGAGAATGGTGTATGACAGAGTGACTCTTTATCTCCAAAACATTTTACAACAATTTTTCAAGAAATATTTTGTGATTTAAAGTGGAAAGTTAAGGGAATAAAAAGTATATGGAAATTATATAAGTCATCTAGATTTCCCAGGTGATATAACTGTTTTAGAAAATAGTGTTTTGGAACTTCAGGATATGTTGTAAGAATTATAAGATGAAAGTAAGAATGTAGGATTAAAGATAAATGTTAAAAAGATTTTCTTAAAAGAAAAAAAATTAAGATTGATAATGTTGGGTTAGAAGAAATTGACAATTACAAATATGTTGGTCAGATTATTATTATCGATGAAAACATAATGGATAAAATTAATCATATAATTAAACATGTTTAGAGTGCTTTTAGTAGAAATAAAAGAAAATATATCCAGTTCTTGCTTATGGATCTAAGACTTGGTCACCTAACAGAAGAGCAATACAGAGATTTCAGACCACTCAACAAAATATGGAGAGATTTATGTTAGGAGTGATGAGGCAAGATCAAAAATGAAATACATCAGTGAGAAAACAAATGGATGTTACTGACATAATTGAAAGAATCAATAGATTGGGATGGACATATTATTAGGAAGAAATGATAATAGATGGACACTTGAAATCTTAAATTGGTTACAAGAGATTATAAAAGATTTAGAAAGAGACCATATATGAGATGAATGCATAATCAAGTGTGCTGGGTGATGTGAAGAAGAGAGGCTAGAAATGAGAGATGGATTGAACTTGGGGAGACCTTTATCTTGCAATGGATTGATAATGACCGAAAATAATGATGATATATTATAAACATTCGTTTTTAAGTCATAACATTTTAATTTAATATAGATTAAATAAAGCAATTGTCATAGGTATTATAAATAACTCATCTTCATTAGTTTTTTATGAAATGAAGTATCCACACATTAATATAACCACATCTTTCTGTACATAATTCTATTTTCAAAATAAACATTGCTACTTTTTTTTTATAGATTTTAAACCAACTTTTCTTATTTTCTTATTTCTTACTTCTTTTCTATCTCAGAATCATCAACATATTTTTATTTACTTTTTTTAACACTTGAAGATTGTTAATCTTATTCTTTTAATTTTATTTTTTATTTTTCTCAACATTACACATCTCACAATTTTATTTTTTATCTATTCACTTTCCTTTAGTTATTTATGTATAATCGTGTTTTAACTAAAATATCTTAACAAAAATTTTCTTAATTCTAACTTATAAAAAGAAAATAAGATTCTATTATTGTAATGCTGTTTATCTATCATAGTTTTTTCTCATTTATCTATGTATTTTTATCATTACATAATTAACTATACAAAAAAAACAAATAAAAATGTCATTTTACCACTTCTTTGCTCATCTTATTTATGATAATAATGTTAGTTTATCTTTATTTTTAACCACTAGTGACTCACTGTAGGATGAAGATCTCTTTAAGCTTAACTAGTTTTTTTTTTTATCTATAGCCTATTTTCTATCACATCAGATAAGTTCCTTATTTCATCCATTCACATTAAATGAGATTTTATTCTATGTCTTTTATAATAACTTGATTCAACTTCAAATGTTCATTTAATATCATCTTTTATATCCAAAACAGTTCCATTTTAGTTTCTTAATTTTTCCAATGATATCAGTGATTCCCATTTGTTTTCTCATCCATATATTTTGTTTCTTATTTCATCTTGTTACTCTCTAATACACATCTTTCCATATTCCATTTAGTTATATAAAGACTTTATATTGCTCTTCTGTTCAGTGTCTAGATATCATGTCTATAAATAATAATTGGTAAAAAACATCTTCTAAAAACCTTCATTTCAAACACACAAGCATATTTTCTTTTAATATTCTTTTATTTGTACAAAAAGCAGTCCATTCAAGTTTACTTCTAGATCAATATTTTTTTTCTAATTTATGATTATAAATCTTTGGTTTCGGAAAAAATCCATTGAGCATTATTTTATTCATTCCAGCATTTATCTTTAATACTACTTTTTTACTTTCATTTAATAACTTTTATAACATTTTTAAAGCTATGAAGCATTATTTGCACACTTAACCACATAATCTGCAAAATGTAATTGGCTTAAATGATCTTAATTTACTTTTACTCCATTAGCTTCCCATTTTAAAATGCAAGGCGCTTTTTGTAAAACACAATAAAAAGTTTGGGAGATATGAAATCATCCTGTTGCACTTTCTTCTTAATATTAATCTTATTAATATCATTATGTAATCAAATCTTCATTGTTTTATTTTGATAAATATTTTGAGATCATGACAAAACCTAAGTCTATAACTTGATAATCCAAAGTTTTTATCATCATGGAGATGCTTATTAAATCAAATTCCTTTTCATAAATCTAAAGCATATTGCCAATTCATAATCACTGGACTTTTCTACAACTGCTCTCAATACTTTGGATAGGATCCATAGTGCTTAAACCACTTTTAAATCCAATTTAATCTTTAGATTAATTACAACTCAAAGTTTGTTATAGATAAGTAGTATTTGTCTTGATAAAGATTCTCTATAGAACTGATAGAATACTGTATAAATTTTTAATATCTTCATTATCATATTTTTTTTAAATATCAACATTATAATTGCATTCTTCCAATCATCGGATATATTTTTATCATTTAAATATTTGGTATATAACTTTACCAGCAATTTTTTTTCCACCTGCTTTTTTAAAAATATAAATAATAATTCTCTCTTCTTTGACTTAATTGCATGTCTCATGTCTTCATTTAAAATGTTTGACAATTTAAATGAGATAATAATAGGAGATATTTTGTTCTTATCTTCTTTATTATTATATAGTTTTTTATAAGTTGCTTCAACAAGCTTCATGATGTTATCTTTCATTTTAATAATAATTCCATCATTTCTTTTTATTGCTGAAATAACTTTCCTTTCAATACATTTTCGAGAGTTTTATTCTTTTCTATTGCTTTTATTGCCAATTAACAATGATTTTTCTTATATCATTAGATACAATACAAGATATTCCATTCTTCCTAACAGATTACTTAAAAAAATTATTATCTTTTTTTCTTCCTATATTATTTTATCTCAGTTAAAACTTTATTGGTACAGTATTGTTCTTTTTTTTGCAGTTCTCTTTAAAATTTATTAATATTTTAAACTTATTTACAAGTTATAAATTTAATTCATTGGAATGTTCTGAAGATTAGAGATATTAAGTGTTAATACTATCTTATTTAATAGTCATTATCTTTCTAGTTTTGCATTAACACATAATTTTATATCTAATTAGAGAATAAGAAATTTCTGGATTGACTCTATTAAGAATATTATAATCTTAAAATACATATTTTCTGTCAGTCACAATATATCAAATTCTATTTTATTCATTTGGTTGCTTTCATATTTATTTCTGTTTATCATTTTTCTCAAAGAAAAAAATTCAAGTACAGTTTTCTTTTTCTATGGACTCTCTAAGTCTGTGTATACTCTTATTTCTATTTCTATAACTAAATTTAACTACAACACTTTTATTTTTAATTGTTTAGAATTATAACATTAAAGTTTGCCATGATAAGTTGAAAATGATTTATCTGATCGAAAAATTTTGCATACCTATATAAAAATCCTTTATATTTTTATTACAATGAGAACTTGTTCAGACATAAATCTGAATTATCTGCATTTGGTATTTTCTGTTAATTTGAATATTCCCACATTGAATGATATACCATCAATCTCCACAATGTTATTTTTCCACTTTTTATTTGTAATAAACACAATACCACTTATTCTTTTAAATATTTGTGACTTTGTAGTAAAGTACATATCCACTTTGTTCAATCTTGATTTATTTAAAAATGATTTGCAGTTGTCAATTCCTAAATAAATAAAAACATTATTGAAAGGTAGCATGGAACTACAATCAAGGAATTCATAACACTCTGACTTTTAACTCCCAAGTACTGCTTTGCTGATAAATTTGCAGCCTCCTAATTATGTCTATTATGAGTGTAAATATATTTTAAATAGTTCTTTCATACATGTATTTATTCTGTCTTCAAACAAATCTCAATTGATATTTCATTTAAGAATCATCAAACAAATAAAAAAAACCCATTGTATTTCATGATTATAAATTCTGAGATAAAAAGCCAGTAAACTCACCTTACTGGTTATTATGTCTCCATGTTTGCTTACTGTATGAATAAGCTTATAGTAATAACCACTGTAATGACGAGTACGTATGGAATAAACATTAAGGATTACTCTGTTCTGTTTCTTAAATTTCAAAGAAGAATCAAAGAATCTTCTTTCAGTTAAGAGGAAATTCCTTTCCTTACATAATGTTAATCATAGAAGGATTTAATTTCTGCCAAATGTTCAATACATTTCCATATGTTTCTTAACATTTTATTAAACATATATATATATATACCATATACTCTACAAAACTGAAGCATTGGATTTTCTTATCTTTTATACTAATTCCACATTCATAAAAATAATTCATTCCTAAAACAATTTACACCGTATTTAATAAAATCAGAAGCTAAAAAGTTCTAACTATCGTTGTCTGTCTTTTAAAGTAATTATATTTTCTTCAAATTATTCATTAAACACAATCCAATTTATGTTATCAAATGCCTTTTTAAGATTAATAAAAAAATATTTTGTTTTTTACTTCTTCTGTATGTCTAACAACAATTATCCATATCATTCCAATTAAATCCTTTATCTCTCTATTTTTTTTAAATTCCAGCAGATCTCTCTAACTTATTATAACCACATCTATGCAATTATTTCAAACATTTTGTTCGTAACTGAATTTACAATTCCGTAACATAATCACTTAAGATTTTTCTCAAAAGAAATTATAATTGCTAAAAAAATATTTAGTAGCCATTTTACTGAATGATAAATTAATAGTCAATCATAACATTACAAACTGCAATTATAAATTTCAAATTGCACCCAAAATATTACTTAAATAATAAGTGAAATAGACATTTATTAAATTACCGATAATAAATTTAATTATTAAATGATTACTGATTCCTAAGAATAGTATTTATAACAAATTATCTTAACTCTGTACTTCGTTGTTCTACCTCATCAAAATGTTTTATTCACAGAATAATATAATTTATTAGCAGTAGTAAAATGCATTTAGCAAGGATTTTTAAATTGTGAATGCCTCAACCATTATTATTAATTTGTCAACACGATTTACAAATGATTATTAAAATAAATTTCTGTTAATGCTTACAACTATGCCTAGCACTCTATTTTGAATATAATAATTGTATGGATTACATACCAATTGTGTAATTATATAATATGGTACTTTTTATTAGTGTATTGATATTACATGTGTTAAACAATTAGTGATCATATATATATATCTTACCCATTATAGACATACCCAATAATGATTACAGAACAAAATATATTGATCGGTTATAATGCCAAAATATACTGGAACTTTGAAGTACAGGTAATTTAAATCTCAATAAGGTTCACTATATAATGGTAGGAAGGTTTCAAATTCACTATATATAAACAATAAAATTAGTAAGGAAATATTCAATAATAAGATATAAAAAGGAAATAATCTGATATAAAAATAAATGTGTGATATATCAGTGACTTTGTTTTTAATTTATTACTTGTGGCATTATACTAGGTATAAACAAAGTAGTTGCCGATATGTCAGTACCTTTGTTTTCAGATCTAGATTGTCTTTAAAAAGTGTAAGTCTAATAAATGCCAACACAGTCAATATTCTATACAATGGAGGCAATCTTTTACCTCTAATAAATCCTTACTTATAAATTATCTTATTATGAAAGCACATGGAAATTCAATAATTTTGTATTGATAATCTCAATACAAAATTTAAGCCCTATTAATTAATCATAAAGAAATGGTATCGCATTATTTTCTAATTATTTGATATATTGTTTTACTGACGTATAATAACAAAATTGATGATGATGATGATGATGATAATAATAATAATAATAATTTAATTTAATAAACATATAATCTCCGTGTGATAAAAAATCACGCATGGAGCTTAACAAAAGTACATGTGCAAATAAAATTAAAAAAATATTAATTTATAATAAAATAATTAAATAGAAATAAAAAGTTTTTCATTATCATCAATTATAATCCAGTCCATAATAAATTTTCTCCAAGTTTTTCTTGATAGGTCATTAACATTAAATTCAATGTTCCTTATAAAAATATTGTGAAATCTTGGATCAAGATAACATTTCTGATATTGACAATGAGTTTTAAAGTAAGCTGGTTCAAATAATAAATCAAAATCACTTGATCTAGTCACCATTATTGATGAAGAATTATTTTTATTCATTTCTTTGTATTTAATATAATAACACAAAATATTCACTAAAAATAATAATAATAATAATAATAATAATAATAATAATAATAATAATAATAATAATAATAATAATAATAATAATAATAATAATAATAATAATAATAATAATAATAATAATAATGTACTTTTTTAATTGGCAATAACACCAGATGACACCCCGCTACATTTAGCAACAAACTGCTACACATTCGAAATAGAGATAAAATAATAACCAACCCCCACTTATATGCAGCAACATGGTCATTATTAAAACAACCATCAATGCTGTGAATGCTGCAAAGAAAAACTATCATACAACTAACATTCAAAGTGACATGCGGACAAAACTAAATAAGCTCCTCAAACGTTAGAACTCTGATTATTTTTGCTTTTTTAATTTTTATATTGTTATAGTCCATTAACCACAAAGTGTAACCACTAAATTCATTTATATGTGTTTACCCTAATATTATTCATTGTATGTTAAATTTCAAATTTTTCTAGATGTAAACTTATGTAAACCATTGAGATCAATAAAGCCTTTATTGAAACGTAATAATAATAATAATAATAATAATAATAATAATAATAATAATAATAATAATAATAATAATAATAATAATAATAATAATAATAATAATAATAATAATAATAATAATAATAATAATTTATTGCCCTAACACTTTTATACACTTATAAAATTTATATTTCTGATTTTTGTTTAAGCCAATTTGTTTAAATGATAAATTAAATTAGATAATAAATTTAAATAAGCTTTGCCTGAAATTAAATTCATTTTTAGAAATGTGGAATAAGTACTCATTAACAGTTGGTCATCAATTATGTAAACTTTTTAAATTATTCATAACCTTTTGAACCACTTCAATAACAAATTTTGTTTTCAAACACTTTAAAATATTAATAATAATGATACATATAGATTTTGAAATAATAATTTTAAAATTAACATTAATTAATTTTTGTAAACACAAAGATCAAGTAACAAAACTTGTATCAGTATACTATTGTTCCATATTGTATTGCAATAAAATTTCAAAAATGTATTTCAGAATTAAAACCTATTTGCATGGAAAAGAACACTCTATGTATATTATACTATACACAATAAGTGAAGTGACATATTTACATATTATAATTATCTCAATACAATATAAAACATAGTTCAAAGCCTTTATCTTTAAAATATTTAAGAAAACATTTATATTACCCTTTGTTTTCTTTCTCTTTTGAGATAAAAATATTCATTCAAGCTTTATTCAGGAGAAGAATAAATATTTCTTACTTTATTATCTGTAGAGAAGGCAAGTAATTAAAAATTTATTTCCTGAGCACATGGAATAATTTTCTTTTTTTTTCATATGTCAAAGCATTGACCAGGAAATGAACCCAGGCCTGCTGCTTGGAAGGCAGCTATGCTAACCACTAGTCCACCAACACTTGACTAATTTTCACTTTTGTCTGGAAAAATAATATATTTAATTTACTTTTAGTTATTTTTTAGGCAGAATAGTGAACAGTTTATTTATTAAATATTTTTCAAAGTATAACTAGTATTTAAAAATACATTAAATTTATTTCTGTATAATATTTCATGTGCAAATGCTATTTGTTTACTGAAAATAAAAGTAGTAGGAAAATATCATTTAAAAAAATGTTCTGAAATTAAATTTTCAAATTTTTATTTTTAAATAAATAATTGAATATTCACAACACTCTAGATATTATGATATATTAGTAAAGAATTATATCTTCTCTTCTTTATTTTGATAAACTACATTTATTAATTGTATGATTAATAAATTATTATTCTTTTATAATTATTTCAAATTAGCATATATGCAGCAATAAGATTTTATTATTTTGAAAATACACAATATTTTATGCAGAATTGAAGTGATTTCTTTTTTCTTTTTTTTTGAATGAAGTTTTAAAGTATACATTTTATTATAAATTAACTTTTTATTTTTTCATATATTTTTAGAATGAATATATAGTTATATTGTGTATAGATAAATTTACTTAGTTTTTATAAAAAGCAAAATTTGTGGCTTTTAAAACTACATCATTCAGTATAAAGTTATATCTTCTTACAATATGTAATGAAAAATTAGTCTTAATTAAAGAGCAATGTAATTTTTGTTATTTTTGTAACATTCTACCTTTCAGGTAGCAAAAAATAAAATAAAATGCATCTGAATGTGCTTTTTTTGTTACAATAAATAAGAGCTTGCAACATTTTCATTTAAATTTAAGTTGTTTTTAATAAAATATGCACAATATTGGCTTATTATAAGATAGTTTATAAATTTTGAAAGATAGCTCATAAAGTTGTGAAAGTTTTTTAAATATTTTCAGATTATGATTTTTCATTTATTTAAATATAATTGTGATATATAAAATTGTATATAAGGTTTTTAGCTACATTTCTTCAAGATTATTGACTTCAGAAAATATTGCTGACCTTTATACATACTGAAAAGAGAGAGAACAGGATTGGCTTAATTAAGCATGTTTATGTTTTTATTATTTATTTATTTTAGAAAGATACTTTTTATGTTGATTTAATTTTTTTTTTTTTTGTTGGAAAAAATATTTTTTAAACAAATGAATTAAATTGAAGAATGAAATAAACTGAATTTGAAAACATGCAATTCAATATAGAGAATTAACATGGTATTAAAACTCTTCACATATACTATTTACAGTTTTAAATTTCCCGCTCTAACATATGATTGATCAATCCTTCAAATGTGCAATATTTTGAACAGTCTTATGTAGGCAGTTTAATAATCATTTTTATGCATTATTTATTTTTACAGAGTAAATATTTAGTCTTCATTAAAATTTGCATTTTTTTTTAATATTCATTAAAATTATGACTTCACAAAATGAAATTCATTTAAAAATTAATAAATTAACCTTGCAAATAAATAAAAAGAAAGGTCAAATAAAATAAATAATGAAAACAAAAGCTTTTATTTTAGCCTTCAGGTTAATTTTTCAACAAATTATAAATAATTCTGTACCAAATTTTTATTGGTAACACATACCATGTAAAAAAACTACATTCATGTTATGAATATAATCTTTAAAATTTACAAATTCAATTTCTGATTACAAAAAAATAAGCAAAATAAAGATTAAGTTTTTTAATAGATCTTTTGTTTGCTACTAATCATTGTTTATTTCAATATCTGAATGTGAATATTATATATTTACCTAAAAATAAATATTCAACTTAATTTTAAATAAAATAAATCAGCAAATAAAATACTTGTAAACTTACAATTTTCAATTTCAAAATTTTAATTAAAAGCAAAGTACATACACAATGACTACATTTAAATACAAAGTTAAGCCTACTCTTTGACTTGACAATCTATTTCCTCTGACTTTGTTTTACTTTTATATGAGCGACTCTAGCTCCCATCTATTTTATATGGAACTATTGTCAATAAATATACATTTTAGTAAGGTTTTAGAGGCAAATAAATGGTACAAAATAGCCACAAGAGAAGCAGTCTGTATGAATTACAGTCAAATTAGAGAACAAAAAAAAAAACCAGTGAAATTATTCATCACTTAGATTTTGAAGTGTAATGACTAATTTTTAATTCACATAATCTATATTCATTTACAATTATTTGTTTACAATGATATACATCTTTTTTACATCTATTAATTGTAATATTTATATAATATAAGCTTCAACAAAAATTACAGAAGTATGCATCTCTAAATATTAATGATGATATATTAGAAAAGTGAATATATCCAAATCATAAAACAAAAACAAAAATAAATGTTTCGATTTTAAAAACTATGTTTATATAAATCTTAAATAAATTCATCGTTTGGTGATAAACATTTACTCTGTTGTAAAAACCAGGCCACACGTTTTGGAAATGTTTATAAAATTTTCTTACGATTTTTTTTTTTTAGTAGGTTATTTAAAATTAATTGATACTTCACAAAATAATTTTACTATAAAGAGTTTACTGTCATCAGCTATATCTATTATAATTTAATATAAAAAGAGAAAAAAACTGTTTTATAATCTTTTTAGAATAAAGTGTGATCCTAATATCTGATATTTCAAAACCTATTGATTCAATAATCTGCATTAAAAAAGTATTACAGAAACTTATTAGAAATTCCTACAAATAATAAATTTTATATATTTTTTTAAAGTTTACAATGCAATTCCTAATATTACAAAAGTATAATCTCATAACCCCATCAGTAAAGCAAGCTTGTTTAAAATTTATGCATATAACCATCACATAGGAATGAATCTTTTGTATTTCATTATCATCTATTTTTAATGCAAAAAGTGTAGCAAAGACAATAAGATTTTATATATTTATTGAGTATGTATAATTTTTAAATTATCTTATAAATGTATATACTATGAATATATGTTTAAAATGTCTATACTGTATATGCATGTATGCTTGTGTCTAAAAATAAATATATTCTATTTTTTTATTAATTGCTTTTGTTGATGTTTTTAATATATATAAATTTTTAAGTTAAATATGTTTAAAATATTTGTAATATATATATATATGCGTGTGTGTTATATATGAATATTATATAGTTTTAAATTATCTACATAAGTGAAACTAAGTGATGCAAATAAAGATATCTTACAATATTACATTAGCGGTAGAGCCAAATGATGTCGATCTGTTACTTGTAATTTCATAAATAACTCTAAATTAAATTAACAAAAGAAAATTATTTTGATGTTAAAATACAACTAAAGTCTATATAAATTCAATAATGATAAAAAACATTTTCATCACTCAAATCACGGATTATTTACAATAATATATATATAAAATTAAGAGCGTGCTAATAGCTCTAAACAAGCTTTTTTTTTTTATTTATGATAAATGCTACTACAAGAGAAGGCATTCAAATCATTTTTATCTTGGATTGTCCCCATCCCCAGACCGGTTTCGATCTATGGGTCTCTTCAGTGAGGAGTTGGGACGCTCTTAATTTTACATATTTATAAGTGCAAGCTATATATAAGTCATGTGACATCTGACTTGTTATTATTACTATAATATATATAATAAAATAATCAAATTATATATTAAAAAAGTTAAATAAGCAAGAGTATATCATTAATAAAATGAATAAATAAATATAAAATTGGCTAAAATAAATTAGAGAATGAATTATAATTTATATTTTGTTAAATATTTGCTTCCATTAATTTTTAAAAAAAAAAACTAAAATAGGTACTAAATTTTATGGAATGCATTCAAATCATTGACATTTAGAATGAAAAAATTATTATTTGTCTGAAGGTTTGTAATAATGGTATATTATAAAATGTGATATGTTGGACTATTTCCGTCATTTATGAGTGAATGTTGAATGTAAAGAAAATTTTAAACTTTATTTAAACTTTCCAAATACAAACAACTTGTTAGTAATAACACACAAATAGACACTGTGCATATAGACCAGCAACACCTGAAGAAGAGTGGAGAATAATGCTACTCAAAATGTTGTGTAATTACTAACCTGTATTGTCTATTTGTGTGTTATTACTAACAAGTTGTTTGTATTTGGAAAGTTTAAATAAAGTTTAAAATTTTCTTTACATTCAACATTCACTCATAAATGATGGAAATAGTCCAACATATCACATCTTATTGAAAAATTATTAATCTTAATTTTTTATGAATATGATTTGGAAAAACTACTATAGAGATATCAAACTAAATGTATTTAATTTCAGAGTTATCATCACTATTAATAATCAAAAAATTTGATAACAAGAAAATTAAATTGTTTTAAATAATACACTATAGGACAAATGGCCTGTATATACTATTTTTTTTAGTGAAACAGTATAAGAAAAAATAAATCCATCAAGCTAATCAAATGAACAATGTTGACAATTTGTTGTTTTGTTTTGTTTTATCATCTAATAATAAATAGATACATACTCATTTATCAATAAATAATTGGATAGTTGATTTTATGAAATCTGAAAGTAAGAAAAATGAATGTAAGTAGAATCTTGTATTTTTTTTCTCATGTGTTATAGCATCGGCCGGGAAGCAAACCCGCTAACCCGGGACAACTTCTTGTAAGGAAGCTGTGCTGACCTCTTGACCACCAATGCTTGACAGAGATATCTGTTTACCTACTACATTATTTTTAACAGTAAATTTTCTTTTTGTAAAAAAAAAAATTAAATCTTTTTGAAGCATCAGTGTAATGATTATTTTTCTTCAAATGGTGTAAAAAAATTTGTGCATAAAGTTAAAAGAGAATGTCTAAATATATAATACTTATTTAAAAGGGTTCATACATAAACAAATATTAACAATTTTTAAATTTTAACAACTAATGCAACCATCGGTTCATATAATAGTTTAGTATCAAATCTTCTTATCACTATGACTTTCTAAAATTTCTAAATGTAAATCTTGTTCTGAGATTGGCATCAATTTTTAATATTATTTTTTATAAATTTATAAATATAATTGGGAACCTTTTTAGTAAGCCCTCTAGGACTCTTTTTGCACTAGAGAAAGCCACCACAGCATTTCTGATAGATGCAAGCAATAAACAATTTGAAAAATTTAATTGAAAGTGTCTATAAAACTGATCCAGATATTTTCTTTGTTAAAAAAAAAAAAATTCTAATTTTATGGAAAGTTAGTATAAGGACCTATCAAAGGTATGTATGGTGGCCAAATACAGGATTTAAATGTGGCAAAATAATATCTCATTAATATATATATATATGGAAACTTATAATTAAATATTAGTAAATGCAGTAATCAAAAATTTTGAAAAGTACAAAAAATATAATCATCCCTTAGGAGCGCTTTCAACTATCCTTGTAGTCTTTGTCAACTAATACTTTGAAAGGTTAACCTTCCCATAATTCCATGATTTTAATGTTTGCTGCCTATCTATTTATTGACTCCTGCTTGTATTTATATATTAGCATAGCTTCCTTTATTTTTCTTTTATTGTTATTTCTCTCAATTTGCAATATTTTTATATTTTATAATTGAAATAAAAACCACATATACATGATTTATTATGGTAGTAAAAAATGGAAGCTGATACATTATTATTATCTTTACGATTTTGTTTCATATTCTGAACCCTTTTTAATAAAAGCAAATGCTCTTTATTTTTTTCCTCCGATGTACATCTCGATTCCCCTATATATCCACTACCACACCTACATATCCATTCATAAATGATGCAATTTTTATTTATAAATGAGGTTTTATCTTTAGAGTTGTTAATTAATTTATTTAATTTAGGTGCATAAAATGCAATGTCACATATACCTTTATAAATTTTCCTTATGAAATTTGCTTGTGATTCAAAATATATGGTATCGATATCCAAATTTTTTTATTAGTAGAAGAATCAACCTTATTATTAATATTTTTATTTTTATGTATTTTTTTCTCTCATATGTCATAGCATCAGCTGGGACATGAACCCACACCCATCTGCAACCAACTACTTGCTTGCAAGGCAGGTACGATGACCTCTTGGCTAACAACGCTTGACAATTTTTTATTTTAATAGTATTATAATAACTATTTTATTTCACCTTTATTTTGCAATTAATAACAAGCTGATGCATTGTGGTGAAACTTTTTTATATAATAAGTCTGCAGAAATTATGATATTGAAAGCCTAAAGAAATTATTATATAAAAAAGTTTCATCACAATGCATCAGCTTGTTATTAATAGTATTATAAATATGATTATAATTATAGCCAACATTTAACAATTCATTAGAATACATTTAAATATTTTTGCCTTTATTTCTTATTAAAATTTTTAATAGTATTATAAATATGATTGTAATTGTAGCCAACATTTAACAATTCATTAGAATACATTTCAATATTTTTGCCTTTATCATAAATATAATGAATAAGCAAATGTTAAAACATTTAATGACTAAACAGGTTTGGGTTGGAAATACAAAGAATTTATTTGAAGCTAAGTTCTTTCAATACCATATAGTATTATAATCATATCAAAACAAATGGGGAGGGAGTTGTCATCAATAAATAATGCAAGAGATGAATAATAAATTGGATCAAGATCAAAATAAATATTTAAATATGAAATGAGAAATGAGAGAGGTATTAGTTTCATTCCTCAGAAAGAGAAATGCTGGAGTTTCTGCCATTAATGACATAGACATCTCTGGCAACCTACAAAGCTTTTCCCCTGATTACCATGCTCTGAACCAATGATGTCAGCCATAGAAAGACCAAAACCATGACCAGACAGCAACACATAATTGAGGAAAAATGAAGAATACCCATATATATATATATTTAAAATTTTAAGTAATCAATTTAAAACAAATTGAAACACAACTAACTATAAATTAAAAAATATATTTAATACCTTAACCTGGTTTTCATTTTTAATGGAATATTTTCAAGATGTGTCTTTTTACTCTATCACATGCAAGGTGATGCACTATGGCTTATCATTTATCAAAACCAGGAATATCTGATCAACTATGTTCACAGAAATCTATTAGCCATTTTACCTTCTCTTTCCATTCCCTACCCTAAGTTTTTCCCATATTCTTCTCTATCTTGCTCCATTCTATTTTTACTACAATATCTATGGCTTTTATATCTAGATCCCTCTTATTTTTTTCCCCACAGAGCATAAAAACCAAGAACCCACTTTATGTATAATCACTTTGTTTATATTTATTCTCCTACAATTTCATTATTTGTACTTTTTTCATAAAAAATTACATTCAATTAGCAAATGGCTAGTATTTTCCATGTCTTTGTTACATAACTTGCAGACTAAATCACCCACATTTCCCATTTATATTCCTTTGTTACTAATGATCCTGTTCAAGTCAAACAGTAAACTACTTTCCTTGCTATTATCAAAAATTAACTGACACTCAATATGCTGTTTACTTATATATATATATATATATATATATATATATATAAGTAAATCTAAAGAGTTTATATATATATATATATATATATATATATATAAACTCTTTTTACTCTCCATACTAGTTCTCCATTTCTCCAACTCCCTATTTTTTATTAATGCATCTATTTTTCTATCCCATTCTTTGCCACTATAACACTCAACCATCCTCTTAACACAATCATCCGATCTTTTGTACAAATATACCTATGACATAAAATCTTTTATCCAAATCTTCTGTATATGATACTACCTTCCTCACTCATCTTGTTGCCTGTCCTTTACTCATAACGTAATTAAATATTATTTTGCCTACTCTCTTATTATCTGTAAATTGAAATCTACTGAACATTTTTATTTTGCTTTTTGCATCTCTCATATAAACACTAGACCATCCCATTTCTCCTTCAATTGCCTCCTTTCGATCACACATCTGCACCTAATGCATGTCTTCCTACTTCTCTTTGTACTTTTTCAATATAATCTAACACCCCTCTGTTAACACATATTGCATCATTACCACAGGTTAAACCTGCTTTCCACTACTCCCTTTCATACAATTTTTGCTAGATCATGTTTATTATATACAAACACTATTAATTTCTTTATCACTCCCTTTCTTTTCTTTGCTTCATTTATTAATTTTCTCCCATTCATCCAAGCAATTTATCTGATTACTTAAGCTGAATCCCAAATAGTTATATGTATCCACCATGTTTCTCCCCCAATAAATATTGTCTCCTCTTTCCCCAGAATTTATTATCATTACTTTTGATTTTTCTTCACTAAATTTAATTTCCAACTCTTTATCTACCCTTGTGCACATGTTCAGCTTATCCATATAATTCCTACTTTCTGTATACAGGAAGATATCACCAGACAATATTTACACTCCTTTGCCATTTATTAATACCATTTTTCCTAGTCTTTCTATTGCTCTCTCCATTTCTGTCAAATATAACAACAACAAAATAGGTGACATAGGACATCTTTGCCTTAGTCCTACTCCATTTTTGACTCTAATTGGTTCTGTATTTCCTAATTGATATGTGTAACAGTCAGATTTGTACACTCATGCAACAAAATTCAGAGCCCAAGCAAAATACACCAAAGCTGATGGAATGAGGTGGTTGAGACCTCTAATTCGACCGAACTTCAACTCATCTGCCAGTACTCCAAATTTAACACCTGATGAGTGACATCTGAGGCTACACTCAGTCCTCATTTAACTGCAAGCCAGCATAAGACAGGATGAAACATGATACTTAAGGTCACTACTAACCTAACTAGATGGGTGATATATAACACTTAACACTCTATTAATCTTAACTACAGAAATATACACATATAGCATATAAAATCATAAAGAAATTGGAATAATGGTCTGTGAAATTTAATAATATACTATGGATTGGACAAGACACTGTGGACTGGTCAAGATACTGTGGACTGATTTGAACTAGAGCCTGAGCAAGAAAGATATGCAACAGTTTATATTTTAAAAGGTTTATTAAAATAACAACAAATGATCTAACATAAAATCATAATGGCAAGGATTGTACAATATTCAACAAGGTATCCAATATAGGTAGGCATTTTATAATAGATGGGACTGTTATTAGTACATCTGTCCCATTTTAATATATTACAATACATGTGTGTGTATGCATAAGTCATGCCTAATCATTTAACATGCTCATCCTATGATTTCGGTTTGCTTAAGTTATAAGCTAATAGCTTAGTAGAGATGATGAGTACAGACAGCTTTAAAGTGGCTGTTATATATACTAATAAAGTGAGCAACTAAATAAGCTCAATATCATGCAAATTCAACTTGATAAACCAGATTCAAACTTCAGCCTAAAGCTGAATAATTAATTAATAGGAGGAAAAGAACTGGTTACCTTTAGATTCACATATATATGCTATGGCACTATATAAAATATTAAGAGTAAGCTTGCAGTGTGAGTGAATGATTATTCATAAGCTTCAGCATCAAATGCTCGGTTTGCTCTGAGACCGATGGTTTGCTGCTATTGACATATGAACATATAAGTTCAGGAACTCGGATTGGCTTTAGAAAAACTCTGGGTCCGCATGCTCTAGTTCTAATAAAGATAGCCATAACCCGAACTAAATAATGGGGGGGCTTGTCACCATGTACCCATTTAAGATGTGCAGCAAAATGTAACACATGTAAGTGTATCATATAAAGACACACCCGCAATGCACACAATATATAGAGCAATAAGTATGCGTATAATTAATTGCGCCTAAAACAGATAGCTTCTATCTGTCAAACTAACTCAACCCAGTTCTTTAAATAGCATTATAATTATGCTAATAAAAGGGACTTAAACTATATAATAAATAATCTAGGATTATAAATAATCTAGTTAAGATCCTGAATCTGCATATAAATATTCATAATTAAAGAGGGAAAGTATATTTGATTGGACTTAATACAAACATTAACAAATATACTTTATCATCTCTAGCCATTATATCCCCTTCTAACTAATAAATATTAAATGTCATAATACAAAAAACTGGCTAAGCAAACCTTGCAAAATGTTATAATATTACAACCATGATCATTTATTATCAATATTATAATTCCAAAACAGTGATTCAATAAATAAATAGCACTTTTAAAATGTTTAAAATGGAGATTACTATTATCTCCTTTATAAATTAATTAATTAGTTTTACTGTTTCGAAAGATGAGCATTTTATCACATATTAAACATAAACAAAATGAATTTAAACAAAATATTAAAAATATTAAAGTTAGGCAAGATCGTAGCTTATAGGAGTTTAAGATAATATATTTCAAATATTTAATGATTACAAAAGGTAAACTCTTTTTGATTTATAAAAGATTTCAGCAGTTTAGAAAATTAAAGTAAAACTTGTTTCTCTTTTTTTGTTACTTTAATGTAAGTTATACATTTTAAGAGAGCAGTTGACCCGAAATGATTTTTACAATATATATAAAGTTACACAATTTTACAGTTTCTTTTACAATAGGGTAAAAATTAAAGAGTTTTGATAATTTAGATAGAACATTCTTTTATAGTGGAAAGCTAGCTTAGAGTTTATAGATTAAGTTCACAGGCTGTAGTTTTTAAAAGTATTACCATCATTGTCTTCTTGGTGGACTTGAGGCATACATCAATGATAGTGGCTGGACAAGGCATCAAATAGTAGCATAATTTCAGTGGCATTTCTTTTCAGGTAGATTTTAACTTTCTTCATATCTCCATCTCATGCAGGTTGCTGGAAAATTGGTTCATAAATATGCTGGAAGAATTGAGAGCACCATCTCAGTTCCAAGATCCAGCAAATATTTTATTCTACTTGACCATCTTGGAGTGGACTTCACAATAATTTACAGGACAGGCAAACTAAAAAGAAGCTTAACCTAAGAAATCTACAATATTTATATTTCCCCAGATCAAAAACCAGCCAACTATCTATTTTAACTCAGAATTCAACCCCCCCCCTCTAGATTTTATAGCTCATAGTTGGTTCTTTGATTCTGATCTTTTTCTTTTTTGTTGCCCATAATTTTATTGGTTTCGATCTGGAAAAAGAAATTCATTACAATTGTAATGAGTTTGAGAACAAAATGGTTATAGCTCATAAACCATTTGTATAACACCGTCAATTGAAGGTTTATTTCTAAATTTTTTATTCAATCAACTTGAGAATTATTCTAAATTGTCTTAACACAAGTTTGTGAATTTCACATGTATTCACAATTCTTCTAAATAAAACTTGCTAAAGATTATTTAGCGAATATTTAACTGTACATTTTCTAAATAAAATAGATTTTATACAATATATTATTTATTAAACAAAATATAAATGCTGTACTATATATATATACAAACATTAATATTACAGTCATTTATATATGCATGTATGTGTGACATTACCTATATAACTGTGTGAATGCATATAAAATTGTGTGGATACATATATAACTGTGTGGATACATATATACCTGTACTAGAGAGTGTTTAAAACCCAGCATAGATGTGTCTGTGGGACAAATAGGACATATGAGGGCAGGAATATACTGTTTCATATGTATAGTAATTATTTTCATACAATCCCTTACTAAGATCCATTAAAGCTCCATTCATTCCCAAATTTACTAAACTTATCCATAATCTATTTCTATTTACTTTATTATTTGCCTTTTCTTCATCTATAAAGACCATATATAACTGTCTACCTGTATTCCTACTTATATCTATAAGTTGTGTGATTATAAATAAACTACCTCCTATATGCCTATCAGATCTAAAAACTTTTTGCATTTCTATCACTATATTATTTTCTTCCATCTAGCCATTATATATGCAAAATCCTTTACATAATACTGACATTACCGCAATTGTCTATAATTCTTTAACTTTCTATGGCCTTTATCCTTTCCTTTAAATAATAGCTATACTCTTGTATTATTTCAACTGGAAATTCTGTCTTTCAGTTTTATCTTATTAAAACATCCTATTTCCCAAATTTATCACCATCTCTGCTGCCCATCCATCTAAATCTCTTGCCTTTCCATTTTTCCAATCTTCCCTGCCTCATTCAATTCATTTTCTGTAAAATTAATATTTCCATTACTATGTGCTTTTGTGTTTGTTATCACTCTGTCCTTGACATCTAATATCATTTCTACATCTATTACATATTTATTTAAGATTGTCTAATTCTTCTCCAATTACTCTATGGCAACTCCCCCCAATGGACATTATTTGTATAACATTACAATAAATATAATTATTAAAATATATACATTAAATATATGTACATAAAAATGATTAATTTTATTACAATCTTTTTTCTTATTCCCTCTCATAATATATATACACAAATAATCTAAAAAAAACACACAATTATAACAATCCCTTCCTTTTATTTTTAAAATTATAACTCTAATGTTTCCAATCATCTAACAATGACCACTTCCTCCCCATTTGTATTGGTCTTTTAACTTTGTTTACACATTTTTAAAATTTTCTTGAATATACACAGTTTCATAACATTTGCTTTCCTTGTAATTTTTAACATACTTTTATTATCTGAGTTGTGATATTAACTGAATATTTTTTCATAATTCAGGTTATTAATAAAAATATTAAAAATTACATAGAAAGAAAATGTTATGAAACTTTGTATGTTCAAGAAAAATTAAACAAATGTGTAAACATGATTAAAAATCCAGCACAATTAAAGGAGAAATGGCCATTATTAGATTATTGGAAACTTTAGAGTTATAATTTAAAAAATAAAAGGAAGGAATTATTATTATTGTTTTTGTTTTAGATTATTTGTCTATATATATTATGAGAGGGGGCGGGGAGGACTATAATAAATTTAATCATTTGTATGTACTTATATGTATTTTACTAATTATGTTTAATGTATCTATTTTAATAATTATATTTATTGTAATATTATGTAAATAATATCCATTAAGGGGAGTTGCTGTAGGATAATTGGTCATGAGATTTAACGTTATTAGGGAATAAAAGACAGGTTAATGTATAAAACTTTTTTTTTTTTATTTACGGTGAATTATGCTTCAATTTTGTTTTAAATTGATTGTTTTTAATGTTATATATAGAAGGCAACATTATGGACAAATTTTAACATTAAAATTTGATCATTTAAAGTATATATATATGTCAAGCGTTAGTGGCCTAGTGGTTAGCATAGCTGCCTTCCAAGCAGCTGACCCAGCTTCGCTTCCCGGTCAACGCATTTGACTTATGAAAAAAAGTATATATAGAGTTAAGTAAATATCAAAATTGGAAATTAATTTTACACTTCAATCAATTAGGCAATAGTATTTTGACTATAGACAGATCCAGAAAGAAATCACATCCCAAATTTATTCATTTCTTCTTTGTTCTCTCCATTGTTCAGCTCTTTAATTTTACATCTCTCATCCAATCTCTCATATCCAGTAAAGTCAATCTTTTCTGTCCTTTCTTCTTGTTTCCACTTATCAATCCTTGTCTTCAATTTCACATATCTCAACCTATCTCTTATATAATCCATTAGGTCAATATTTTCTGTCCTTTCTTCTTGTTTCCTCTCACCATCCCTTCCTAAATATCTTTCATTAAAATATACTTTCTTTTTACTATAGGTCTAATCCAATTTTTCTTTCTATCTCTAATTTCGTTTTATTTATCTTTTAAAAACTTTTTTATTTATCATTTTATTCATCTAACTAATTTATTTCATCCTTCTTTATGACCACATTTTAAATGCTTCCAATGTGTTCCTAATTTTTTCAACTCATTGTTACTTCACAAACATACAATGCATTGCTTTAATTAATAATTTGTCTAAATTCTTTCTTCAAAGATCCACAAAATATTTTATTCCTCTTAATAAATGCCTTCTTTTCCAATGCTATTCTTCTTTTAACTTCATCTTCATTTCTTCTATCCTAACTCAAACAACTACCCAAATATTTAAATCCATTTACCTGTTGAATTATATTATCATGGATTTCAATTTGCAGTCATTTTATATTCCTCCCTGTCTATAAATATTTTATCTTTTCAACATTAATCTTCATTCCATATTTCATACAGCCTTTCTCCAACTTATTCAACATATTCTGAATACTCTTTGATCTTCAGCTATAACCATGTCAAAAACATATTTTATACAATTTTGTTATTTTACTTCCAACACTTACTTTTCCACAGTCTAAATATTTATTTAACCTGTCTTCTAAATAAAGTTTAAAAAGCATGGTTGACATACTGCATACTTGTCTATCACTTCATGAATATCATTATTCTCTGGCCATTCTATCTTTTCCAAAGACTTTATCATGTGATTGAGTGTTAGTATTCATTCATTTATAGTTAAAATCTTCAAAGCGCATGTGCAACAGCGTAATGCTGTGTTAAATATTACAGTCTACTTTTATTTATTTGCCCACTATAATATTCCAAATCAATCTTCTTTCTTTCAAAATATTCCTTATATTTTAAGATGATCATTAATTAATTCCAGATTTGTCTATCAAACACTTTTTCAAAATCCACAAAATGTATATCAGTTCCTTTAATATATCTTTCTGCAATTGTTCTAATGACACCAATAACATCTTTTGTATTTTGTATTTTTTCTCTGAAAACCAAACTGTTCTTTTCCAAAATAATATTCTACCTTCCCATAAATTTCTTTGAATTAAAATCATCAATAATTTTTTTTAAAACATGTGATTACAAACTTATTTGTTCAATATTCCTCAAACTTAATACATTTTGTCTTAGAAATTGGAATCATTATAGTACTCAAAAAATCTTTAGGTCAAACTCCATTATTATATATCAAATTGCAAAGTTTAACCATTTTATTTATAGCAAATATTCTAATTTCTTTCAAAAATTCTACAATATTGTATCAAATCTAATAGTATTACCATTTTTCATTTGTTCAGTTGACTTTATTAGTTTGTCTGTCAATATAATCATACCTTTATTATCTATTTCAATATCTTCTTTATCAAGTTCAGAATTAAATGTTTTTCTAAATAGATATTGAAGATAATTTTCCCATCTTTTCAATATATCATCACTATCACTCAATCACCTTCTATTCTTATCAGGCATTTCATTTATGCATTGTACAGTTTGGCGCAGCAATAAAGTGTCCCACTTGAGATGAAAAAGTTTTAAATTGATTCTAACACTCAAAGTTTTGGGTGTTCCAACTTCCTATGAACTACTAAGCAATAAATCCATTAGCCTTTTTTCTAATTTTACTTAATAGCCTTTTTTTAAATAAATACCCAACCATATCTTTTTATTGGTTGAATCACTTCTGTCTCTCTACATTCTTGGTCTGACCATTTTCTTTTTTTAAATCTGTTTCTCTCTTTAGTTCATTATTAATTTTTTGATATGTTCTTTGCATTTCTTCAGTATCACATTCTTCCATCTTCTCTGTACTTTCATTTTTTTCAACATACCTTTTATTCTTTAAAATCATTTAGCTTTCTTTAACAAAGAGTTCCTATTTCATTTTTGTCTGTTTTTAATACTTATTCTTTAATTCTACACCAATGCTTATTAAAACTACACAGATATTCCCCATCTTTATTAACTCTTCTCATTATATTTGCATATTTTAAAACAAATCTTTCTTTTTCCATTTTTCTTACTTTATCTAAGTCCTATCTTATATATATTTTCCCTCTTTTTATTATTTTTAGACTCAACTTTAATTTAGTCATACCCAAATTATGATCAGAGTTTATGTTAGCACCAGGTAAAGCAAGCAAATTCTTAATAGCATTCTTATATTTCCTGAATCAATTTATATTTTATTTAATATTGAACTCTACCACCTGAAACTTTCTATGTACACAATATTTTTGGATGACTTTTAAGCAAAGTGTTTGCAATTATAAACCTATTTTCCTTATAAAATTTCATAAGTCAGCTATTGCTTTTATTCCTTTTTGCAATACCACAATACCCAACAATGTTTTTTTCTTAACTTTCCCCACAACAACATTCCAACAACCCAATAACAATATACATGCATTTTTATCCTTGTATTGCATAATTTTCTCTGGTTTTTTTATATCGCTCATCAATTTCAGTATCATCAAAACTGATATTTGGCATATAAACTTGTATGAGTACAAAATCCCTAGGACTTATTTTCATCATTATAAGTCTGTGATTAACACAATATACCTTTGCCACACTATTCTGGATTTTTTTTTTCTTTCCAACAGTGACACCCACTCCATTTACAGATTTATCATCACCACATTCCCTCATCCCATTTCAAACCTTCCAATTTACTTTTCATGCATATTATTTCAATGGATTATCATTATAAAAATGTCATAGGTTTGCAACCTGAATAGCCTCAGATTTATTACTTCTGGGCAAGATATCAATGCCTCCCTTAATTAATAACTCAATACCAATCTGAATCAATCATGTGGATATACTCATAATAAAAACTCAAGAGAATTATAGGGTGAAGTTTTTATTGCCTTCTTTACCCAATAATAAATTTCCTTACAGGGGTAATGCACTAGCTATATCTCGTAAAATAATTATCCATCTACCACTTTATCTCTCACTATTGTAACTTAATCTTTTGTTGACCTGGAAAAATGCTGTTGCAGACTCTGATCCAGTGGTGTATTGATTTATTTAATGGTAGTCAAGACTTATCATTTCACATTCATCATCATAGTGACATTTTATAAAAGCAAACATGTCATTGCCCCCTTTACCACTTCCTGATAGTGAATATTGTCTCACTGTCAGTGACTAATTGTTTATATTTACTTTGCTTATTCCTGTATATTCTTCATATCTGAAGGCCATTACACCCATTCATAACCAAGGGAATATTCTGGATGACATAAGCCTCATGACTTAAAACCAATTAAGAAATAAATTAAAACAAATGTTGTTGAAAGCATATGTACAAGTGCTTGTAATGTTATTAATATTACCTGAAAAATAGAAAAGTTATGTAGCAGGTGATTTTATGGTCTTTTTTTAAATAGAGATTTTATTTCTTTGTACTTTTTTTTTTTAAAAAAATTTCTATAAATTATATTTGTTGATAAGTTACATTATAAATGTTCAGATTGATTTGTGGAATGCAGGTCCAGTGGTGACCATGTAGACTCCACATTTTGGGATGATTAAATGATCCTCTTTTCTTGATTTTATTTATTGTTTCCATGAATATGTAGCCTTTAAGGTCTTCTGCCTGCTCCATTACCATCTTGCACCTGAGACACCAAAGTGCATAATTGAAAAAAATGAAAAGTCTTTACTTGTGCAAAGACACTATGTTCCATACAACTTTTTATGGATATGATATTTGCATTTAGGTTCTTTATCCAATTTGTAATTAATAGTCTGTGAATGTTTAATCTGGTGTATCTCATGATGGTATTGTTAATTGATTCTTCTTTCTTCCCATACATTTTCACAAATTGATTCAATTTTTTTTGTGGTATATTTTATTGACTAGGAAGGATTTCATGGGAAGGGAATCTAAATTGAATAAATCATGAAGTCCAGGAATTTTGGCTCCAGGTACCAAAGCCTGGAGACCAACATAATTTTTTGATTGTTTACTCTAATGGGGTATTGTCAATTTGATTTTCCCCATGCATAAGTTTGTACACTTCCCAATATTTCAGTTTTATGGTAATAGTACGATTTTCAAGGTTAATAAATTTTCCCACATTATCCCATAGAGTCTTTGTCCAGTTCTGTTGCATTGGTGGAGGCCTATTAGTCAGTTTTATAGTGTCTTGTTCCATCAGTTTTATATGGCTTTCTTGTAGTCTGTATAAATTTGTTATAAATTGTTATAATTTCTTTGAAAAGATGAGTGTAAGAGTAGAGTGGAGTGCAAGGCCATTAAATTTTCTGGGTTTTTGAAGCTTCCTTAAACTTATGGCTACAGTTTTACCACCCCAGAATAGTCTCACACATTCTGAATTTATTTTCTTAATGAATTTTTGAGAGGGGTTAAACCCATTCATGAAATAGCTGATTTTTGGGAATAGTAATAATGTGTTAAGTAGTCTGACTTTATCCTTCAGTGATAGGCAAACTTTTGAAAGAGTGGATGTGGTTTTTTTGATTGATGTCAACAATGTTTCCTCAATTTCTCTTCTCATTTGGCTGTGAAGTTGGATTCAATTTTGGCCCCTATTAGTATTTTCCATGTTGCAGATTTTTGTCTATTATGTTTCACTAAGTATTGATCTAAGAGTAGCTCTAGTTTCTTTATAAATTTGTGGAATGGCATAAAATTGTCCATGAAGCTGATGTGCTTCACATCCTTCTGATAACAGGTATATATACTTCTGATTACTGCCTTTCAATTTCCAATAGTAATGGATTTATGTATACCATAGAAAATGATGCTAAGTGGAGATCCTTGTAGGATGAATAGAGTTGGTTCGAATCCAGGGGCTACTTGCTGTTCATGGTAATATGGATGTTTCTGTTAGATAGAAGGTTGCTGATGATCCTCAAATAGACTCCTTGCACCATGCATTATTTCATAATTTTGAACAGAATTGATGGCCTCACATTATCGAATGCCACTGCTATATCAATTTGAATTGTGATTAGACATGATTTCATTCTTGTCCTTATATAATCCACCACAAATTTTATTTGGCTGATAGTATTAGCAATTGTTTCTCCCTTCTTAGCATGTTGTGTTTGATATGGATTCATAGATTTTCTCTTGGATTCTGTCTTTTATTAGTTGCTCAATGGCTTTAATTAGGAGGGGCGCATGGAGATGGGCCTGAGATTGGAAAGTTCTGATGTTGCAACTCTTTTTTTCAAGAAGGGAACAAGGGATATTGCTATAAGTTGTTGATGTTATGGGGCTCATTCTCCAAGGAATCTATTATCCTCTTGATTATAGGTACTAAGAATCTATCTAAATGGAGCAAGACCAACTTCGATATTCCATGTATTTCTGAATGGACCCTTTCTAGGAGTGCCTTTAACTTGTCCAGTATTCTTTTCTAATTTCATGTGGCTCATTATTTTCTAATTGTATTGGGTTTCTCTTTGCTTCCCATCTGGCCAGTTTAAAGTTTTGCTCTGAAGTGTTCTCTAATAATATGCATCATCTCCTCTAGGGTTTTATTCAATTGTTTGATCCCCTTATATAAAGATTAGGAAAGAAATAAAAAAAGTTTTTTTTACTTCATGAGTTGAAAATGAAAGCGGTAAAAAAGAAATATAAAGTTTGTTTTGCAAACAATTAATAAAACTTTGATTTGTTAATAGATTTTAAGTATGTCTATTTATTCCATCACTATCATTTATTTATCTATCTGTCATTTTTCTATATATTTATTTATTAATACCTCTAACTGTTTAACTACCTACACATTTATCTTCTTATCTGTCTATCTGCATATATATTTACCTGTATGCTATCTCTTTATCAATCCATATGTCTATTGTATATCAATCAGTCTATCTTATCTAGCCATCTTTTCATCAGTTCATCCAACTGACCATTTATCTATCTATATATCATGCCTATCTGTCTATAAATATTCATCCATTGATCATCTATTTATCATTCCATCTATTCTATCTAGCCATATATCATTTGTGCTTTTCTAGCAATAGATATATATATACCTAACTATCTATCTGTCTATTTAATTATCTAACTTTATCTACCTGTCTAATCACCCATTCATTCATTCATCTATCTCTTCAACTATCCATTTATTTATTTATATATTCATTCATCAATCCATCAATACAATCATCTATATATCTATTATTTTTCTGTCTATCTATCTATTTATTCATCCCATCTATTTAACTATATATTTATTTATTTACCTACTCAAATATTTAAAGTTATCATCAACCTATAATAGGTGAATAATTGAATGTATTGATGGATTAATGAATGGATAGGTAATCAGTTAGGCCAATAGATGAATAGATGGGCAGATATATGTAAATAGATGTGGGTAGATAGATAACTAATAGATAAATGGATGGATGGATAGATAGATAAATATCTGGATGAATAAGTATACAGAAGATACAGAGAGAGACAGATTGATGAATTTCTGGATGAATTGATATAGAAAATGTATGTTTGATTAATGTTGCAGATAAATGGATGGATAGATAAACAGAATGTCACATATTTAAATAAACAGATAGATAAGCATATAGATAAATAGATGGGAAAGTAAATATTTTGATAAATATTTGGATCATATAGTGGGTGGTAGATATTTTAAATGAGGAGTAAATAGATGGATATATAGATAGATAGAGTGATATAGATGGATAAACAGATAGACAAACAGCTAAATAGATAGGCAGATAACTGATGAATAGGTGAATATATAGGTAGTTAGATAAGTATGTAGATAGATAAATAGATGGTTAATAATTGAAAGGATGGGTAGTTTGATAGATAGATAGTTAAATAGATGGTTAATTGGAGAGTTAAATAAATACATAGAAAAAATAGATAAATGGATAGATGTATGGGTTAATAGATGAATAAATAAGTAAATAAATGGATGGTTACATAGGTGAATAAGTGGATAGACTATTTAATAGATATATAGATGTATCAATATAGTGATAAGTAGACAGATTGTTGAGTGGCAGATGGTTAAAATAGACAGATAAATAGGTATATCAATAAAGTAGTAATCAGAGATAGGTAGATTGATAGATAAATAGATGAGTGAATGAATATACACCCAGATATACAGCCAGATGGATTGATGAACAAATTTAGATAGATAGATGGATAGAGAGATAATATAGATAGATAGATAGATAGATAGATAGATAGATAGATAGATAGATAGATAGATAGATAGATAGATAGATAGATAGATAGATAGATAGATAGATAGATAGATAGATAGATAGATAGATAGATAGATAGATAGATAGATAGATAGATAGATAGATAGATAGATAGATAGATAGTCAGGCAGATAGTCAGCTAAGTAGATAGGCAGGTAGACAAATGAGTAAATAGTTAAATAGATTGATATATAATTATGTAATAGATAAATGGAAAGGTAAGTAGATAGATAACAAGTTAAATAGACAGATAATTAAATGAATAAAACTAGATATGTAGATAGATAGACACAGAGATAGCCATGGAGAGATTACTGTGTTAATAGATAGATAAATAGATGGTTGGTTAGAAAAATGAGTTAAAGGATGGATGGATTGATAAATGAATGTATGAGTAAATAAATAGATAAATGAATGGATATATATAGATAGACATATAGATAAATAGATGGATTCATGATGGCTTTATATCTAGGTAGATCAATAGGATAGTTACACAGATGGATGGATAAATTGATGCCTGAATGACAAGATAAATAAAGAAATACACAAAAAGGCAAATAGATAGATATATAGATAGAAGGGAGACTTAAATAAAACTATTAGAAAATTAAACTTTTATTTATTTTTGACAAAAAACACTCTGAGATTTTTTTATCAGCTTTCATTTTCAGGTCATAAGTGCAAAAGTTGTTTTTTTTTTCTATTCTCACATCATAAAATCAAAGGATTGAATAAAACCCTAGTAATTTCTTTTTTTTTTTGCTTCAGATCATGAAAACATCTATGGCTTAAATTTTTTATTTTTAAAGATAATATCAACAACATAGAATTTTTTTTCTGTATAAGAACTTATATATACTTTTAATAAAATTTGTATACATTTTTTGTTTATTAATTCTAAAATTAATTTTCAATTTTAATATTTGGTAAATATTTTTTATGCATTATGCTGTTATGTTCAGTGACCATACTTTCAATAAGCCCATATATTAACTTTCACTAAAATTCAAAATATATTTTTAATTTTTTTATTTGTTAATTGTAAAATTAATTTTAATTTTAATATTTGCTAAATTCTAAATGTTTTTTTAATTATTATATCATGTATTCTGGTGTCTTACTTTCAATAAGCCTTTGTATTAACTTAGTTAAATTTGAAATTTATGTTTAAAATTTGAAATATATATTTCAGAAAAATATCTGACACACTTTTTTAATGATTGTAAATGTTGTTGTTGTTCTTTTGTTGAACTTTTAATAAAATTTAAAAATTTATTTTTTATTGAACAAAATATCCAGAATAATATTATAGGCACATTTGCTAAAATATCTAAAATTGTTTATCACTTGCATGTGTTAGCCTTGATATGTCAAAGAGTGTCCTAAAGTTCATTTTAAAATGGTGCTTATAATTGTATCAAATTGTGAGCTTATAATATGGATAATTTTGGAAAAGATCATTTATTAATTAATATTTGTTAATCAATTTTTAAAATATAATTTTTATTATAATTTGTTTGGAAAAGATATGCATATGATTTTAAAATGATTTTTTTAAAAAAAAAAAAGGACTCCATTTCTAATTTTTCATGTTGAAGTAATAAATACATAAGAAAAATGACAAAAATAATTTTGGATATTTTATATATACCTAAATAATTAAAGCTTTGTGGATGGAGTACAGTCATTATGGATAGAGATTTGGTTTCAGAATTTTTTTATACTTTATTTTTCTATTTAAATTCTATTCAAAATAGCATTAAAAATTAAAATGTTATTTTAATACTAGTATAAATCACAAATTTTATAAATATAAATAAACCATCATTAGTAATTATTCAGGCAATAATTAAAAAAAATGTTTTTTTTTTGTTTTTTTTTGTGAGCTTAATACTATTTATAACTTAGATCTCAACAAGAGCAATAGCAGTGAAAATAATAGTTTAAATGTCAGTATATTATTCTTAATAATTATTTGTGCAAGTAACAATTTAGGTATCAAAAATAAAATAAAGTACATCACTTAATCTGTAAAAAAAAATGATATCGAGTTCATAAAAAATAATGTACAATTGTAATCTACAGAGTATATACTTCTATTATTCTTTAATGTACCATAAAAGTATAACTTTAATTACATTATTTGTGATGCTAGAGAGTATAATTTAATGCATATACATTCATTTTATCTTATGTTTTATATAAATTTAAATCATCTTTAATAATGTTTAAAATCGTTTTATAAAATTTATTTTTAATTGTGGTAGGCAATATAAAAAGAAATTGTAAAACAATAATTCTTATTAAAAACTTTTTATATATATTAAAAAGTCAATAGCAAATGTAAAAAATATATAAATATTTTTCATTATTTTTTATATACGTTATCATTGGCTGTAACTTCAAAACTAAAATATTAAAGTATGCAATAAATATTTAATTTTTTATTAATGGCAATTTTATCACTTATCAATTAAAATTTATTGTAAAAAATAACTATTAAGATAATACTTATTTTTGCAATTAATTTTTGTTACTATGGAAAATTTATAAGTAAAAAATAATGATTATCTAAGCATTATCAATCACTGGAAATACCTTCAAAGATCTGGGGTGAGCAACTTCTGGCCCATGGGCCACTTCCTGAATCTGACAATGTTGAATCTAGCCAACTGTATAAATACACCATATCCACACCTAACAAATTATTAGGAGACTAGACAATAAAAGTGTTTGTTACAAATTTTAGTTTTTATCTGTAATTCATTCCTATTTAAGACATTAGTCTGGGGATAACTTTTGAACTTTGCAATCTTGTAAAATAATTCCTTGATGGGATATTCTGATAAACATAATCCCTCAAGTTTCATAAATGATGGCAAGTAACTTTATTTCGTACAAAATTGTAACCTATAACTTTATTTAGTAGAAGTAAACAAATGTGTCTTTATGATTTTGAAGTGAATAGATTTATTTACAAAAATGATGAGAATTAATTTTATTTAAGACAAAATGGCAACGTAACTCTTAATTTACTGGAATAAATAAATACATTTTTGTAAGAAATGATGTCACAACAACTAAACTTTTAGCAATATACATTTATTCCAATAAAAAATAAAAGAAAAATAGACTGTTTCTTATTATTGCTGGAGTTGACAGAAGTTTTTATGTCTTTCAAAAAATGAAGCTACGATTTACATGAAAATGTTCATATCCAACAGCTTGCAATCATTTTGTAAGATAAAAATGTTGTTCAAAAAAATTTTCTCAGCAAGAATTAAAGCTGGACAGTGAATCATACATACACCTTACTTTCACCAAATGATTTATTAGTCATCCCAGCATTCTTTAATTTGTAAAATTTGCACAAAACTAACATTTTGAATAACAACTTTCTCCTGATCAGAACATTATGTAGTATGCAATTAAAATTTCTTTTTTTCTCTTAAGAGATTATAAAATATTTAATTTGGTGTTTATTTACACATTTGCTTGTGCCATTGATTTTCAAGGCAACAGATTTAGCCAGTAAGTACTTTTACAATTTTGAATTTCAAACACAATTTTCTCACATGTATAATTTATTCTGGTTTGCACTGGATAGCTCTACTGTAAGAAGAGTTTTACCTCTGTTACTTCATTTATTTATTCATTTTTCAACCCATCATTCATTTTCTATAATTAACTGCAACTGTGTTTATATTTAAAGTTCACAAGTTTATAAAATGTTAATTTCTGTTTAATGATATAAACTTTTTAATGCATTTATATTTTTATAATCAGGTGCATCATATGTACATGAAGTATGTTTTGTAATAATAAAATGTACCAATACCATTATATATTTAAGGTTTACATATATCATTTTTATCACCAACAACCATTCACAATCAAATGTGGTCATTCCAACTCCAAAATAAAAAATAAAAAACAACTGCAGAAATGACTTTATGATGAATATACAAAACAATCTGTGAATCATAAATATGCACAGATGTTCTATTTTTTCAGTTATTTGATAGTATGATGTTGTCTTTTAATTGCTTCTGCAAAAAACTAACTCTTGTGTCTGAAATACATCAACAATGTGTCTAATTGCAACTAATAAATATACTTTGTTTCTTTCCAATGAAAACAATCCACAATGCACTGCTTTAAAAGAACTTTTAAATAATCCTTATAATGTAAATGGGGTTTACATCTTTAATGATTATTCTCAAGTTCATCACATAACATGTTTGAAGTCTTGTGATAATGGTATTATAGTAGTAATTATATGTTGGATTGTATTCATCATCTAATGTTGAATGTTTTTAGAAAATCTCAATCTATATTTAAACTTTTAAAATACTAGTAATAATACATAACATTTTAAGTGATTTTATTTTCCTTTCTCCTTCAGGTGTTACTGGTCTTACCATTTACAGTAGTAGCATGAGAATCAAACTTGGACCTTTAGATTTATGAGTATTGAATTTAAAGTGATTTTCTAAGTAGCTACAATAATTGGTTACAGTGACACCTTAACCTCAATATTCATAAATCTAAATGTCTAACTTTGATTCCCATATTAGTACTGTCACTGGCTAGTTGAAGAAAGCATTACTTTAAATTTTAATACTCATGAATTTAAATGTTCTATGTGTTTTCCATGCTAGTATTGTCACTGGTCAAGCCAGAAATATCTGAAGAAAAAAGATTATTATTCATAATATTGTATTATAAACTAACACGTGCTATTCTTAACAATCCCGTGTAATTGATATGTTTAAATAAAATTTCCATTTTTGAAAGACATTCAATATTGAATACTAGGTGATGCAAATAATCCAACATATAATTACACACATACAAAAAATCTTAACATTGTTCATCTATTGCTTATGTCTAATTAAAAGAAGATATGATTTTTCAATTACAAAATGTATAATATCACATCCAGCACTTTGAAGAATATCCTTAAATGAAACATTTGTAATGTTGCTTTAATTGGATATTCATCTCTTACTTCTATATGATAAATTAGGTAAAATAACAACTCTATATACAGTTAATTGCATAGCTATTTCCTTATGATGAAATATTCCATCATTTAACTTGTTGAAAGCAGCAACAGCACATTGGAGGATGTGCTGTAAGTCAACATCTAAGTTCATCTTTTTACCTATAAAATTATCATGTTATTTAAACTGGTTTACATTCTCAAGCTGATAATTATCCCAGCTAAAAGTTGATTTTTTCCCTGCCTGATAAAAACTTTAATTTTTTAAATGTTAATTCCTATATATGTTGTTTCAAAACATTAGGTGTATGTTGTAGATCATTTTTTTAAACTGTAAAAAGTAACACTATCATTAACATATGAATCCAAGATATTGAAGTTTTATTTTCTGGTCAATTCAATTTAAATTTTCACTATCAAACCAGTATTCTATTTTGATCTTTGTTTTATTAAGTGACTCATAAATAGTAAAATAAAAATAAAACAATGTTGAAACAAATTCACACCCTTGCTTAATACCAGTTTTCATTTCAGATGCCTCCTATTTTTACAACTTAAAATAATACAGCAACCTCTCATTTTTTACTTAGAAGCTATGTAGTATAAATAAATTTTGTTGGTCAACCAAATAATTTCAAAATATGTCATAGACTTCATGAATTATTCCAGTCAAATGCCTTACCCAAATGAATAAAAGTAATATGTAAATTGTTTTTTGTTTACTTAACACATATTTTTTTACTTGACTAGCAACAAAATCCATGTTTTTATAGTCCTTTTTGATTCTCTAAAGCAGTGGTCTTCAACCTTTTCACACCTGTCGACCGGCAAAAATAAAGATAAGATTTCACGGACTGGCAGAAGTTTACAGATAATTTTTTTTAAAGATGTAACCTGCTTAGTCTTAGATAAGCATAATTTTTATAACTGACCAACACAGCATACTAGTTATTGTGTATTGTAATGGTGTTGCTTACCTTCACATGCTGCACACTCTTTCTCGAGTTGCGCAGTCATACTGCTACCGAAAACAGTACAATAACAATCGTTCTCATTAATGTGCTTGCATTTTATGTTTATTATTTCATTGTTAAAACATTCAAGAAGAAAATGTTATTCACCTAAATGTTGAAAAAGTCAAAAGTTTTGATCTTATTTTATTTTTTTTTGGGGGGGGGGGGGGGAGTGGGTTGAGAAATACTTTGTCATCACTGAGACAAAAGATAGACACCAAAGTTATTTTTTGTTTGTTTTTATTTTTAAAAAAGGTAACAGAAATTGGTTTTAAAAATAAAAGTTTTAGTATATCAGCAGTATACAAATAAAGGCAAAAAATATATTGCCTATAGACTTTAAAAAAAATGGTAATTTTAAACAAAAAAAAACTGAAATTTGAAAAAGTCAAAAGTTTTGATCTCACTTTATTTTGGGGTGGTGGGGGTTATTTTTTGGTTTTTATTTTTAAAAAAGGGTAATAAAAATTGATTTCAAAAATAAGGGTTAAAGCCAAAAAAAAAAAAAAATTGCCGTATAGGCAAAAAAAAATTACTAAAAATGAAATATTAAGAGAGAGTAGAAAAAATTTAAGAGATCAAAAAAAGTCACATTACATTTTATTGTTTTAACAATGCTTACAAGCGGCCGTGATTGGCTATCAGAAGACAACCGGAGTTTGTATAATAAAAAACTTTTTCTACCCCCCCCCATAAACATTTGTGATAAATAAAAAAAACAAATTAATTTATGTATGATTGATTAGATTTTGTTTTTGTTCTGTTTTTTTTTTTTTAATCGGATAAAAATTCGATGAAAAAATAAATAAAAATTGTTTATATTAATTAAAAGTTTAAAATCTTATTATTTTGTTATTACACACTTTCTTGCCAGTCTAGCAACATACCAGTGAAAACTTCTGTGGCCTGATGTTGGTCTGTGAACCAGTGGTTGAAGACCACTGCTCTAAAGTACATTAAGTATCTGTTAACCATTTATCCATGAGTAATAACAACTTATTTAACATAATCTTTGAAATTATTTTTATTGTGATGGGTAGTTATAGTATTCCATGATAATTATTGCAATATTGGCTATTTTCTTTTTTTATGAATTAGATCAATGGAAATATCCTTAAGTTCAGGCAACATGTGCTTTATGAGCCCATATATTACTTAAAATTACCAATATTGTAATGCAAAAACATTATTTAGATTTTACTAACTTGAATAATTTTGTCCAAATCTAAGTGAATATATAAAATGGATGTATTCTTACAAAGTCATTATCATTATTCTTGTATTATTATTCATCAATCTGTTTACAATATCTTTGTCTTTATATAGTACCATGCTGGATTTAATAAAATTATGATAGGATTTCTTTAGTTTGTATGTTGTTTTCAATGGAGAGAAAATTATTCAAAATAACCATAATAAGTGAATGTTTGAATATATTTTTCATTTTTAATCTATTAATTATTTTAAACCAAACTTAATTTATTAGCTTGTCTATCAGAAAATACTATGTGCAATCTTTTATTGAAATCACTAATATAAGTTTATTGTCAAAACATTAATCATGGTTGTTCTTTTTAGTGAAATCACAAATCACTTTACTTATATTTGTAATACACATCTTAAGGAATTCTATGACTCAGTAATATCACAATTCTTAATAGTTATTTAATATCTGATGAAACTTAGTTTTTAGAACATCAGTTTTCTTATGAATATAAATGAAGTAAGACATATATTTTAATGCTACTAGCATTTTAATATTTTGGAACTTACTTATCAATAACCTGCCCAGTAATCTTCTTTTGTGAGTGCTGATACATGTTAATTTATCTTAAATTCTACCTTGCAACTATAATATAATCTAGATGTCATTCTATTGAGTATGGTGCACCTCTGTACCTTTATGTTGATTCTTTTTGCCCAAAGTAAATGTTTGTGATAGTCAATCCTTATATTAAGCAAAAATTTAATAACAACAGATTATATAAATTTATAGTATAAATATGTTATATCCAACAAGTTTTGTATGCATTAAAGTCTTCAAGAATAAAATTTTGACTTTTAATAAAGTTATATGAAACAATTATTTCTTTTTTGTATTTCTGTGAATCTAATGTTGGAACATGTGTATTAATAAAGTGAGTACTAATATCATTATCTGGAATTCTAAAAAGAGAAGATACTAAATTAGACATTATAGCAAATCTAATACTATGCATTATATTTTCACTTGATTATCTGCCATTGTAAAACCATTTGCCATCATTTAAATGTTCCATTAAAATTCTTTCTTTTCTAAAATGAATTTTCTTAACTGTATTTAAATCAATAACTTGATAGTTCTTTACTCACTAATGACCACTGGCCAGAATGTGTGAAACAAGTCATTTTTAAGTCATTTTCTAGGTCTATTGTATTTTTGTGGTAGGGAGAGGGTCATTAAAGAGCACTGCCTAAAGATATAATTTTTTTCCTAGTTTGACTTAAATCTAGCTCCAACATGACTCAGTGATTGTAGAAAATACAACAATGTCTAGCCTATTGAGTCCATCTCCATTATTAATTTCTTAATCCTTGAGAATTTGAACTGAAATGAAAAATTATAAAGGAATGTTGGATTTAGAAATTCTATGCATATAGGTTATGGACAGAAATGTGGTTTCCCAAACATACAATCTCATTGTCACAATAAGAATAAAGAGTTGACCAATGGTATGAGATACTCATGATGGCTTATCCCTACATTAACTTAAGAGACTAAAGAAGAAAACAATGACAGAAAACAGTGCTTTCATCTGACACAATATCTGGACTTTTTATGAAGCAACATTCTATTCTACAAGGCATTCTGGACTTATATAGTTAATTAAATAGGTAAAAGATGACTGCAAGAGGGTTGCATTAGATCCTAAGATCCAAGTGCAGTGCTTTAAGATCTAAGACTCCTCACCGATGAAAGCCACAAGCTAAAAACTAGTCTAGAGAAATTGGATTAGGCCCTAGATAGGGATTTTAATGCATAAACCTTCTTTCTTGCAATCATTGATTACTTTGGCTTGCACTGGATGGCTCTATTATATAGAAAGTTTTGCCTCTGTTTTAACACATTATATATATATATATATATATATATATATATATATATATATATATATATATATATATTTATATATAATAAATAAATATATATATATATATATATATATATATATGCAGATATTTATTTACATAAAGATGAAATCATTGATTTGACAATCACTGGAAAACATTGAGCTAAAATATAAATAATGCATTTCTATTTTGTACATCCAAAATGAACATATGTAATGTATTTGTTTTTTGAATTCGATTTTTTAAATCAAGACATGCGACTATTATAAACTAACTATGATAAATTATTAGAAACATTTGTTATATTTAAATGGTTAAATTGTTTTATATATATTATCAGCAAATAACTGATTTATTCTTGTGAAAGTAAATTGTTTTCATAATTTTATACACCGAAAACAGATTTAGCAAATGGTTTTTTAAATTGATATTTAGGATGAACAATACAACTATTCCATTATCTTGATAAACACTGTGTTAATTAATATTCACTGAATTGGTGGTATTCTTTATCTGATTAATCTCAGATTTTTAAATTACTATTACTTACATGTATTCTAAAATAGAATAGGAATACAAAACTTTTTTTTTTTAAATTTAGAAGAAATTTGATGCAGCTTATAGAAACATACTTTTATGAAAATGATTTTAAAATATGCTCAATTGAATTTTTGTGAGGGCTATGTTTTTAAAAATCGGTTATGCATTAAATTTCAAAAGACATCTATGCATTAATTGTAATTTTATTTAAAAAATAATTGTTCATATTTTATTTAATGTTCACATCTAAATTTAACTGTTGTTAACTAATTTAAAACTACATTTAACTAAGATGATGTGTCATTGGGTCTTAATACTAATCTAGAATCAATGTTTAGCAATGTCTAAGTCAATGTTTAGCAATGTTTATTAATTTTCCTTACATACAGCTTTTAGTTTGAATATAATTTGTACCAAAAGGAAACTAACTTTTGGCATAATTATTGTTTAAAATTTTTAAAAACTATAAAAATAATAATGATCAAATATTTTGGAACTAAATAAACACATCATTATTTTTTTCTAATATAATATAAACAATTAAGATCTTATAATTACATTTGCCATCTAGAAACAAAAGTGAAAACTAAATTATAGATTTTATATTGTTAAATTGTAATTGTACTGCACAATATTTTAAACAGATCTGATAAATAATACCAATATAACATCACTCCATATTATTTTGGATCATATAATTCAACAATTAGATGATGCTACCAAGGGATTAATACAAATATTAACAATTATAAAATATAAAATTTTCTTGATTACTATATATCCTGCCTATATTGTAATTTAAAATTTTATGAAACGGCAGTACATATTTAGTGTACCATAATAATAAAATGATATGGGTAGTAGAGGTATAGGGGTTCTTATAAATTGAAAAAGCAAATAGTAAATATATGAATTTAAACAAACAAGAATAACTTGGTTTTCTATTAAAATTAGGAACTTTTTTCCATTTATTAATTAATTGTGTTATATACTTATATATCCAGAATAACTATTATATGGGGAGGATATAGAGATTAACTAATTCTCATAAAATTTATAACAAACTTGACTTAGCAAGTTTTTTTATATATGCATTTTTTTCCCATTTGTTAATTAAAGGTATTATTTAATTTTGATGTAAAATTTGCCTGTGGGGAGCAATAAAACAAGGATTAAGCATTTAAAAAAAATTTAAGAATACTATCTAGTTGATTGTAAACAAATGAATTGACAATGATATAAAAAGCTTATTTACAGAAAATTTACCTAATTTGGAGAAAATTTATTGAAGAGAGAGCTGAACATTGTCCTGTAGCAATAGTCATTCAGAGGCATCATCAGAATATAGTCATAAAATTAACTCTTTATTATACAACTTATAATCAAATAAATTATAAAAGGTCTTTTAAACATTGGTAGAAGCTACTATTATGAAGAAAAAAGCATTACCTAGGTAATCATACAAGTTTATCTGGACACCAAGAAAATTAGACATTGATATTACTAAATATTTAACCAGTATTTTATACCCTATTTGAATGCAATAATCAGGATTTGATTAGAGAATAGTAATTCACTGCAGAAAAATTATTAGTAAATTTAGTCATAAAAAGGAATATTTCTGGAAAGAATCTAACACATATTTAAATGCATAATAATAATGGCAAAACATAGATTTATTTTTTATTGTTATACAACATACATATTAATTATGTGAGTAAAGGAATTGAAGAAGAAAATGAAAAATACGAGGGGGGGAGGGCATAGTTGTTAAAAATATTTGATATGTATAATAATCTGCAAAAACATTGATGAAAAATATTTTTTTCTTATAAATAATATAATACTTGCTATTATATAACTTTTTCAGTTTTATTTATTCATTTTACAATAATATAATGTGATGTTCTATGGGTTTTAATAATAAAAAATGCCTTTAAATTTATTACTGATTGTACACTATACATATAACATATTATAAAGAATAAAATAATATTCAGTTAACATATACAAAATTCATGACAATCTACTATTAAGTTGTATTATTAGTAAATGTTCTCAGTTAAATGTGCATGTAAAACTAGAAGAAACATGTTCTAATAATTATTGTATTAAAGAAAGTTTATGTGATTTGTAATAATTTAGTAAATATTACAATGTTTCAAGTGGAAACATTTTTTTTAATTCTTAGTTAAAAGTTATCAATATTATATTTATGCAATTTACGGATAAAGTTAGAAAAATGTAGTTTGAAAGAAGATTAATGAGATAGAAGAATTGCTAAGCAAAGATAGATATGATTTAATTTATAAAACAGAAAAATAAGTTAAGATTGAAAAATTATAACAGTAAAAATAAAATAGGAATTAAATCAAAGAGTGGTAAATTATTAGAGCAGATAAATAAATTATTTATAATATAATATATTTATGGATAGAAATACCTGTAGTAATAGAAAAATAAGATAAAATAGAAGTAGTTTCCATAACAGAAGAGAGTAAGATAAAAAGTTGAGAGTTGCCTTAATTGATGTTCATAATTTGAAGAAGTCTATTGTAGCAAATTGCGAAAATATTTGAACATTATTGTTGAGTATAGTGAAAAGACATGAATATGTCAGGTTAAATATTCTCTCATCTCCATCACATTTTAATTATGTTATTTTATGATCAGCACATCAACAGTCCTGAAAGTTATTTTACTAAGTAGATACTATTTTATTATTGCTTTTGGATAGAAAGTTGGAATACTTTGGCCAGTTTTCTGGGGGAAACATGAACTTGCTTAGAAAGATCAGAAAAAAAAAATCCCATTTTAATTAGATATGAACCTCAAATCACAAGCATATTACCCTAATAAACTAACTAAACGGAACATCTAATTTGCATACTGGACTTTATTTACATATAAATCTTCGCCGCTATAATACATATTTTAATGACACAAGTCGATTTAGCATTATAATTCTGACAGCAATTTGCTGAAAGCTAGCTCAATGTTCTTAAGTCATATTTTAGTGTTTTGCTTACTTTTTCATATTAACTTGAACAGTACAAGTTTTGTAATTTTATTGTGAGTTTTTATATCATGGATGTAATTTTATAACTTAAACTCTATAATGATTTCACATTTAACAGTATAAATTTTGTTAGATATAATATTTTATAATAATTAATTAATTACAATGTTTTATTTTATGCTATAATTTATATTAACCTTTTGTTTTTTGATTTCCTCTAATAATTCTCTTTTAAAAAAAGTTTCTATTTCTTTATTATTGCCTTGTTTTGTTTTTGTCCTTAATATTTTGTTATTAATTTCTATATTAAGCACCAGCATAATGATATAAGGGAGAGTTTAGTATCATCCTATTAACAACAAAAGAATTACTTCAAAGTTCTAGGAAAAAAAGAAATCACAATTACTTTTTACTACGTAATAAAAAAAAGGAATGCCATTAATATGATCACCAGAAGTTAATGTTGATTTGATTTTTTTTTTTAATTTATTAATCCTTTTTTTATATGTAGACTATAAAAAAGTTAATCAGTTTTAGTTTGTTTTTAATTACTAAAATTTAAAAATGAATTGCAATGAGACTTTTATATAAATAGTTCTTATAAAATATTTCACATTTATGTTTTCTTTTATAATTAGTATATTTTTAAAAATAATATTGTTCTTAATGAATTCTCACATATGCATGATCTCGCTGTTTGAGTATTAAAAAAAAAATAGTATTCTGACATTTTTTGACAGTTCCGCACAGCTGAAATATGAACTTGTTGAAACTCTAGACCAGAGTCAGCAAAAAAACAAATTCCCTATGTCCAGAACATACTATGTCAGCTTCGTTTTACTGTTTGATGTATGCACATATGTTTTGATAGACTCAGATGTGTGTGAAGTTTTTATTTAAATGGGCCACACTGTAAGAAAACTTTCTCCAAGTTCAGAGGAGCTTTTGCCACCCAGGTTAACACTTGCTTGCTCTAATCATCAATCATCCACTGAAAAAGATTGTTTGATATGGAAATGAAGAATAAAATATGCATATGCAAATATTAAGCTTTTATCTCAAGTATTGATTTTCTTTTCCCCTCCTTTTTGGTAAGATTCCCTCATTTGCCTGGTCTTAAGCTGATTATTTAACTGATAAGTCAGCTTTGTGTGAAATGATTAAAATTCACACAAATTTTAAGATTTATTTTTAAAAAAGGATTATTTAGCTTATTACTATTAAATTGTAAATTTTATAACTTGTCAGAGACAATTTTTTAACTTTTATAATAATTGCATTATTATCATTTTTTTCCCAATACGCACACATACGGGACTTATATATGTAAGTGATCTAATATACTTAAAAGTGTAGTTAATTCATGGGATCATCATCTATAAAAATATGTCCTTTTTACTCATCAGAGATATTACTATACCTTATTACAATTATATTTCTGCATTTTTATAGTCAGTGCATCCATATTCATCTGAATGACCAAGATAATAGCTAAATACCCATATATTAACCAATTTTGAATGTCTAGCTAAGTTAGTTATGTCTAATTGTAAAAAAGGAACATTATAAAAATGATTGTGGTCAAAATTCGGATTTGTATTGTGAGTATTTCTTGCAGTATGAAGTTATTAATTCACAGAATTACTAATATATTGGACACTTAAAATGTATGCTGTGAAATTAATCCAAATGGTTTTACTTACACAATTTTTTTCTTATGAAAATAAAAATTTATACATTTGTTCATTTGATAAAAGGAGAAAGATTATTCTATAAGGCATTAGTAATGAATATCACTATTGCTTCACATGAATATTCCTTTTATTAAACTGAAGAAAATAGTATATGCAGACCAATTTTAAAAAATCTTCTCTTAAAATACTTTATCCTCTTCAAAATAAATATTTTAGGACTTAATTAAATATTAATATTATGTTTCCAAAGGCATTTCATTAACTCAAAAAAATTTTACATTGTTTGCATTTGTTTTTACATAGGTTTGCATTGAATTATTTGGTATTATTACATATATTCATTTATGGGATTACATATGTTATTTGGGGGGGGGGTATTTAATGAGTGTTCCAAAAATGGATGTTTCAATTTAAAAAAAATTGTCCATTATTTATTAGTTCTTTCATTACTTACAACATTAATGGCTGTTTTAACAGAGACCAAGTTGCCACATATAAATGCGGACAGGTTATTAGTCTGTCTCTATTTTGAATGTGTGTTAATTTGTTTTTAAATATAGATGGGTGGCATCTAGTATTTTTGCCAATCAAGAAAGTACATCTGGTGCCCCACTATGCATATATGACAAACATGGCTGCTCTAATGCTGTGTATTGATCTTTCTTAGAAAGCAACAAGTATTTGATTGAGTGTGGTACCAGGCTTTCTGTAGGCATTACACATAATCTGTCATGTTTGGGTTAGAGCCACATATTGGTATATGAGGTGGTGTAGTGTTTCCTCTGCTCAGTGACATGGCCCACAGAAAGGATCACTGGATAGATATAGTCTCTTGTGATAAAGAAAATGTGTTGTCAACATGGCTAGATTCATTTTGATTATGAAGTCAAAATATTTGGGCACAGTTCTTCCATTATATCCTTTATTTTGTGATAATACCAACATTAAATACCATAGTAGTTTTTGTCACTGATGATCAAGTGTTGTTGTTTTTCTATTTACCACAACTTATTTTTTTAAGCTGGAATCATAAAAATATTACCTTGCAGCAGATCAAAAAATCTTATACATGAATAATATAGATTTTTTTATATACAGACATCCTAATCTTCTCTATGTAATACACAATTAAATAAAAACATAATATGCATATATAAAATTGAGATTATTTATTAAGTGCATAGGAAGTATGTAAATACTTTAGAGAAAGGCTTTAATGTTTATCATATGCACCTTAAACACTCAAATTAAGATACTTCAGATTGGCCTATATAAGTTGAAATTTAGGTTAAAGATGAGATTGCTGTTTTTAGTTTTATAAAATTGCTATCTTAGGTCAAGACTTGAAAGTCTCTCTATAAGCAAAAACAGACATTGTTTGACTATTATAAACATTCAAAGTGCATGTAATAAGGGTTAAAACCTTTCTGTAAAGTATTTAATATGCATATATATGAATGTGAAGACTCATATTTCAATGTTTATCTGTAATTATCAGCTTTATCTTAAAAAATTGTTATTCATCAAAAATCTTGTTGTAAAATTATTTTAAAAAGAAAGGTTATTAAATTATATTATTCATGTATATTTTTTATTGTAAAAACAAAAATATAAATTAATTATATATAAATATATATTTTACTGTTTTATTTATGATGGTGGCTTTCTTATTGTGCAGATATATTAAGGTCAATATTTGAAATGGAAAAATTTCCAAAGTGTTTTTAAATTTTGAAAAGATAATAAAAAAAGTTCAGTATATATGATATAATTATAATAATTTCCATGATTATTCCAATGTTTGTTTTTATTTTATTATTAGTGAATCACAATTATTTATGTTCATAGTATTAGCACTGTAATAAAATTCAGATGTAAAAATGTCATTGGCTAGTTCAATTAATTATGTTTCTGTAGTTGTTAGTTGTCATTGGTTAAAGTCTTTTAACTTTTGAGAAATATAATGCAACAAAGTTATGAGAATTTTTTTAAAATATATTTATTCAGATATATTTTAAATAAATCATACTTATAAATTTTTCAATGAACTGGAATGTCATTTTTAATTTTCTAGCTTGTCTCAGTTTATTGAAACTTTGATCTGTGGTCTTTGTCCATCTATGCAACAAGTTTTGCTTTTTTAAAATAAAATAAATATTATTGTTTGGCTTTTGGTTATAAAATAGACATTTTAATTTTTTTTTTTGTTGAGGGTTGAAGAAGAAAATATAATTTGTTAGTTAGATGCATATACTAAACTATAATATTTATATAGCTATCTATTATTTACTTAACATTTATTAAATATTACAAATTTAATGAACTTTGAAATTATTGTAGAAGAAATAATTAGGTGGATCAACTGAATTTCATCTCATAATTCTGTAATTCTAAAAACACAACAATCTAACAGATTCTTAAATAATGCCTCTACAAAAATTTAAGCAATTTCTATGGAAGAAGCAAAGTGCTTTCAAATCTTTGTAAAATGTTAAATACCACTATATACACTTATATATCTGGATGGAATACAGCTCTATAAAAAACATTGGAAGAATAATAAAATTATTTACAGCACATTTAAAATAATAAATACAAATGAACTTTATGAGATAATATTTGACTTTAAAGTAATAATAATAATTGTAGCTTGTAAGTATATATATATAACAATATATACTGCAGAATAATTTTATCAGAAGAAATATATATATAGTAGCTGTTAATGATAATGACTGAAGATGAAAAAACAAATACAGAATTTTTTGATAAAGATTAAGTTAAATAATAATAATATCTAAATACAAGTATGGTATATATACTTAAGCTAGATGTAATTAAAGAGATTTGAGCCCAGACTTTCAAGCTCCCTTAAGTCATCCACTCTATCTTATACAACCAATACACATGAAAACACATACATATATATGTGAGAGATTATCTGGACCAACTGATGAGGATTGGTTCATCATGAAATACATATGTGGTCTATGTATCAGTTGTACAAGATGAAGTGGATGACTAAATGAGCTTGAAAGTTTAAGTTCAAATCCCCTTTAATTAATGATGATGATGATGATGATAATAATGATAACAGTAGTAGAATATGCTTAATGAAAAAATAATTATTGTATTTATGTAAACAATGTTAATAAAATGAAGAACAACAATTAAAAAGAAATTCATATTTAAATAATAATAATTTTATCTTGTGTGTGTGCATATATACACAGATCAATGTATGCCACTGAACAATTTTATCAAAATATTTATATAATAAAATTTATATAATTATTTTATTTAAGAAAGTTTAGAATAGCTCAATTTATAATTAATATTATTTTATTTTTTTAAAAAAGAAATTGTTAGCTAAAAGCAGTTGTATAGATTATACGTATATAATATTTAAATTTTTTGCATCTAATTAAATGTATATGTAGGTCAATTTAATATCAGCTTATTTAACAATTTAAATAAATGGTAAAATGTTTAGATTAGTACAGTCTGCTGTTTTACAATTAAATATGATTAAAATAAGTATGTACAGATATAAAAATAAGCATCATATAATAATAAGAAGAATATTTATCCTTAATACATATATCAAGATAAATGTAAACTGTATATTGAAAAAATATATCATAAATTTACACTGAATATGTATTTTTAGTTAAATGCATTTCTCTTTCTTAAAAAAATATATGGTTGAGTATCTCTTTAACCAATTCTTAACTAATACCATAATACATTGCCACTCACTTTTTGCTAATCATTAAGTTACTTGAATGACATTTGAATGCTCTGTTTTCTCATATAATTTTATATTAAATAATTCTAATAGAATGCTAATGAAGCTATATTTTAATTTTCAATATTGTTCCTAGATGCTAGAAGTCATCAACAGATAAGAGAGTGTTATAGCACAAAAGTTGTTCCACAAAAGTCAAATTGCACAAAATGTTAGCACTTGTTTATATTATATTTGCAAAGTAAAAAGAATTGTAGAAATAATGTTTATGTTTCAGTGTAATTTTTATTCATTTTCAATATGTTTTTAATAATAAATATAAGATATATTTTATTTTTATAATTATATCATGGTTTATAAAAAAAATTAAACTAATGTATGAATCAAGGAGAAAAATTACATTATTCTTATTATTATAAAAAACAAAGTTTTTTAAAACTAAATTTATAGTTTTAATTTTTTTTTCAATATTTTAGTTATGTCTAAAATTAATTTAAATAATAATTATGCTAAAAATAATTTTATTTTGCCACAAATTTTATTCAATCTCAAGGCCACATGAGTGAAAAATTAAATTTTGTAAAAAGTTAGTTACCCTCAATTTAATTATGTTTCATGGCAATAAAAAAGTTAACTTTATTAAATGTAAAATAAAAATTTGCTTAGAAATTACCTGATCTATTTTGTCAATATTTTAGATATTTCCATGTGTGGCTAAGTAGATGTGATTCTCTTCATATTCATACAATCAAATGAATATCAACAATCTTGATGTATGACTAATGCATATATATCGTGAGAATTATATATATTCAGTTCTGTCATTGTTTATTTTTATGTATATATATATATACGTGTGTGAGTGTATAAATTTGTTGTAAAAATCAGTTTATATTTTGCATTAGTGAATTCTAATTATATATAATAACTGATTGGATTATATAAATAAAATAAAAATGATATGGTGAGTATATTTGCATATCCACCCTTACAGAATGTTTATTTGTCTTTCATTAAATGATATGCATTAATGATTCTACCTTTTCTTTATTAATTATTTTTATTAGAATTTTAAATTAGATAACTTAATACATCATAGATTTTAAGTATAGGCTTGAATATTAATTATAAATTTTTGATGGGTAAAATATAATAATTGTTATAGATAACTATAGTTTCATATATAGTTATATTCTTGAAATAGAATCATAGTGGATTAGATCTGAATTATACTGATTTCATTTTATATAATTATTTAATGTTTTCAAGAATAATTTGGCTATGTATTTACAAATATATTTTATAATTCAACAAATGTCTTAGCCAAAGCAATTAATGTTTATTTTACAGTTTATGTTTTCTTCTGAAACAGTCATGGATATCATACACATGTGCACAAATTAATAAAATCATTAAGTTCATTATTTATAGGATATCACATGATCACTATCTCTTATACTAGAACATAATTGCTATTAAACAAGGCAAAACTCTCCATACAGTAGTGCCACCCTATGCCAACTAGAGTAATCAATGGATGCCAGAGACTTGTGCATAAAATTCCTATCTAGTGCCTACTCATCCAATATCCCCAGACTAGTTTCTGGCTTGTGGTCTTTGTCAGTGAGGAGCCTTGGATCTGAGAGCACTGACAAAGGCCACAAGCCAGAAACTAGTCTGGGGATATTGAATGAGTAGGCACTAGATAGGGATTTTATGCACAAGCCTTTTGGCATCCATTGATTACTCTGGTTGGCACAGGGTGGCATTACTGTATGGAGAGTTTTGTCTTGTTTTATTTATAGGATAGTTAGCAAAATCAATTAATTTGAATATTACGTTGTAAATTACTTCATTTTTATATTTAGCATTATATTATATATTATAATGGTTCCAAGAAATTCCATTACATATTTTAACCACATATTGACATTTGTAGTGCATAGTTTTTGAACAAAAAAATAATTTTTTGATGATGATCAAAGCAAGTACTTCTTATTATAAATCATCAGTAGCTAAGTTCCTTATAAAGTTCTAATTCCATTTCTTGATCGTTTCATCTTCAAATAAAAGTACTTCTTATTATAAATCATCAGTAGCTAAGTTCCTTATAAAGTTCTAATTCCATTTCTTGATCGTTTCATCTTCAAATAAAAATAAAGTAAAAACTTCTATAGATAGTTTTATTTATTAAAACTTCTGGTGTTGTTTATGATCTTGGGTATCATCTTATAGTTGAAAAAATTATTTGACATATCTATGTTTGAATCTTTATCATATCTTATTAAATTTTCATTACTAAAGTTTTGAGCTTTGGCTCATGGAAGCAAATATTATAAACATGGCAGCACATAATTCTAACTTATTAATTGTTCTAATAGATGTTATTGGATGTGAGAATAAGAGTTATATATATATATATAGGCTACGTTTAAACTTAATTCAGCTTATTTATTAAATCTAATATATAAATAATAACAAACACCTCAATAATCATAGTAAGATCAAAATTACATCATGAATAAAATACAAATCTGTATATCAATCATGCAACTTTGTAATTATAATAAAATATTATTTTGTTTTCTTGATTTCTAAACATGAGATTACAATATAAAGGTATTACTTTTAGGACTGCTTCTGATCAATGCACTTAATTCAAATTTAAACATACATTAATAAACTTTATAATTTAACTCATTTCATTACACCATAAAGAAATGAGAACATGCCCATCTTCTTATACAATTTCAATATTTGGAGAGAGAAAAAAATTGACAAATTTATTCATTACATTTATAAAGTAATATAAAAATAATAATAATAATAAAGAGAAATTTAAAAAAAAAATATTATTCTTTCTAATTGAATTAGAATTTTTTTTTGACAACTCTAATTAATTTGTATTCATACTTATAGTTCAATGTATAAATAAATATAGAAATACATATTTACTTGAATGTTCTTTCTGTTCTGGTTTTGTCAGCTTCTTTTCAGATTTTACAGATGTAATCAGGTGTTTATATAAATTCTGATTTCATATATGATCAATTTTTGGCTTGCTTTATATTATTGCAGTGCTAATTAACTAATATGTTACTTTATCAGCTTTTTGATTTTCAAAGAGGTAGGAAACACCTCTAGCAGCTAGTTGTTACATGATTGGATAATCAAGGCAAATATATTGTTTAGGACCTTAGGCAGACAATTTAACAAGATATAACCAAAAGCTTGATTTACCATTGCTTCACTATGAATAAACTCAGTAGTACTTTATATACTGAATTTTATGCAAAATCTTTTAATGTATAATATTGGAATCATTTCTTTTTGTCTGATATTTTCTGAGAAGCTTGAGATTTAATTTCTTTTAAAAATTGATATTTCTTCTGCATTAATTCATGAAAAATTAATCTAGATTTATATTATTTTTTTCAAGCCTTTTTTTGATGACTTTATGGCATCTGGTCTTTCATATTTTAAAAAATATGTATTCTTAATCTGGATATTATTTTACTCCTATGAACACTATATTTTTCACAGCATATTTAAAGCTTTTAATTTATTGATCAGATTTAATTTATCCTTGTTTAATTTTAAATAATTTTTCTTATCTTTTTTAAACTCCAAACAAAGATCTACTTTACTAATTCATGTTTTTATAATATCTTTAATTTTTTTTAATATTATACATGCTAATACATTTAATATGTACTGATGTATATGATTACTGTCAATTCCACTACATTAAATACAATTTTCTGATAAATTCTTACTACAAATTACTACTAATTTAACCACTCCAATGTTTTTGATAATATATGTTGATGTGGTAATATAATTGTCAATACTTTCTCTTGCTATTTCCTTCTTTAGTTTTGCTTTTTACACTAACCAAACTTACTTTAGTAATTGAGTCTGAGTGTCTCTTGCCTTCCCCTTGTTTTCAATTATAATGATTGCTGACTTTGCAATTATACATTATAATTCTTTGTTTTAATAATATTTTATTTCATTTATTTTATTGAAATAAATGACCATTTTAATTACCTCTAAATATACGTATTTTATACACATACTTTTCATTATTTAAGTGAATAACCATTTATTTACTTTTATACTTTTTTCTATTTATTAATTTCTTCAACTACATGAAATACTATTAGCATATTTATTCAATCTCAAACATAATTTCCTAATTTTACCTTATTTTTCTACTTAAATTAACTGATACTCTTTATCAGTTTTGTGTGTCAATTCATATTATTCCAATATATTTGTAAATATAGTTTGTAATAGTCTTTATGTTCTGCACAGGTCAATATAGTGATAAAATTGTGGGCTTAAAAGTTAAAATTTCTTGCATAAAAGTTCAAGTTGGTGTAGCATTCCAAATAATTAACTATTAAATTAACATTTTTTTTAAAGCACTACATAACTGATCAATTCCAAAAACTCTGAAATTTCAAGATTATAGTATTTTATTTTGTTCATTTCAAATTATATATGATATAATGTTTTTATGTATTCATTTGTAAAAGTGATTTATTTATGTTTATACATGAATAAATAAGTAATTCATCTTTCTTGCCTACATCTTATCTAATTCAAAGTTGTTGTTTTTCGGCATTCAATCTTTAGTGTTACAATTTAGCATTTGAAATATATCTTAGCCAAACCATTAAACATCACATGATCACCATTCTTTATGCTTACACAAACTGTTTACACAGAGGCAAAACCCTCCAATGCATTAGCACCACTCAGTGCAAGCCAGAGTAATCTCAGATCCACAGCACATCACTGATAAAAGCCCACGAGTTAGAAACTAGTCTGGGGATATTGGATGAGTAGACACTAGATAAGGATTTTAAGCACCAACCTTCTTGCATCCATTGGTTACTCTAGTGTGCACTGAGTGGTGCTACTGTATGGAGAGTTTTGCCTCTGTGTATCAGCCAAATTATACATGTTATAAAATTAATTTATTATTTATTTATAAAATAGTATTATTTATTTTTATAAATAATTAAATTATTTATGGGATGCTCTTTTATTAAGTTAGAAGTTTACAGTTCCAAAGAATATAAAAAATGAATAAATTTAATAAAGAGTAGAATAGAAACAAAATTATTTAAGATATATATATTAATTCTAGCTTATATTTTTTGCAGATAATTTAAGGTTAGAAATTAAATTCAGCATACAATAATGCATTGGATACTTGAATATGAGTCACATTTTGTAACATAGTACTCACTATATTCTATTCTTCAATGTTTTTTTAAAAATAACAGGCAATACATTAATGCATAATAACTATAAGTCTAACATAGTTGCTTGCATGAATGTTATCAAATATTTGTTTGTTTGTTTTTTTGTTTTCATAAAGAATTTTCTTGTGGAGATACTATGTGATGAGAAAACTCATGTCAGCCTTCCTCTTTCTTCTTTTGTAAGTTCATTTGCTTATTTATTAGTCATTTATTTTTAAGCAATTTTTACATATGTTTTATTAAATTTATATTTTTATTGGTTTATTATCAACTCGCATTATACTTCATTCTTATATCTATACATAATGATTTCACCAAGATTTAATTATATATAAGCACTTGAATTTTATGTGTTAATTGATCTTTTATTTTTTTAAAATATAAATATTATTGTGTATATACATCTACCTGCAATTAATTTAATTGCTTTATTTACAGATATAAAATTATTAATAAATAATTTTTATATTATGAATAGATTCAAATATTTTAAATAATAAAATAGTAGAAGAGTAATTATTAAATAGTTATTTTGGAATTGAAGAACAAAACTAGTAAAATCTATTAGAAGAACTGAGTTTTATTGATGTCACACAGTGACAGCAGTTTTTGCAATACTTTGGAACCAGGTGCAAAAATTAGAAAGTGAGTCTCCTTGGGGCAAATGAGGTTTTTTATATAGTTTTTTTTCTTTTCTATCTTTTAATGGTCTTGTTTAATAGACCCCAGGGTAAATTCTTTTTTTGCTTATACTCCACTGGATATCCTACTAAATCAGGAAACTGGGATTTAGTAAACATTTTATGATTTACTAATTCATACAAGAATGACAAAATTTGGTAGCAAAATCACAATTTTTAGTTTAGAAAACCGATCTCATTTATACATTTCTGTGTGTGAACAAATATATGAATAAAGTTCATCTATTTTTTAAAACTATAGAAGGTAGCGTTTTTATTTTTATTTTATAACAGGGAAAATATTTGACTTCTTATAAATGATATTTTTGGGGTTCAAAAAATAGTAAATCTTAGATCGACAATCAGGTAGATAAAATTATTACTGAATACAATAAGATTGGGAAATATATAAATAAAGTAAATTTAGAAAACGACTGTATGAGAATATTTTTACAATGTGGAATTTTTTCTCAAATTATTTAGTAAAACAAAAGAAACATCTCAAGTATCAATAAAAGATGATAACCAATCCAGTAGCAAAGTTACTCAGTTCATCTAGGAAAGTTTAAGAACCAAAATTACAGGTTGAGATCAAGGATTTCATCAATGAATCTTTAAGCTGTTCTCTCTGATACTTTAGTTACTGCATTTATTTAATTCTTTAGGGCAAATAATTGTATGATCAGTTGTTCAGGGGATCAAATAAAGTCCTAGCATGAAGAGAATAAGCTGAGTACACACATTTCTTTCCTCAACTTTTAATATATTAAAAATGTTTAACTTTAAACCTGGAAAAAGGAACTGTTGTGCTCAACCTGTTTGTTACATTGATGCTGAAGTATTACTCGATTTCCTGTGCAGCCGACTAATTTGTATGTTATTCTATGCATATCTTAGTCTTATATGAAATTATACTTTGTAATATTGCTTTATTTATACTTTTGTTGTTATTAGTGTGTTAACAATTTTTTTTATTTACTATATTAACCCTGCATTAGTAGATATTGTTTTGACCATCTTAATGGTAGACCCCAATAAATTTCCAGATTTTTACTTTATCAATTTATTTTATTCTTTATTATATTTTCAGAAAGTTTAAATTATTTTTAAAATATATGTTTACAAATTAAAATTATTCTTTAAAATAATATTTTAACTATGCAAATGCAGAAAAAAATTTAAACTGAAATATATATGCTAAAAAAGCAGTGATCTTCTGAATGCATGCTTAGTTCATTATAAAATTATTAAATTTCAACTTTTACCTATTCATAATACTCAATTATAATGAGTTTATAAGAATTACGTTAATTAAAAAAAAGAGGATTAAATATTTAGAATTAAAGAATAAGTTTATTTTTTATTGGATGACTATTACATATCAGAATTGTTTTAATGTAGTTTGTAAAGCTTATACAAATTGTATTCATATTACTTAAAGCTAACACATTTTTTATTTAAAATTTAAAATAATATTTATAATTTTAAAAAATGTCAGTAATAAAATGACTGCAGTCAATATAAAATAATTATTTTTCAATCAATTATACGTTTTTGACCTTACATTCGTTTTTGAAATCTAACACAAAAATTAATATGCTCAAAAGCTTACAAACAGTTATATGTTACTGTTGTCGTTTGACTTAATCATTTTTTAACAAATATATTTGAATAGATTCTGAATTAATCATGTTATTCGGCTAAAATAATAATTGTTACACACAAATTCTGCAAAAATAACCATAAATATGTAACACAAACTATGAAAAATATACATTTCCATTTTTAAAATCTAACAAAAACTAATGAATAAGCTTAAATTCTCTTTCAAGTGTCCTCATGTGGAAAGAAACCATCAGTCAATGATGTTGAATTCTGACTCATTATGCCTCTTTAATAAGGACATTTTGAGTCTTTTTTTTTTAAATCTAAAAATTAATATTATTTTAGTTCCAATTCATCTGCCAAATAAACATACATAAATATTAAATATAGCAACAAGAGAAAGAATTAAAGCTGTAATGCTATTAATGGGAAAGTTTCCTGTTTTTCTAAAAATAAACCAAATTAACAAAAATTGCTTTTTGTTTATTTAATTTTGAAAATTTGATAAATTATCAGAATGACTTGGCTAAACATTTCTTTTTAAAGACCCCCTCCATCTTTTAAATGTTTTATAATGGATGATTTCAGGGGTAAATAACATTCAATGGAGGATGATTTATTGAGTGAAAAAAATGGAAATCTTTTGTTTCTGGATCTAAATATGATGACTGAAAGTTCCAACATAGTTAAACCTGACTGATGAATTCTCAGTTCCATCTGTATTGTATGTTAGAAATGATCACATAGAATTTGATTTTCTGGTTAAAGATAACAAAATTATCTTGAAATTTGTAAACATACAGGTTGTTTTTCAATAAAATATTGATTTATTAAAGATTAAGGTAGAACAGCCTTGAAACCAACTAGTTTGAATCTCAGTTTCTTATTGATTTTTAAAATACATAATTGTTAAAAAAGACAAAGCAATATATTTCAGAAACTCAAAATATGAGTTATAAATGTAATCTGTTCTAAAAATGAAATTAAACTAAGATAACTTATGAAGAAGAAGAAGAAAAATCTACACGTGATAAGATACTTTTCTGACTATTTCTTAGTCAGCAAAAATGTAAAGAAAAAATGTTAATTCTTGCCTATTAATAAATTATGTTAACTGTTATATTTTTATCATTGAAAAAAGTATTGATAACTTGCTGTTGAACTTCTCAGTCATAAGAGATTTGTGATATTAAGACCTTTTTTGTATACAAAAACTGAACAGCTTATATGTATTTAGAGTCACTTAATGTCCTGACAATTTCTAGTCTTATGAAAGATCAGTATAAATTATTCATATATTTACATAAAGTTGCTTGTGTCAAAATTGTGAGAGCAGTATGTATGACATGTCAATTAAACTGTAGTAACTGGATATCTATATATACTGAACAATGGTAAAGATATTTGTGTAGAGATTGTGATCTGGATCAATTGTTGGGTGCTAGTTTAACCCAAAATATGCATCTTGGAGATTATACATCTTTTTCTCATGTCTTCAGTCATGTTTATGATCACATCTCTCCACAAGTGGTTAAGAGTGGATTGAAACTAAACACTATCATTGCATGAGTGGTGTAGTCAAAATTATATTACATAAATATTATTCATTAAGTGGATAATCTTTAGTCTAATAAATGACTAATAAAAATTATTAATACACTTCCATTAAGTGGTTTCTCTGGTGAACCTAAACAAATAAACTATAGTAATTGGCTATCTGTAAATACTGAACAATAATAAAGATATGTGTAAGAGATTGTGATCTGAACTAATTGATAAATGCTGGTTCAGCACAAAATGTGCATCTTGGGAATATATGTTGTTCATCATAGATTTATTATTACCCCTCTTCACAGCATGTTAAAAATAGATAGAAAACAGTCCTTATCTTGTATGAGTGTGATGTAATAAAAATTACACTACAAAAATATTATTCACTAAATGACTGTGCATGTTTGTAAAAAAATAAAAATATTTTATATATATATACCTTTTGAAATAAAAATAATATTAAAAAAAATAGACATAATAATAATAAAACATTGGAATAATACTTTTACAACATTATTGCTAAAAAACACAAAATAGTATTATGATTGCATGTATGTAATCTCAAACTACATATAAAAACAATTTAAATATTATTTATTAAATATTATATACATTATTTTTAAAATAAAAACAAAATATTTTATTAAAAGCTATTGCCCTTTTTAAATCCATTAATGGCATTCATTGAAGTCATTGTCTTTCTTTCTATTTATTTTTCTAACATATAAATGCATGTGATGTGATGTGATGTACTGTGGCTTCTCCTTAAATAAAGTCAAGAATATCTCAGCAATTATTCCCAGATAAACCTGTTAGTCACTTAATTTTCCATTCCCCATTCTCCACTCTAAGTTTCCCCATATTCTGCTCCATCTCATTTTCACAACATAATCTTTGTCAACTCTATGGCCTATATATCTAAATTTTCTTTATCTTTTCCCAAACCCAGCATAAAAACCAGTAATTCACTTTCTGTATAATCACTTTTTTCATATTTATTTTTCCATAACTTCATTATATGTACCCTTTCTGTTTTCAAGCATTTACATTCATTTAACAAATGCCTAACATTTTCTATTCCTTCCTTACATAATTTACAAAATAAATCACCCATATTTTTCCATTTACATGTATATTCTCTTGTAGCTAAAGATCCCATTCAAGCCTTAACTAATAAACTACTTTCCTTACTATTATCATATATTAACTCACACCTAATATTCTGTTTATTTCTATATATGTTTAAACTGTTTTTACTCTCTATACTATTTCTCCATCTCTCTAACTCCCTATTTTTTATTAATAAATCTATTCTTTTATCCCATTCCTTACTACTATAATGCTCAACAATCCTCTTAACACAATCATCCCATCTTTTGTACAAATATACTGATATAAATTCTTTATACAAATCTTTTGCATACCACATTACCTTTCTCACCCATCTTGTTACCTGCTCTTTACTCATAACACAATTAAATACTATTTTGGCTATTCTTTTATTATCCATAAACTGCAATCTACCAAACATTTTCATTTTACTTTTTGCATTTCTCATATAAAAACTTGACCATCCCATTTCTTCTTGAATTGCCTCCCTTGTTGTCCATACATCTGCATCCAATGCATATCTTCCTACTTCCCTTTGAACTTTTTCTAAATAATTTAATACCTCTTTACTAACATATAATGCATCATTACCATATGTTATCTTTGCTACTGTAATTCCTTTCCATATAATTCTAACTACATCATATTTATTATATGAAAACACTGTTAATTTCTTTATCAATACCTTTCTTTTCTTTGCTTCATTTATCAGTTTTTTCTCCCATTCATCCAAATAATTTTTCTGATTACTTAAAATAATTCCCAAATAACTATATCTATTCACCACACTTAACTTAATATCTCCTAATAAAAATTCTACATCTTCTCTTTCCCCAGTATTAACCATAATTATATTTGATTTTTCTTCACTAAATTTAATCCCCCATCTCTTTATGCACGTCCTCAACATAACTTCCATATCTTCTCTTTTATCTGCACACAAAAATATATCATCTGCAAAAAAAAAGCCCTGACAAAATATATACTCCCTTACTACCTATTAATGGTATCTCTATCCCTCTTCCTCGTCTTTCTATTGCTCTCTCCATTTCACTCAAATACAACGCAAACAAAATAGGTGATATAGGGCAATTTTTTACCATACAAAAACTTCCATCTACTGACTAAATCTATAACTAAAATATGGTATGTTTAATGCAAATGAATTCATGAGAACCAATTAGTTGTAGTGATAACAAGACATTTTGAGGTAACTTTGGCTGTAATATGAGCAGATATCTGACATATTACAAAGCGAAGATTAATAAACAAACAATGTTTTGAATGTTTTTATTTTAAAATATTCATAATTTTATACCTTGTAATTTGAGATAAGTATTGAAAGCCTGACTTAGCAGACAAATAAATTTTTTATACTTATTTTGCTTTACCAAAATATTATTTTTTTAGTTGTATATTACATATTGTCTATGATATTAACCGTTTCTACTATTGTTTTTATATATATGTGTGTGTGCATGTATGCATGCATAAAACATGAAAAATTGATATTTTTAGTATGTGATAAAGCCATATAATATATACTAAAGAAAAATAAATTGATAAGAAACAAAACATGTATTTATTATTAAACTTATAGTAAGATGTGTATTAACTTTATAAATGAAACTTCTAAACATTTTATATATACAGTGATGGTGCTTCAGTTGTCTCAGCTTAAAGTCACTCTTTTGTAATTATATTTATTTGACAACAAAAATTGGAATTGAAATAATATTGTTTTATTAATTTAAAACAAAAATCTCAAGATTTTAGTCTTATACAGAAAAATCTATCACAAATGAACTGAAAACATTGTTGATTAGTAATTTTTTATCTTCAGACCCAAGAGCACTTGCAAGAGCATTTGAGAGAGTTCATGCTTTTGTTTAGATTTCAAAAATTAACATGTGTATTTTCTATAGTGTGTTTATACATTTATGATTATTTTTTAAATAGCATGATGTGTTATATTTTATTCAAAAATATTGGTTTTAAAGAAGACAAGTTAAAAGAACATACTAACAATAAAGTCGAGGGGAAAGGCATGCTTTTACCATGACTATAACAGTTTTATTATTATTTTTTAAATAATTATAAGAAAAAATTTAAAATTTAAAACAAAATTTTATTGTTTTGTGAAATTTGAATAATAATTCATTTTGGTTTAGAAATTAAATTAAAATGAATTTAATTTTATTTGTTAAAATTTTTTATTAGCAAATTCAAAAGAACAAAACAGAGTTCTGATTATATAATAATGAATAATATTTCTGTAGTATAATTTTCTCTACACCATTCTCATGCAAGACAGAAAATGGGTTCTATTCAAGTTTAACACCTTGTGGAGGGATGTAGTCATAAACATATGACCAACAATATATATATATGATCCCCAAGGTGCACATTTCATGCTGAGCTAGTACTCATCAAGTGGTCCAGTGCCCAAACTCTTTTAAGAAAAAAATATTTTTATTGGTCATTCATTAGATTGGAGATTATTTAATAATGGATAACATTTTTGTAAATTTAATTTTTATTTGACCAATTGATGAGTTCTGTTTCTGTAAGAAATGTGCATCGTGGGGATTATAGATATTTTTCACATATCTTTGGTCATATGATTAAGATTGCACCCCCTCCACAAGGTATTAAAAGCAGATAAAACCCATTTCCTATCTTGTGTGAAAGTGGTGTAGTGAAAATAACACTACAAAAATATTATTCATTATTAGATAATCTCTAGTCTAATGAATAACTAATAAAAAGTATTACTTTCCGATTATATATTTCATTTTTTTCTAGTTTTGCAAGTTAGAATATTATTTTTAAGAATGATTTTTTTATTTATAAACCTAAATTTCTAAAAAATAATTTAAATTTGTAAAAATATAATAAAAATGATTAATTATTTAAAAATAAAAAATTGGAAATTTAATCAAGCAATTAATGAGGGGTTGTCAAAAAATATAAACAGCTCAAGATTATAAATGAAATTATAAAAACAATGTATTTATGGTGAAAATAATTTATTTAACACAACAGTAAAGAGTATGTCTTTATTATCAAATTTATAAAAAGAAATGTAATAAATGAAAGCAATATATATTAAATTAAATACAAATTTGAGATCAAATATAAATCCATAAGAAATGAATTACAAAAAATAATCCATTTAAAGGTACAATGAAAAATGTACTGTCATAAAATATAGGTAAGTCAAAATGTAAACTTTTTAAAATGTATGGAGCTATAAGTTTCACACTTCACAATTTATGTATATTGTTATAACATAAGATCTTGGGGGCAATATTATGTCACTTGACATAGCTTTAATTTTATTCAGTATTTATTAGTTGTATTTCATTTGTAATATTTCTATTAAAATATTGTTTAGAAGTTTTATTATCGAATAATATGCAAGGCGAGATGGTGTTTTTTGCCAACACATTCTTTTGGATGACTAGCAAGTATAGAACTTTATTAAATGCAGTTCTACTATGCAGGAGAAAAGAAAAAAAATTAAAAGAAGAATTTATTCCAAATGCACAGTGCTCACAGATAGGATGTCAGTCAATTCATTTAATAAAAAATTATAGTTGTTTTTTCCCATTACACTGATTTATATGGGAAAGTACATTATAACCTGACTTTGCAAGATATTTTAGACTCTATGTATTTTTTTATATTAGATATGCAGACAACAATGTTTACATGAATTATAAAAAATAAAACCAATCCTATTCTTTTTTGTTTTGCTTTAGTTGCTAAATATAATATTTTCTTGCTCTCATTTAATACATTTGTCACCATAAATTCAATAATAAATACCTATATTTTATTTGTTTACTAAATAAATCATTTTCATTGTTAAATATATTATTTTGATGCCTTTATTCATTATACTTCTTGTTATATATAGGGTATATGAGCACAGACTTTCACATGACCCACCATTATCCACTCTATCTCATAACTCTGATACACTTGAACACACATATGATAAAAAGATAAATAATCACCAATATGCTGTTTTAGCATGAAATACGTGTATTGGTGATTATTTATTTTTTCAACATATATGTGTTCAAGTGTATTAGTGTTATGAGATAGAGTGGAGAGTGGTGGGTCATGTGAAAGTCTTTGCTCATATACCTTGTATATTACAAATTATATACACAGGTATATAATAAGCTTTTGTGTTTCAGTTATATTTCTTGTTGTAAATTCAATAATGAATATGCACATTTTATTTCTTATCGATTGGGTTTTATTTTTTTGTTGGTATATTCTGTGTGGCTCCATCTGGTAAATATATTACAAATATAGAAACATTGAAAATTTTGAGTTACTTATTATTTTTAAAAGATATGTAAAATTCAAACATAATAAAAATACATATTTTTAAACAAATATAGAAATATTAAAAATCTACACATATACAGATACATGCAAAACAACACTCATATATAAACTTTTAGCAACAGATAAAGAGCTAGAGAATATCTTTAAAAATCAAATGTATCACTTTTTTCTTTCAATATGTTTTTTAATCCAAAACATGAAAAACATATCCAGATATTTAATCAGCCAGTAAATTTATATATAATAGATCTTTATCAACTTTTTTACCACCATTTACATATAAATTTTAATGAATCACTGAATACATAACTATATATGCTTTTGTCCAAGAATATTATATATATAAATTTATATGTAGTCTGTAGTTTTGAATATTGGCTGAGCAATCTAGTAAGCAAAAGCATACTGAAATATTTATTAACAACATTTGTTTTTAATCAACATCACAGATTACACATAATGTTGGAAATAATACAATTTTTATCTACTATCTATTCATGTGAATTTATGTTCATAAAGGTATTTTCCCGTTTACAAATTTGTAAAATAAATTATATGTAACATATATTTCATAATAAAAATAAAAGTGTCTTCTTATTTTATAATCAATATTTTATTCTATTTAATAAATGTTGTTTTTATTTATAAATAGATGATAGCAGTATTGCAAAATGTTAAACAATAAAACATTTATTTGAAAATTTAAATTTCACTTATATATTTATAGAGACAAAGAGACATTTGTGCTATTTTAACTATTTTGAAATTATGTTGCTTTTCAATAATATATTTTATTGTTTATCCATTAATCACTCTGTTTTTTATTACATCATTGATTTGCATATTACTTATATTCACCTATAAATAGAATTGGAATTTTAAAGCTATATTATAAAGTGAGTTACTTGTTACATGGTATCCGATTTTCCAATATAAGTTATGTAAAACTTACTAATTTGAATGTTTGAAAATTAAAAGAAATCCATATTATCATTTCATAATTAGAAGCTGCCTTCTAGTGAATTGAATAAACATGAAAGAAATCATAACATTTTCATGGTAAAATAAACCATTTCATAATAAATAAAAATTTCAAAGGAAAATATGGTATTTATATTTTTATTGAAAAAGTAAATATCTGCTAAAATTACTAATATCTTGATAAATAAATATTATGATTCATTAAATATATATATTGTAACTGTCATATTTGTAAATTCATGCAATAAAATCCAGAGTTTTGGTAAATTATCCCAAAGCTGATCTAGATGAGGGGTTGAGACCTCTAATCAGATCACATTTCAGTTCCTTCACCAATGCTCCGTGAGTTACTACCCTATGGATGAGAGATATAAGGTTACACTTGGCCTCTTTTAGTTCGCATGCCAGCAGTAGCAAATGGTGGACCAAGTATGAGACTCAGAGAATAACAACTAAATTAATACTAAATTAACTGAACACACACACACATGGTTGACAAAATAATGTATATATTAATACTTAACTAAAATGAAATTAGATTTAGGGTAAGATTTTTTAATGAATTATGAATAGCACACTAAACATTTTATAAGTTGTAAAATATTTAATTATTAAATCATAAGTTAATTAATACAAATGGAAGGGAATTGGGATTTACACTCACAGGTGTATTTACAATGATAAGCAGAGTTAAATACAGTGCACTTTAAAATAGTTAATTTTAAGTTATTACAAATTAATATTTTATCTATGGTTTATATTCATGCCTGAATTATACTATGCCATCCCTATGAAGTTTTCTAAGAGTTAAGTTTGCAAGAATGACAATAATAAATATAACATATTTATTAAAATTACATAATGAGCAATAATGTGCTCCCTATGCAGATTGTTTTATATAAACTAGCTCTGGATTTATGTTGAACTTGTGTTTTGTACCATAGCTTCAGAGACTATGGCACTACATAAACAAATTAAGGTTTGTGACCCAATGGTGTAATTACTCATGGGATTCAGAACCAAGTACTTAGTTTCCATTTAACATACAACTTTCTATTACAAAATATAAAGATAATGAACATTTATTTCAGGAGATCGGAGCAGCTTAAATTACAGTTCTGGACCTCATGTTCCAGTTCCAAAAAGAGCTGTACAAATATATATATATATATATATATATATATATATATATATGCCTTATATATATATATATATATATATATATATATATAGCAAGGCATATAGCACATATGTGCTTTATAAGGACACATTCATAATGCTTTCCAAAATAGCAAATATTATAATAAACTAATGTGCTAAATGTATAGTTTCGATCTGCAAAATTACTACATACCATTCTGTGTAATAGCATACATAAAACATGCTCAAAGGGTTAATTAAGTAATCTAGTTTACAGATTAAATCTGATAGTTTACATCATAGTCTAAAGAGGAAAAACATATTTAGGACTTATTTAATGAACTATATGCTTTCTAATATTCTTGCTATTAATTAACTAGATATAGTTTATCAACATGCAAACCTTAATATGGTAAGCTAAAATGTAGTTTAACTAAATATATTTATATAATAGATAACAAAATGGAGATTTATGTTTGCTTAATAAGCAGCATAAATCTACTATGTAAGAGCTTCTAATCATCTCTCTAAACTATTAATATTAATAATCTCCATTTTAAATCATGGCATATCATAAAATTAATACAATAACTAATAATATAAAAGAGAATAAGCATGACCACAGATTAGGACACTATAGATATAACTGGATATAGTTATTAGATTTAGAGAAAATTATTAAATTATTATGATTTATTTAATAGGCAGCATTGTTACAATTATAATTATTATTAACTTAAAAAATTACATTAAATTTAGTTTAATCTATTAGAACATTTAGAAATTATAAATTTAGGAATGTTTGATTATATAGATAGCTTTAGAAATTTATTAGATTAATTTTAATTTTAGCTTTATTTTAAAGAGCTCTGCAGGAAGAAATGTTACCAATCTTCTTCAGGTTGAGGCATCCTTCATGGTATTTGGAACTAGCATTTTTCATTGGGCTTCTTATCTAATGTCTTCAGGCTGTTGATCTTAAACTCCTCCACCCCAATAAACTGGTCTTCTGAAGGAAGATGGCAAAAATTGAGCTTCTAGATATTCATTTACATTATTAAAAAGGGTGTATCCCCCCCCCAACAGCAAAACATTTCAAAATTTTAGAGAGTGAACCTTTCTTGATAAAATTAGGGTTTTATTATATTGACTCTTCGACTCCCCACCCCCTGCAAAAGCCATGGACCTGTTTACAATTTTAAGTTCTTGATCTTAAGTTTTAGCATACTTTTAATAACTTTAGAAAAGACAAAAATAAAACCTGAGTGATTCAAAAAATAGTGCAGCTTGATTGCTTTTCTTTTGTGTTAAAATTTATTTTAAACTTATTTTAGAAATCTGCTCTTGGTTCCCATAAAATTAAACCAGATCCATGTGGTGGGATAATTTCCAAGAAACAGGTAATCTTTTAAAACATATTTCAGTTCTATAAACATTCTGTTATATATGTAATCTTATCACTTCTGAAATTGAAGATTTATATGTGAATAAAAGTAAATTTATACTCTCATTTTATAATAACTTGAAGATAAAATAATTCAATTGCATTGCAATGCTTATAAAATATATTGCATTGCAGCTTCATTCACATATATATTTAGACACATTAATACACATACAACAATGTTTATACAACTTCCTTTTAATTTTATTATTTCAATGTACAATTGACTATACGTATTACAATTATATGCATACAGACATTAATACACCTAGATGTACACAAATATGCCTAAATATATGTTCACATACATAAATATACATTAATATACATGAACTTTGAGGGCTTTGAACTGAGAATAAATACTACTATGTATTATAGTAGGTGAAACAGGTTACCAGGCAAATAATACCATTTCAGTGTATATATATTAACTGCCTAAGTGTGTGCAGATAATATAATAATAACATGAAAGGCTGGAACCTTTGATAGATGCACCTTAAAAATGCTTATATAACAGCCAATCAGATGTAATAATGACTGCACAGGGAACTCTCAATTCAAAACACAAGGTAAAGAATTTATGAGAAAAAGATCTCTGATTGGCTGTCATATAAGCATTTTTAAGGCACATCTAACAAAGGTTTCAGCCTTTCAAGTTATTATTATATCATCTAATTGCACTTAAGAAGTTAATATATTTACATTTGTTATGATCATTTAATTAGATTTGAAATTACTACATAGTAAATCAAAAGATTTCACATTGTTTATTTATATATAATATTTAATGAATTAAATGTGAAGGTGTTTAAGTCTTCATGCTCTTAGTTCAAAATGCTTGAGTCTGGTTTATTTATGTATAAATTTAAGTAGAAAAGAAGATGGGTCCATCTTTTTCTTGTAAATTCTTTGCCTTGTGTTTTGAATTGAGAGTTCCCTGTGCAGTCATTATTACATCTGATTGGCTGTCATATAAGCATTTTTAAGATCAAAGCTTTCAGCCTTTCATGTTATTATCATTTCAATATATATATATAATTATTTAACATTCTGAATGTAAAAACTATAAATACTTATTTATGATTTTTTGGCTACATATTAAAAATAATAATTTGCTGGTTATTACTTACATGCATTATTCTTGAAATTAAATTTTATTACACTGGTAAAACAATTATTATTTAGTGCCATATATTAATTTGATAAAATAATTTTATATGTGTATAGTTTACATGTGTATATGACTAAATTAATCTCTCAGAATATCTAACAAATCACAATTATATAAAATAAATAGTTTACATTTATTTATTAATTGAAATTTACTTGTATAAGAATTATATTTTTAAATTACTATTAAAATATAAGTTTGCAGTATTAGTAGTTCAAAAATGGTAATTTACAAAGTTTTGGTGCACATCTAAACTTATATTTCTAAAATTAGGCTGAAAAGTGCTAAAATTTATTATTAAAATATATGAGTCCAGACGGGATTTTTTTAATAGCATAATTTTGTAGCCATTTTGTTATTTTTAAAGTATTTGTGATACATAAAAGCTTACTTTTTTTTATTTAAAAAAAATTGACCCCATTTGTTTTAAAATGTTTGCTTATGGAAGTAGATATGGAATCTTTAATTTTAAATATGAATATTGTAATTATAATATTAAAATATTGATATAAATTAGCATAATTTAATTTGCCTAGTTTAATTGTGAAATGAAACTATAGTAGGAAGTAATAATAGTTTTATTATAAGCTGAAAATATTTGGGATTTAGTCTATTTTACTATGATCAGACTTTCCCAAAATATGACTGCTGTGTTATTTGCTTTAAAAAATGTTTATGTTAATTACATTACAAATGAAAAGGCTTATTTTATCAAACTTCTGGGGGACTTTATATCGTTGAACTTTATTTATAAATTATCTTATAGTTTAAAACATATGAAAGGTTGTTTATTTTTTTCTTTATTAATATATTTAATGTACATGCATACATGTGTATACTTTGTTCAAAGCAGGTGGATTTAATATCTTAATATATTTAGATAAATTATAAAATTAAAATATAAGTTTGTTTTTCTACATTTTTTTTATTTACAACATATAATTTTACAGCCTAACAAAGTGATTGTCATTATGACACATTTTTAGAAGATTAAAACATAATTTTTTGATACTTATTACCATGCTTCTAAATTAATGTTAACTTTTTGTTTTAATAATTACATAATTTTCATTTGAAAATTATAATTTCGTTAATCCCTCTTTTGTTGTATGCATCATTTGAAAATTTATTTTGCTTCTTTGTCCATAAATATACAAGCTCACATCTTCTAAGCATTATATGTGTGTGTGTAATGTCAAGTCTAGTTACTTGGAATTCTAAATAAACCAAGTTAAATAATGTAAATAATTTTAATCTTAGCTTATACACACCTTTAACAGTTCGCTTTTGATTACATTATTTAAATGGATAGTAAATTTTTAAATAGACATGTAAGCATTTTGTATTATAAATCTATAAATTTGAACAAAGTGACCTAAAATTTTAAGTTTTTATGTTTTGACATGTTAGTCGAAAATTTATTTTTATAAATAATGACAAAAGTATTTATGTTAATGATTTATTAAAATTAGACAAATATTGTTTTAACTAAATTTTACTGCTTACAATATAGTTAATATAAATGGTAATAGAATATTAGAAATAATAGATACTTTGTTTTGAGTTTAAAAATAATGTCTAGAGTAGACTATAAAGACCTCTGTCAAAATTGAAAAAAATGTTAAATGTTGTCAACAAATTTTAAATTCTTTCATACTTTTCTCTTCAAAGTGATCTTTCAAATAATACAAAAGAACGTGAAAGCAAGTTACTAGGTAAAATAATGAAGTTAGAAATGATTTTTAAAGAAAAGACAACTAGTAGACTGTAAAGAATTTTTTAAAAGTTTTTTTTATTAAAAAAAAAAAAATCTTTTTTATTGCATAGATTTCGGTAAACACATCAAATAACAATAATTATTAAACATATGTAGGGGATTTGAACTTAGACTTTTAAGTACTTATCAACAAACAACAACAATAATTATTAAACATACATAGGGGATTTGAACTCAGACTTTTAAGTACTCATCAACCATCCACACTACCTCAAACCACTGATACACAAGACTACACATATGTAAAAAAGATAAATAATCACCAATATATGTATTTCAAATATTTACACATTAAGCCTGCATCCTGTTCATCCCTCTTCTATGTATTCAAATGGATAAGGTCTTATACATGAGGGGTCAGAGTGACTTGAGGTTAACATGGTCATGTCAATAATATTGACATCAGCATGGGATTTGGGTTTTTCATCATCAGATTTTCAATGGTCTGATTGGCTGAAGAGTTGGAAGTTTGGAGTAGATTGAAGCCTGTCCATTAAAGTATGAAGATTTGCTATCTTAATATAAACTGAATACTGATTATATATGTGCATGGGAGGTGATAATCTCAACCAACTAATGAGTGCTGGTTTATCATGAAATATATATATTGGTGATTATTTATCCTTTCTACATGTGGGTGGTCTTGTGTATCAGTGGTATGAGATAGTGTGGATAATTGATGGGTACTTAAAAGTTTGAGTTCAAATCCTCCATATTTACAATTAGGCTCCCAGTATATGAAGAAGGCCTGTATTTCAAATATTTATTAAACATATTTAATTAGAATGAACTTGAATACAGACTTTCAAGCTCACTTAAGCTAGTCACTCCATCTGGTCTAATCAATACACATGACCATGTAAACATCGGGAAAAGATAAATGATCTTCAATACACATATTTCGTGCTAAATCAGCACTCATAAGTTGGTTCAGTTCATCATCTTCCACACTGCTTTAGCATGAAATACATATATTAGAGATCATTTATCTTTTTTATAAATATGTGATCATGTGCATAGATTATATAAGATAGAGTGGATAGCTGAAGGGAAGTTGAAAGACTGTGTTCAAATCCATTTTAATTACATTTAAAAAGTTCAGTATATACATTATATTTCTAGTTTAATTAATAAACATATTTAACTAATTTTTAACAAAAAAAATCTACTAAATAAAAGCAAATAAGAAATTTATATTCAATAAAACTTTAGAGAGATTTTTTTGCAAGTTTATGTAATCCAATGTACTTCCTTGGCAGTAGAATTATCGCCTTGATTAGTTTTCAATGTTTGATAATTAACTAGATAGAGTCATCTGCTTAAACTAGACTACCATCCATCAATTTTAATGTGGCTAGTTAACTACTTATGCAAGTAACTTGAAGCATCAGAATACCCCAAGACATTGAGATTTATTTAGAAAAGATGAACTTCTTACACAAAACTACCATTAGCCAAGTGTAATGTGGTTAGATAACTTACTCTGTTAATGCCTAAAATTATTCAAGTATTCTACTATTTAAGATTTGAATGAATATAACATATTTGTTCATCTGCTTAAATCTGAAATTTGATAAATATTATATATATTGATTTGAATTCAAAAGTATAAAAAACAAATAAAAAGCACTATATATTAAACTACATAGATATAAAACATTGAATAAGGACTACATACAACTGCATGTATTTAACCAGTTTCTAGTATTTGGTCTTTATTTAGAAAGAATAAACTTTTAAAACAAGACTGCAATATGCTAAACTTAATATTATTAAATAGCTATCTATGAAAGCTGACATTCCTAATCATCTAATAACTTAGATGGCTATTTAACAATTCTGCAAGTTTCCTTAAGAATGTGTTAAAAATTCGGAAGTGTTCGGTCATATAAATTTTTACACTAGCCATTAGCTGGTATTAATGTACTTTTTTTCATAACAAAAAAAAAATCTAACAACTAGAATTAAACTAGAAATCTGTAAATCTTTTAATGCATTGTTATTGTAACAACTTTGATTATATTACTGCATCATAAAACAAAATTATTCTAGCAAATGATAGGTGATTGGGAACTGCACACATTTTTATAAGTATGCAATTGATAGACATATTTCAGTTATCTTTTTCATAGTATTAAATGTTTTCAATTAGACTTTATATTCATTTATATTTATATCTTTATGTATATATCTGTGTGTGTATATATATATAAATAGAACAGCATATTAGAGCAGTGTTAGAAAATGGTTTTAGGGTTTGTAATGGATGGAAGACTAAAAAGAATAAAACAAAGAAAAAATATTAAAGAAAGAAAATTTTTCAGGTAACCAGAAATATGATTCTGGACATTTTTCTTTAATGTCCAATCATTTTGTTCATCCATATGCCTTGAAAAGAAAATTGCATATATTCTTTGCCAATACAAAAATCTTTTAAGATGGTTTTTCTGAATTAAGTTATTTTTTTATTTATATCCATAGCATAAATATTTTTATCTAATCTATTGATATCATATACAATCTTTTGCCTGGTTTTTTTATAATTTTTTTAAAATCCAGTTTTGCTCTTCAGTTATCTATTTGTTGTCATTTGTTTTTAGAATATATGTAGCTTAACTTTTTTTGCAATTAATAACTATTTGCATCAATCATTGTATATAGTTTCTAACAACAGTTATTTATTTTGCTTCCACTCTAATATTCATATAGTTACTGCCTTTTTTTAAAGCATTAAAAATGCTACAACTTTGGATTGGAATAGTTATAGAATTACATCTGAAAAAAAAGGGGTAATATTTTTGGATTGTTCACTAATTATCATATATATTGTTTTATACTCACAATTCTGACAATTTTATTTATTGGATGATTTTTTATAAAACCCTCTGAGTAAAAACATATATAAAAATATTATGATAAAATGCTTTTTTACATATGAAGTAGAAGATATTGAATCAAATGTTTATAAATATCTTGGTAGAATAAACTGTATAGCATTAAAGTAAGATTAACCTCACCTTTTATTTATTTTCTAATAGTTGAATTAGTCTTTTACATAATTAGTTTTTTTGTTTCATCAATTAATTGCAGTGAAAGGTCACCTATTGATTTTTTAATATTAATTATATAACACTAATTATAATTTACATATAAAAACAAATTAAAATCAATTTAATATGCAAATATTAAAATATATAATAAATATTAGCTATTGTTAATTTATGTCATGTCTTCTACTTTTATATCCTGACTAATACTTATTAGTATATATAATTTAACACTATTATACTATATTTTATGAGAAAAAAAAAGTTTTTTAAATTATATATATATAAAAATTTGTAATGTGAAGGTGTGTCTTGATAGCAATAATCCTGAGTTTTCTGTTCTTTGTCATACTTCCAAATACTATCATTTAGTCAATTAATTAAAGTTCTTGATAAAGAGTAAAGGAAAGAAATAGTAATATCACAAGCAAATGTTTACATTACAAATCAATTTTATGGTTTAATTGTCAATTTTAATATTTATAATATAAGTAAAACAGAGGAAGTTACACAAATATTGAAATATACTGTATGCATATATACATCAACAATCTGGTCAATTTTTTTTGTTAATGAGGGTTTTTTTTAAAATTTAACTTAAGCAGGATTATTTTGATATTAATTTTTCTCCAAAATTCAATGGTTAGCAATGTTAAGTTATGACACTATTATTTATCAGAAATGTTTGAGCTTACTTAAAAATTTTGTTTCCACCTAAAATTTTTTGATTTTATTCAGATTGATTTACGCCTCAGATGATAAATAAGACAAATAATTATACAATCTATTACTTTGTGGAAATATTCATCTATCTATTCTTATTGAATAAAAAAATAAACAGTAAAATATATATAATGTAAAATATTTTTTTAATAATAAAATGTGACCTTATTTAAATTGTATTGTGAGGATTTATGGAAAAATTATACAATATTCAGTTGTAGATCAGCTTTTATTTAAAATTATAGCTAAATTTTATCACTATCATTACTTCAAAAGTTCCCAGTAGAAGAATGTCAAAGCCATTAATAGTACAAAAAGATGACTGATTATTGTTTTCACTTTTTTTTGTTTTGTTTTTTAAATAAAAATTAGTCTTATATTTAGTCCCCTAGAATGATAACTTATGTACAATTTTTTGTTGTTGCTTAGATCAGAAAATTTTGATTTTTAAATTGTACAATTTTTTGAAAATTTGGAAATTATTGTACATTGCTGAAATATTTATTCATTTTCTGTTCATGATTTTCAATAATTTAAGTAAGGATCTTTGATAAATAAATCAAAATTCCATTTCATTTTATTTCTTTATTAGTTTTGAGAAGTCTTTATCAATGTTGTTTATACTGCAAATACAATAATTGATTTTAAAATGTTTATCAATTTTTATCTCAAGATTTATGATTACTTTTGAAAATATGGGAATGTTTGAATTACTATTACATATATATTATAATAACATAATATATATATATATATATTTTAAATCACTGTTGTTTTTTATAAAGAAGAAATTCTACCATTGAAATCATGTAAATATTATGGTGAAAATGTTTTAAGGAAAATACTTCATTTCATTATCAAGTTTTAATATCTAAAACATCTTGAAGCAATTATATGTAATCTTTTTAGAAATTTAAATACACATAAAAAGAATATAATACATCTTTTACTCAATAGATTTTCCTATATTTATTAAATAATGATCTTTCTTACAGAAAAGTGCAAATGCTGATCTATTTAAAATCACTTAGATTCTCTCTTTTTACAAATTTATATACTATTTTCTCATCAACTTTTTAACTTTCTTTACTGTCTTCTATTTAATAAATGTTCTGTAATTATAATGTAATGTTATAATACAGTACTATTAATCCAATACTTTTGTTTTCTAAGCCTTTCCAGATTAAAGATTTTGCCAGATAAACGATAGTGTAATAATATATCTTTTATCTCTTTCTAATTATAAATTTTTCATTTATTTAATCACCTGTATGTTATTAAAAAACCATAACTATCAATTTATATTGTATGTGTATACATAAACAAAAAATAAATAAAATAATAAAAGTTTACTGATTAGTTATTCATTCTCACCATGACCTGTTTTGTGTGTGTTTTATATATATTGTAAAATTTATGAGAGTTGGTTAGAAAATATATATATAATTTATTTTTTTAATCCAAAAATAAAATTGATAAAAAGGCAAAATAAAAATCTGGCATATACCTCAGTTAGGTTTGAAAATATATAGGTATTTACTTAAAAGTATTTTTACTTTAATTTTATTTTTAAATATTTGTGTATTATATTAAATGATGTGCAGTGCTAACATTTTATAAGATATAAGTATTTAATATTAAACAGTAAATCCTAGTATGTGCAAAAATATTAAAGTCTGCCTGTTGCAAAATTTAAAGACCTCTTTCCAAGGCATAATTTTGTCCACAAGTTAGAAATTACCAAATAATTGTACCTATATTACAATTTATTTTATTTTCATGCAATAAATTTATATATTAGTACTTTTAATGCTTTTATTGAAGTTGGAAAATGAAGCTTGTTTGTTTGTTAACTTTTGATTTGTTTCAAGGTAAAAAGAAGTTTTAAAGTCAACATTTAATATATTTAAATTCAATAGAATTACTTAAAAATTAAATCTATAACTAAATTATACCAGTGTAATTCATTTGAACCCATATCTTTTCAGTATGTCAACTAATTTTTTAGATATGGAACCCAAGGCAAGAAAATATTAAATATATTCAATAATTTCACATATTACAGTTAACAATTATTCTTAAAACTTTGATTTATTTTTAATAATGCTCATGAGAGGGCAGTGTAAATATTTTTTCTTAAATACAATAACATTTTGTAACTATTTTAAACTTTTAATGTATATATCATATTTAGTATGTGTACATAATTATATATGTATAATAAATCAGTAATTAATATTTCTATGTAAAATTGTTTGATAGTTTTTATTTTTATTTTAAAACAATTGTTTAAAAGAAAAACTTAAAATAAAAAACTAGCATTATTTAAAACATAATGAAAAGCTTAAGAAAAATAAAACTCAATATAATTATTTAAAACAATGATTGTAAATTTTCTTCTTTAGTTTTCTTTTTTGAAACAATTATTTTAAAATTAAAATAAAACTATCAAACAATTTTAACTAGAAAATTAAGTTTCTGATTTATTATACATATATAATTATGTATACATAATAAATATAATATCATTAAAACAAGTCAATACTTAGACAATCCCAATATCAATAACAATCAACAATTTCAAACTATTGTCAAGGCAACCTATTGTTTAACTATAAAGCTGGAATTTCTTAAAAAAGGAGCTTGCTTTGACAATATTTTGAAATTGTTGATTGTTATTGATATTGGGATTGTCTAACTGTTGACTGGATTTTAATGATTACTTACAAACCCAATTAGCCATGAACATTATTACACTTAAATATAATATATAAATTAAGAGTATATATTGAAGTGATATATATATGCACTTCATGTATATCATTAAAAAAATCATTAGGAGTTTTAAAGATTTTCCAATATTTTATTAGATGGAAAAATATATAAGTATATGCACAGATGAAATATATTAAGCTTCAATAATTCTAAATTAATTTAAAGTAATTTAAAACAAAATATTTTATTAATTAACAATTGTAAAGTTATTTTATAATTAGATTGGTGGAAATGACATTATTTTTATACAAATAATTAAATTCTAGGTAAACAGAGTGGCTAATTAGAAGATAAATATGATATGCTGTTTAATAAAAATATCTTGGTTTGTTTTAATCCTTTTCAAAGGAAAGGAAAAAAATTTTTTGTAAAGTCTGCAATTGGTCAGTATTTTACAAACCACAGTGAAATATAGAAATAATCAATAACCAGTGGATGGATATATACAATCAAACCATGATAAAAATAGATAAGACAGGCCAGTGAAATATAAATAGAGGTCTCTTAAAAGATCAAACTAGTATGCTTATTTTTTATTTAATAAATTGTTTTTTTTCACTAGTGAAAATTGTAATTATAAATATGAGACTTTTTTCACATTCATTAGTGAAGCTGTAATTATACTTAAAATAAGGTGTAATCAGTCTGCTTAGTGCTTTCGAGATTTAATGTTGGAATCTCATACTCATAGCTTTGTGAATGAATACTGTCGTTATTTATTGTACATGTATGCAAATGAGTTTGAATATTTGATTAGTCCATTGTTTAGAGAGAGCAAAGCATGCCTCTCTTCTATTAATGGCACTGGGATCATTTGCAACCTAGTTCTGCCCAAATAGTTTGTACAGAGAAGAGTGATGCCAAAAGAAAAGTTAAGGAGGCTTTTTACATTGCAAATGATCCTAGTGCCATTAATAGAAGAGAGGTATGCTTTGCTCTCTCTAAACAATGGACTAAATAAATATTCAAACTCATTTGCATATTTGTACAATAAATAATGACAGTATTCATTCACAAAGTGATGAGTATGAGATTCCAACATTAAATCTTGAAAGTGCTAAGCAGACCGATTACACCTTATTTTAAATATAATTACATCTTCACTAATGAATGTGAAAAAAGTTGCATATTTATAATTATTCTTTATTATTATTATGCTTATCATTTGATTCTTTATTCTTTTTTCACTGTCAAAAGCAGTGTAAAAATATTATTATAATTAGCTGTTATATCATGAAAGAGTAGAGAAGTTCATCACCTGCTTCATTCTGAACTAGCTGGCTGAGTGAAAGCTTAAGTCCATAATGAGTTGTTGAGAAGAAGCCATAAAATATTGTAAAAATGTTTATATTATATGTAAACTTATAATTCCTAACTTTTAAAGTGTCCTATAGATTTAGAGAAGAGACCAGCCATCATTCAATAAGAGAAATACTATTAGATGTTGCCCATTGAATAAAATAAAAATGTGTATTAATGAAAACCATTGCCTTCATCAAAGGCAATCTAATAGAAGTTTTACAGAAGAACCACCAGACATAACTCTGTTTATACCTACTGCACCACAAAAAGTCTATAGGTACCTGAATTCAGAACCTGAACTATTAATGATGAAATGGGTAATTTGTATAAACTTTAATTATGTACTAGTATAATTTTATCTCACTAACATTATATATTTAATCTTCTATACCTGTATATTTTATATCCACAAAATTTTTGTTATGATTTATTTTGCATAAAAATATATATGTTTAGAAATCATAATGGTGATGGATTGCTTAATTTTATTAAATGCACCATAGTTCAGTTGGCATAACCTAAAAATAATATTTACAATAAAACAACTAGCCAATCAAATCCTTGACATTTGTTAAAAGTTTCTTTAATATCATTTTATTAATTATTTTAAATTAAGAGTTAATAATGATCATTTCCACTAGCCTTCAATATATTAAGCGTTAGAATATAATTTAACCATTAATGTAAATAATGTGCATTAATAGTCTCTGGATAAAATAAAAGGTTGCATAGATAGATTAAATAATTTAGGAAAGATTGTTTTTCATAGTTATAAAAGTTTCCAGTTTTAAGCAAACTACTCTCACAGATTTAGGTTAGGCTGGCATGGGAGAGGATATTTAAGTGCATTAAATTTTCTTAAGATAATATACTATTATTTTAGGCTGTTTTGTATATGTTAAGTTTTTAAGGTCCAAAAATGAATGTTAAGCAGATGTATTTTCTTTCTGTTCACACTCGGTGACTTAGTTCAAATACTATTTATCCAGTAAAGCCCATACCTTCTTAATATATACATGTGTTATACATACTCTTTAATTGCCACTTACACTTCTTAACATTACCATTATTTATCAGGTAAATCCCCATTGCTACCACTTAGATAATAAGTTTGTCACTAATACCAGGTAGATGTGTAATTCCTACCCATGCATTTGATGATATTTATTTGACTAGTATTAAAACAGATGTTAAAGAGTGTCTGACTCACATAATATTTTGTTTCACTATTCAAGTCACTTAGTATTAATTTTCCCATCATTACAGTCTAAATAAATTTATGTTAGTTTAGTTTGTCTAATAGTATAGTTTATTAAATGATTTTTAGTGTATCCTAAAGCTTGTAATATGAATGTCTTAAAACTGGGTTATATTAATAAATAGTAGTAGTTACAATTAGTCTATGCAGCAAGTCTGGATAGGATCATATATTGCCCATGCATAATGAGGCAATACATATTTAATCATATTAATTTTCCATCAAACTAGCTAAAGACAGTTAAATAAAAAATAGATCATTAAGTATTGTTATTCTAGAATCAATTGCAAATAAAAAAAGCAATAGACTGATGTTTCCTGAGGAATTCTGTTAATTGTGTTTTTTGTTTTGTGAATACACCTGGGTCTCATTTTATGCGATAGATAGGTTCCTCAGAAAACACGCACAAACAAAATTGTGCAAAAATAGACGTAACTTACATTGAAAAAGGGGGGGATGCGGTCTGTGATTTTTCAAAATTCGCATAAAAGCAAAGCACCAATGTAAAATTACTTTAAAATTCGTGCAAAAAAAAAATATAAGGAAATAAAATATGATTAATAAAAAATTTCAAATTTGAAAAAATTTGATACAAGACAAACTTTTTTTAACTATAATATTTAATTTTATTCAAAATACATATTTTTATGCATAATTTACAGTACAGTAATTTACATTTTTTTATACATGTTTTAATTATTATAGCTATTTGCCGAAAAACATGTTCGTTTGCAAACAACTAGCACCAACTTCACACTCATGTTGTATCAATGGTTTTCTGGTGACAACGTAATTAGTAATTAATCTTTGAGATGATGATTTTATTAATTGTTTATGAAACTAACAACTAAAAATTAAATTCTTATTTTTGTCTTTAATTTTCAATTCCATTTAAAAATCAAATTTCACATCACATTATTTCAAGTCACCATAAGTAATTTTTAAATTGTTAATTACAATTAAAAATCAGATTTTAATTTTTAATTGTCAAATTTAATTGTACCCACTGCTATTACTGACCTTTTAAAAATAAACTTGTGGACACTAAATGATTAATAATTGATTACGTTCTTTTTTAAAAAGCAAAAACAGAATGTGATTTAAAATGCAAAATTAACACGCACAATGTTTGAACAAATTTACATTATAATCTTGTAAAATTTAATGTGTGTATACATAAAATGTGAAAATCATGATTTTAATTTCATTATTGCATAAAATCTTACTATTATAAAGCACTGAAAATATTGAAATTACTAAGTTGAAAGTCGAATTCCAATAATGTGCTATTACTTTCAATATAACATAAGTGCATGAAATTTATTATTTAAAGTAATAGTGCATTATCAGAATTCGACTTCCGGTGAAACACGAATTGCGTAACTTCAAAATCATGTTAAATAAGTCTGCGTAAAAAGAGACCCAGGTGTATGTATAAATGTAAATAAATCATGATATCTCATTATTGTAGAATTTGTTGTTTATTGCAATCAACAAATGATAATTAAGACATAAGAATCTCTTGAATCTGAGTCTAGTGACATATAAAAGGAAAAGTGTGTGATCATGTGGCATCAGAATGTGGAGTTGTATAAAAATTACCCTTGGGTAATTTTTATGTTAGCTGTGCTTTTTAAACCATTACAATATATTAACATTGCAGAAATATATAACATATGCACTATATGTGTGATATTGATTTAGAGTAAAATTATATGTATAAAATGAAGTTCATTTACTATACATATGGATTATTATTTACACATATCAAATATGATATATTTATAAGAGGCATGCATTTTAACTTATGATAAAAATATCTAGTGATATATATATATATATATTTATTTATTTATTTATCAACTATAAGTGACCAGTCAATTTAAAGTACAATATAGTTTTACATTTTCATTTACTGTTCCAGTACAAAAACTTAAAAATAATAGAGATAAAAAATTTTTTGATATTAAATGTTGTATTTGACTGTGCTTTAAAAAGAAATAAAATAATTTTTTAATTACAACTGGGGTTTTAGATTTACCTTGGAATAAAAGCATGGGAAGTGGGTTCAGAAATTAATTAAGTCAATACATATGTTTTAAAACAAGTGATTGTCTTAATTAATTTATGGACCCCCCATACTTTATTTCAAGATAAATCTAAAAACTCCAATTGCAGTTAAAGAAACAATTATTTTATTTCTTTTTAGTACACAGTCAATAAAATCATTTAATATTTTAAAAAATGTTTATTTCTATTATTTAAATATATGTTTTTTTGGAATTTGATTACATTTATAATCTTGGATTGATCATTGATTAAATTTACTGTAGTCATTTGAAAGTATTTTGAAATTTATATAATGATGCCATATGCTTTCATAAAAAGATTCAATATTTACAATATTCTACTTTAATAAAGAATATTAAATCATTTTAAATTTTCAGTTTAAATTTAAATGCATATGAAGTAATTATTTTAGTGAAAAGATTTGGTAATATCCTATAGTATTTAAAAGAATTTTACAAAAAAATTAATTAGTAATAAAAAACAAAAAACCAAATATCTCCTAGAGTTATTTTACTACCTTTAAAAATTACAAGTCTAATAAATTAAAAATTGATACAGGCAGCTAATTGATGGAAATATTATATACAGTTTATTAATGCCAAAAACATACCAGTTGGTAGAAGGATGTAGTAGTAATATTGATATTTAAGCAAAGTGAAAAGTAAGATATTAAAAATTACAAATCTTTTGGTCTTCTGTCAGTTGTATACAAAATTTTTACTAAAAGCATTACAATTCATCTATAAAAAACTTTGGACTTGAATTAATTAAAAAAAAAGTTGGTTATAGTACAATAATTCACATTTAAGTCATAAACAATTGAACATCTTAAACAGAAATACAGTGAAACTTGGCCTACAAATAAATTTTAACAAATCTTCCATCTGGAAGATAATGTCTGGTAAACAAATCAACTCTTCCTTTTCTGCTAAACCACAAAGATACCTTGGCTTCCCAATCTTCAAACCTCCAACTGCAATGGCAAGAATGATTCAAGATGCAATCCTCCAATCAACTGAAGCCATCACCACTTCACTCTCTAGAGTATACCTTTCATTATATGGAAAGGTTAGCCTCCTCAACATGATCATAATGCCAAAAATCTCATATTATCTTCCATTCATTAAAATCACTAAACAGTTTCAAAATAAAATTAACTGATTATGCACCAAACTTCTCTGGAGAGGAAGGACTGTTGCCATTAGCTTGCGAGGTATCCAACGACCATGCAGGTTCAATGGACTGTCATTCCACTCAATACAGGCAATCATTTTACAAAAAACTCACAATATTCTACATAATCTGATCCTCTCCTATGGATACTCCAACATTATGAAAAAAATTACACCAACTGATCGTCTCCGCCCTTTTCCAGTTCATGGATATCATTGCTAATAGATCATCTACAACTTTATAACCCGACGATGTCCTCTAACCTTAACCAAAAAATCACTTTGTGGGAAGCATACAATCTAATCAACTATAATCAACAACCCATTAAAACCAGCCTAAAAATAACCAACCAAAGACTCATTACACACTTCAAAAGATGGAGCCTTGAACCCAAATTCCTGGACTTCATCATTAAAATTAATCTTGATGCGCTTCCCACAAATTGGTTTCTTTATCACCGAAGAGGTTTTACTAGCATTGACCCTATATGTGGTTTATGTGCTCGTGAAGATGAAACCACAGACCATATTATACCCCGCTGTCCAAGACTTAAAATACTGAAAGATATAATCATAATCAATTCTTACATAAGATCTGAAATGATTTTCTCACTTGAAAATGCCATTAATAGTGGAACTTTTTCAATAATAAGGCTCTCTATCTTTGTCCTTTATTCCATATGGATAGTGAGATGCAAAACTCTCATGGAATTACCCCCACCACAAATCATACCATTGTTTTACCAGACTCTCAAAAAATCAAGAAACGTGATCAGCTCCTTGCCTCCAGTAAAGTCTTTGACGACACCTGGTCTCTAACCGCTCTATCCTTTTCCTGATTGTCAACTCCCACCTACCCAGAATTCTAGAATAGACAATATTAAAAAGAAAATAGTCGTGTTATTAAAAAAAAAAAAAAAAGCTAATAACATTCATCAAGTTCTCAGTTTCTCATATTCTACACAAACCCTTCATTATACCTAACCACATAAGTGTATAACAACTACTAACTAACATATTCTAGCCATATGTTAATCAGAACTTTTTATAATATTATTGTACAAGTTATTCATTAACTTATCCATTATCAAAATGTAATCACTATTTATTACTAATAAAAAATTTTTGTTGAAATGAAAAAAGACAGTGAGTATTGGTTTTCATTATGCTTGTTTACTTTTCATTAATTATGGATAAAGCTTTGAAACATCAAATCAAAGATTCAGGATACCAAACTCTGAAGCATATTTATCATGGCTATGGTTATTAAAAAACCAAGGACACCAAAATATATAAATACTGAACTGAGTTCAGACCTATATGACTATATAAGCTAATGATCTTGGATTAAAAATATTATGGTGTTTTCAATTTAAGACTCTTACTTTTGTTGTTAAGTAGAGATAAAATGTGGCTGCTGGAGGGTTGCATTAGATCCTAAGATCTAGGTGCAGTACTCTCAGATTCAAGGCTCCTCACTGATGAAGGTCATAAGCCAGAAACTAGTCTGGGGATATTGGATGAGTAGGCACTAGATGGGGATTTTATGCACAAGCCTTCTGGCATCCATTGATTACTCTGTTTAGCACAAGTGGCAATACTGTATGGAGAATTATGCCTGTTTTAATAGCAGTAATTAAATTATATTAAGAAAGTCAACATTAATAATGTATAATCAGTGTGATTTCATTTCTCCAAAGCATTTTATTTTAGTTTGTCAAAAATTATTTGTATATAGATTAAAATGAAAGGGAACAAAAATAAATGAAGGTTACTTAATTTTTTGTGAATGATGTAATTATTTTATAAATGATGTCTCAAAGCATCAGAAAAATTTACAATAGTTTTTAGATAAAAACAAAAAAAAGTCAGACTATAGATAAATGCTAAGAAGATTAAAGTAATGTTTAATGGTTATTTTTTAAAAAATAACATAAAAATTGATAGTTATAAATTAAAAGAAATTAATAATTTTAAATATCTTAGTTTATTAATATGGATGGAATTACAATGGATGAAATTAAACATCAATTGTTTTTGATAAAAATGCCTTAATATTAAAAGAAATATGGTATATGCTTGGAATGGAAGTTTTAAAAAGTGATTTTTGCTATTGCTTACTGGTAGAATCTGAAAATTATTCAATATAAATATGATACAGATGCTTTAGACTACACATAAATATATGGAGAAATGTATGCCAGTAGTGATAAAAAGAGATTGAAAACAATATATGGGTGACAGAAAATAATTGAAAAAATGTAGAAACTAATATAAAGTCAGGTTTCTGTATCAATACAAGAGATGACAATAGGTGGATAATTAAATTTTAAAATGGATTCCAAGAATTGTAAAAGACTTTTAAAAAGGCTACATGTGAGACTATTTGGAGGGAATAAGCATATTTGATAGAGAGATATGAAGAAAAGGAAGCTATTGATTGACAGACTTGATTAAACATAGATATTTATCCTGCTGCAGATTGATAATATTTGAAAATAATGATGATAATATGTGCAACATTTATTACTATGTTAAATTATAATCTTAGCTTTAAAATCTTTTGCTATCAATCAATTTTTAAATATCCTATCAAATTTTTGTGATTTCCTCATAATGACTGGAAAGTTGGTGTTTTAATTTGAAAAAGTATTGGAATGTGTATGTAGATAGTGTTTTCAAAGAAAATATTGTGTTTGGATATGTCATTACATCATTTCAGCTGACAAACATTGTACCAGCATGGATGCTTATAGTCTTAGTTTTAAAATAAGAAAATAATATTTAGTAACTTTGCAGTAATTTTATTATTGTTCTAGTCGTCATGACAGTTTGTCATTAGTATAATATTTATTTTATTAGAATCATTATTTATTTATCTATAATAAATATTCGTAAAAGTGATTAGTATTAAAGAATAATGAAATTCACAAATGTATTTGAAAAGATTTATAAATTCTAATATAATAATGTGATATTGTTTTATAATAAAAAATTAAATACAAATTTTGTTCTGTCATGAAAGTTTATTTTTCTAATCATTTCATTAAATCACTAAAGTTTACATTTTACATCAGCACTGGTTCTTGTATTTGAATTATACTACACAGCTAGAACTAAGTATTTTATAAGCACCAAATCTTGTATGACACATTTAATCAAATGATGTTCTCTGAACATCTTTTTGACATATAATGGATATTGGCCTTCATATTTTTTTAAATGAATATTTTAGAAAGTTATGCATTATTTATTTCTGGGTTAATATATTGCACCTTTGATAAATGGGGGGAGAGGTTGATTGAAAACGGTATGGCACTAAGCCCACCAAGTGAGTTAATATAATGACTCATAAATATTTTATAAAATATATCAGCATTATAGCAATAAAATACAATATTTAATGTTTTAATTTACGTATTTTTTTTATTATTGTATCTTTCTTTAGATATATGTTTGAAAAATCCTTTATACTTTCTAAAGTGAATTTATAAATATTTAATCTATTCATTAATAAATCTCATATGAATCCATTTTATTTTTATATTTATGCATTTATAATCAAATGTTATTATTGCATGATTTATTATGAGGCTAAAATACTGTATTTTTATGCATAATGCATGCACACTTTATTTCTAAATTTTTGAGGCTGCATATTATTGTATAGTACAGAGCAAATTAGAATAATTATATGATATCATTAAAGTCATGATTTAGGATAACAGAAAAAGCACAAATAAGAAAAATAAAAAGGACTGGCTTTAGTTGGATATGATACCTGAACATATCATGGAACAACAAAAAGAAATCTTTATAAAATCTTTCAAAAGACTAGAATTTCTAATACCAGTAATGATAACAGAAGATGGAAGCAATTTATAAAGTATATATTATTTGTAATACTTCACTCATATACACTTTAATGCAATTAATTTTCTTAAAAACTTCTTTATTTTCTTACAGTTTCGACTGTCCAGCAGTCTTCTTCAGAACTCCATCTTCCTTACAGTTGTTTTAACTGTAAGAAAATAAAGAAGTTTTTAAGAAAATTAATTGCATTAAAGTGTATATGAGTGAAGTATTACAAATAATATATATGATTATATGAAAATATGCAAAAAAAGTGAAGAAGAAAAATAAGAGAATATAAAGAAAGTAGTGATGAGGGAAGATAGTGCTAATATAAATAAAAATGATGAGAAACTTTTAGGTTTCATGATTAAAATGATTATTATAGTAACTTTTTATTTTATTTTACTATTACAAAAAGTATTTTTTATAGATTTTTATAATAATTTTTCATAAAAATTCTGAAATTGATACTGAAAGAATAGAGTGTGCATTAAATGCATGTGCAACATACCTCCCAAAATTTACTTGTATTAAAGTATATGCACATTTCTTCATTTAGTATGATAATATGTGGGCTGGAAAAATATTGGCAACAAATGACTTATTCAGACCTTATTTTGTCAAACTTTGTAAATAGAAATTCATACCAAAACTATTTTTGTAAACAGATTCTTAAAAAGATGCTTCAAGGTCAAGAATAAAACTTGCTAAAAATAACTATAGTCAGAAATCAGTGTTTATTGGGATAGATCAAGAATTTAATGAATGGTTGCAGCCAAAACAAAAAGCATAAACAAAAACAAAGCAAATTACAGTACATCTATATTTAAACATTTTGGGATCCAACAAATAATATACTGGAAACTGTATAATTTAAATATTTATTGCTGAACTATTATTACAAGTCAATATTTTTTGATGAGAATATTTTGATAAGGAAGCAGTAGTATCTTCAACATAGACACTGAACTGTGATGATTAAAAATAATGAGGTGAAATATTTATATTTTTTGTTCATTGTACAGAATTATGTCTGGAAATTTTCAAAAAAACATTTATTAATGAGATTATTTTTATGCTGCTACATTTATTTAAAATTAGTATCTATCTAAAAAAAGAATAGTAAATTATATTAATAAAAGTAATGCTTCAGATAATAATATGAAACTTCACCATAAGTAGTGTTAAGTTCCCTTTAGGAGCATGCAATTAGTTTTCATTTCTGATATTTTACATTTAAAACATTTTTTTTGTGTTTTATTTTAAAACTCAGTTAAATTTATATTTTAAGAGGAATAAAATTAGTTCCTTCAGGTGAATTTATTAATGCAAATATTGTGGATTATTTTTCACGTGTAGACTCTTATCTCAATTTCTTATACTAATAAGTTTAATTATTCATATTATTATTTATCATATATTCACTTACGCAGAAGTTCAGGTGATATTTGAGCACCAAGAACTCAATTCTATTAAACGAAGATTATTTTCTTCTCTAAAAGAACTTGTCTATAATTTCTCTTTTATGAACTCAAACAATTATCACCTCTAAAGCTAAACTGATCAAATCAAATTGTTCATTTAAAAAATGTAATAACTAGAAAGAAATATTACAAGTAAAAACAAAGTATAATTATTTAATTATAACATATAGATTTTTTAAAATAACTTTTTGCATTTTTTCTAAAATTTATTTAATATTAATAATATGTTAATTTAAAAGTTAAATATTTAAATTGTCAATATTTTTTTTAATATTTACGAAAAGTGATAATTTGCTCCAGTACAAAAATATTTATTTAATTTAAATAAACATAAAAAATAAAAATAACAAATATGTTTTCATTTAATAATTAATTTTGATATTTATTTTAATTTTTTATTTACACTTTTTTATATTAAAAAAAATAAATTTATAGTAATGTAAATATAAATAGTGAATGATTTATAAATTATTATTGAGATAACTATTAATCATAAGTTTTTGAAAAAAATACTTTAAATAAATTATATAATTTGTTAGGAATTCATTGTTTACACTTGACAAGCAGTTTGTTTACTAAATAATAATTAATGTTTATGAGAAAATATTATATCAAGAAAGTAATTTATCAATTAGAAAATAAATATTGATTAATTAAGATAATCTCTTTACAAAAGCAGTAATTTTATTAAATCAGGAGAAGTTTTAGCATTTATTACTGCATTGAATGTGTAGTTATGCAGTATATATGTATTGCAAGGCAAAACAATTAACATTTTAGTTAGTCAAATTTTAAATAATACAAAGTGGATCCTTTTTTTCTCAACACTCTTTATAAGTTTTATAACTGATTAACTTTAAAATATTTTTATATATTAAATGGTAACATCAAAAAACCTTTTTAATAAACATGTTCAGAATGTAAATAAAGTAAAGGTCATAATATGATACTGGTGTTATAAAAGTAAATATGTATTTAGAGAAATTAAAAAATAAACAATGAATTAGGCATTCGCAGTTAAATCAGTAAATATTTCAGTTAATTTATCTGTTATTTGACCCTAAATAATAAATATTATTTATTTATTTATTTATAAACAAATATAATAATTTATTAATTTGTAATAAATTTTTAATATATATTTTAGCTCAACCATAATTGTATATTTACATTAGAATGACTCACTAAATGAATTGCTATTAATAATATTTTATATTTAAATTAATTATCAATTATGACTGAATTATTAAATGTAATGCAGATGCAGTATTATATCTATATTAATTTTACTTTATTTGAGTTAACATACAAAAAATATGTACAGAAAAAAAAAACTCAAGTATTTTTTATTTCGGTAATAAAAATTAATTTTAATATATAATGCTAAAAAAAAAAAACCTTTCAACATTGAATTATTTATTTTTCTGGTTCTAAATAACTCTTTTTGTGCTTTCAATTTTCCATTAATGAGTTGTTTGGAGAAATAGTTGAATATTTCTTTATCATAGAATTTTTAAATGACCATACTGTGATTTAAACTAATAGTAGAGAATCTAAATGTTAAAATTAAGTTTGTAGCAAGAGCATTTTTTTCCATCTATTTAATTTGAAAAAAATGGCAGATGTTCTTTAAATTATCTGATTCTCCAAACAGTTTATAAATATGTAAAATAATTAATTTTAAAAATACAAATAGAAATATGATGCTTATATTATCATCAATAAACATATTTCCTAATCACATTAATTATAATTCTTTATAGAAATACTATGTAAAATAAAATTAATATACTTTCAGGTATAAATATTTTATAACCTACAGTTGAGCTGATCGTGAAATAAACATGTGTAATTTTGTAATGCAAATGAGTATTTTTTTATATTAAAAACAAAGAAAATTTAAATAAAATAATACTTAGAAATGATTAAATATTAATTCAAGTTAAAATATAAGAAATAAAATAGTATAACATAATAAGCATTTACATTTTTGCTGGATTTGTTAATTTGTATAAACTTACACAATTGTAAAAAATTAACAAAAATTGGACTAAAAACTGTTTGCTTTGAGAAAAATAGTGAACATGTAAAATTTAATGATATTTTTGCAAGCAGATTGGATTAGATTTGTACATTGACTAAAGGTATTAAACCACTGAACATCACATGATCACCATTTTTTATGCTTGCTCATAACTGTTATTAAAACAGACAAAACTCTTCATACAGTAGTGCCACTCAATGCCTTTTGGCATCCATTGATTACTCTGGCTGGCACTGAGTGGCATTACTGTATGAATACTTTTGCCTGTTTTGATTAAATATAATTAACCTGTTTTGTATAAAAAAGAGAGAGAAAATTGAATAAAAATTTAATGGCATGATGAAGTTGTGAATCTTTAAAAGCAGCCATTCAAGTGCAGTAAGGTTAACTGCTTAGTAAATAAATAAGATTTTGTTGTGGAATTTTGTTTACATAATGATTTGAGGAATCATTTAAGGCTTAGCTTAAAACAGCAGTGGGAATAGACAATTTGAAAAATGCTGTTGCCTTATCAACTTCATGCAAATTGTTTTAATGGTTTAATGGCAAGTCAAGTGTATCCAACATTGAATCACTGGATCTTTGAAGTTCATGATAGTTTAAATAGAATGAGAAAAAACTTATTATCACACTGATATGAGAATTGTATTGTATTATTGAAAATTTTAAACTGTAGCAATAGATTCAAATTTGTGCACCAACTACACCAGTCTTCTAAGGTTTAAGATTATTGAGAAACTTATCTGAATGAAAATCTAATGAAAACTTGCCTAATAAAAGCCTACTGAAACTATTTTCACTCTTAGCTTTGAATGCCTTTTCTCATTAATAAAGATATCCAATCGACAATTAATGCTTGATTTACATGCATAAAACAGTATTATATAAAATAAAAATAGTAAAAATGTAAGAGAAATGAAAAGAAAAAAACTGAATGAATTAAACATACCTGTTCAAGAAAGAGGACTAGATTTAATCAGCTGAGAAAATATCAAATTAAATACTCTAAAGTAATCTAAAAAGAAATTTGCAGTATGTGCACAACTAGTCAATTAATATTTCAAGCATGAGTTAAAAGAGTAGGTGCTTTTTTACACTAGCTCAAAAGTTATGATCAGAGGTATTTTGCCAAATTCTATTCAATAAACATTTTTTTTTAGTTTATAAAGAATGTTTGTTATTTTTATGATTTCTTGTACAGATAAAAAAGATTGTATAGTATATATCTATTTTTAAAGTAACTGTATAGATTTTTGCATTAGATATTTTTACATTTAATTTATATGTAATGGAACAAATATATCCTGCATATCAAAGTTGGATATATCATGCAAATATTAATAAAGTGTGATATAAAATCATCATAATAACTAAATTCTTAAACGATGTAATGTGTAGTAAATTCCTCACCTATGCTATATTCACTATTTTATTATTTTAAAATATTTTATTTTGTTAAAATTTAAAGTTTTTGAATGTCTTCCTTATCTACTTTTTTATTTTATATGTATAATAATTAGACATTAATTTATTAAGTACAAATATCATAGCTAATTATCACATGTGAAGCAGCTACAATTGTGGAATATAACAGATGTCTAATTGTGATAGATGGATTGTGTAATGGTGATAGTATTGTACTTTTAAAGATATACATTTTGTGCTCACTATGAATTCAAACTATCATCATCATGTTACACTTAGCCAATCTGTAAATAAATAGTATAAGAAGTTGAAATATAACCTATCTTCATTTCAATTTAAAATCAACACCCTATGCTGTTCCCACGCCCATGTTATTACAATAGTTTCTACACATGTATATGTAATTACAGTTTAAAAATTTTTTAATAATGTTTGGTAGGTTGTGAAAAAATTAATTGCATAGAAAATTGTTTGGAATATTATATGATATATAAGAATTTTTGGTATTTCACTTTGTCCATTTTTTACTCACATTAATCATTTGAAAATTGTTCCTGGAAAATGTTTCTGAGCAACAACCTCTGGTTTGCAGTTTTATATACAATTATGTTGAATCACACAGAGTATAATATGACATGACTCAGAGTTTTCATAGTATTATTATAATGATTTACCTGTTGTTTGACACAAAAACAAAGTGCAATATTTTTTTAATTGTAAACATGTAAATAATTTCTTTATTATTAATTTTTTTTAAAAATATTTTCATGCATATTTGCAAATATTTAGAACTACTTTTAATATGTAACATTTATTCATTTATAAATATTACTTGTTTATAAATTAATCAAAGCATAGTGTAGTAAATTATTATTTATTTTCTTCCATTAAGAATTTTTATTTCCAGGTTCCATCGTTGATGTAAAGTATAAAAGTTTTATTTTTATGTATATTAGAATAAATAAATTTAAAATTTGTAAATATTATTATTTATTTATAAATATTCTTTATTTGTAAATATTATTGACACATTTATAAATTAGTAATAAGTAAAATCCCTGACATATCTTATATTTCTATTGGAATATAGTTTCATGAGGTAGCTCATATTTTAGCATTCATAAATATTTTTTGGACACATAAATTATGAGACAACACTTTTTTTTATTTAAGCAAAAATAAGGGTTTTTATGAATTATGATGGAATATACTTTGGAAAAATTTATTTAAGTACCTATTGACTAATTCATTTTTTTCAACAGTTAAAACATTAATGCATTGTCTAAGTTGTGAGGTTTTCAATTTAATTTATTATATAACTGAAGGTTTATTTTTATTTGAAAATGAGAAGATATTTTATGATATAAATGAGTTCATTTAGCATTGTGTGAGTGAAAAATGTAGGGTTTATAAATGTAAATAAAATAGAAATGATGTCAACATTTGTTTTATTAATTTTAATAAAACATTTAACAGAAAAAAATGCATCATTTAGTTATAAATTATAATATTGAATTTTGTAAAGGTATTATAATATTAAATTAAGAACTTATAATAAAGATAATATAAAATAGATAAAGCATACAAATTTTAATTTTTTAAATATCTACCTAGAATATAAAGAAGAATCCAATGCATAACATGTTTTGATGACAACACAAATGTAACTTAATTTAAAATTTTTGTTATAAGGCCCATACATCTTCAATAATATATAAATTGGTGGTCGGTGATATCATTAGAGATACTTAATATATTTTTGTACATATTATAGAGATTCTATGTATTGACATTTGAGAAACAATAGTTGAATCATGGGATACATCTACTCTTCTGTATTTTTCAAATATTTTATATTTCTATTGCTTCCAGACAGTTGATCTTTAATAAATAAAGCAAGTAAACATTAAATTCATTTATCTGGATTAGTCACATAAGCTAAAACATATTTCTAAATAAAATAACTTAAATCATGAATATTATTTGAAGTCTTATTAGAGATTCATATTGTTTATGATATACTTCACAAGTAACCACATTGACTGGAAACATTACTGTATTTTTCAATTTGGAAATTTTTTTTTATAGTAAAACAAAAAAGTAAAAGATTGCTGCCAGGGGAAAGGTGCATTAGATACAAAAATTTCAAGAGCATTATTTTCAAATTTAAGGTTCCTCATTAATTAAAGCTATAAAATAGAAACTAATTTGGGATATGCACTGGGACAGCACTTGATGGGAATTTATTTTACCATCTATCAATAATTGATTAATCAAACATATATTATGTGGCTTAATTAAAGTGAAAGAGAAAATTTGCTACTGATAATGGACATACAATATTATTATGTTAATGATATGGGAAAAGTCAATTCTTTATTTTTGGTTAGTATAGAAGTCTACATATCTTTTATAAAATTTTATTGATTATCTTGTTGTTTAGAATTTCAAATCAACCTTATTATCCTCGATGTGCTAAAACAAGTTAATTAGCTTCATTTTTGTATGTAATAAATTTTTGATACTAGCATTCATAATTTGTAATTTTTTTCATGTCAGTACTAAATAACATCTCTCCAGCTAAAGAAGATTGATTCATAAAACAATCATTATACTGATACAATATTAATATTAATTTTTTATTGTTTTAGATTTTACCATATCTCTATTTAAAAAGATTAATAATCTATTTTGGATTTAAGTTTTGACTTTGAAACTCTTCAGAATCCCTTTTGGTTTACCTCTTCCAATAATATTTCTTAACATGTGTATATTTTCTTGATTATTCAAACTGCTTCCTCAAAATTGATTTTTTATTTAAACCCAAAGATATTTCTTCTTCTTGCAACTTTGTATTATACTTCTATTTTCAATAAGCCATTTATATTCTTCCTATTTATTAAAATGGGTCTTAATCATTGATTTATTTCTTAATCATTTTTTTAGTCTCTCTCACATCATCATTCAATTCCTGTTCATTGCTTGTTTTGTAAATACTATCATTGTGACCGTTTTTTCTTTTATATATATATATATTTGATATTAATTATTAATGATAGTAACAACCCTTATCTTATGACTAAAGTAGTTTTATGCAGATTTTAATTTCAAATAAATCACAGGTATTTTAAATATTACACACTAATGAAGGTTTTTAACACCAGTTTAAGAGTATTTTTCTGATTTCAGTTGGGGTGAAAAATGGGAATATTTAAATTTCATTAATATCATGGTATATTATATGTTAAAAAAAAGATACTTAAAAATATTTTTATCTTTGTAAATATTTTTAAATTGTTTTGCTTATATCTGTGGATCTGTCATTTAAATTTAATCATATTGCAACCATTTACCAAAACTCATCTAGTTATTATGCATACATTTTGTGTACAACCTTTGCTCTTTAGAGAAATTAGATAGTGGAATCTTTACATTTATGTTGACAACTCAATATTTTTCCATTATATAAAATAGAGGTTAGTTTATATTTTCTTAATGCATAGTCAAAGAAAGTGTCTTGAGATTGGTGGATGGAGTTGAAATAAAAAATGTACTGATTAAAAGAAATAAAGCTTTTATAAATAGGTGTATAATAATGTGAAAGGCTGAAACTTTTTACAGAAATGCCTTAAAAATGCTTATATGACAGCCAATCAAATGTAATAATGACTGCATAGGAATCTATCTAGTCAAAACACAAGGCAGAGATTTTATGAGAAAAAGATAATTCCACCTTTTTCTCTACTTAAATTTATATATAAATAAGCCAGTCTTAAGCATTTTGAAATGAAAGCATAAAGCCTTAAACACCTTCACATTTAATTCACTAAATATTATATATAATTTTTTTTTAAAAAAATAGTATAATTATTTTACTTTTTAATATAATTTAATTTTATTATGTTTCTTCATTACTATCTGATTAATACGTTTGTTTATTTATTTTTTTGTTAAATACTTGATTTAAATAATAGTTTAAAATATAATTTCACAATGAAACTTCTCTAAAGACAGAAATACCCCATGCAAACTGTCGTCTACAGTTTTGTTGCAGTATTATCTTAAAAATTGTAAAGATTTTATTCTAGAGTTTTAGCTTGATTTATTACTATTGGGGAAACGTTGGCTGTATTTTGGGCACACATTTATTATCAATACCATGATATTATAATTTTTAGTAATATGTTATTTTTTCAAATTTGAATTATAAAACTAATATTGTATTTCCATAATTTCTGTATTTGTTATTAGCTTAAAACTTAAGACACATATTTACATACTCTGCAACGATTAAAAAATGAATAAGGTTTAAATAAAAAATATATCCTATACTTGGGGGAAGGAAAAGGAATATAAGAACAAACTAATAAAAGTGGTAATATTTTAAAATTAATTATTTGCTAAAAATGTTTTTATTGATGATCTTTGAAAACCATTTTTAAATATTTGCATAAATCTTTAATAAAGTAAATCTTTTTCTTGATTATTCAATGTATAAGTACTTAATATACACGAATGTCTGTTTATTAAATTTTATTATATGTGCACATAAAAGCACAAGTTTTTAATTAAGAAAAGTTTAAACATTGGAATATATAATCAGTTGAAGCATATTTTAAACCTTTTTTTAATTGTTTTACTATTATGCTATTGAAACATGTGAAACCAGTTAATTAAAACATGTATGGTTGACTTACATTGGAAAAGTTTATTGAAGAAATGTAAATATATTGCTTGTTTTTAAATATATTTTATTTCTAAATCATATTACTGTAAACAAAAATGCACTTTACAACACATGTATTATAAATATATAAATAAAACAGTATGTGACTTTCTCTGCTTATGTTCTCAAAAGCATATCTTTTCCCTCTACTCATGAACTATATATTATAAACCTTGAATATCAATAAATGCCAAAAGATTATGCTATTAAATATACATTTCTTGATTAGTGTTGACTTATAGTCTTTTCAGAGAGGAGATTAAATCTAATGATGGGCTTAAAGTACTTAAAATTCTAGAAGCCATCATTAATTCCTGTATATTATAAAAATAGTGACTGAAATTCAAAAGAATATTAAAGTTTTGAACCCAAATCATAGTTGTACAGATCTAATGTTGATCATGTAAATATATTTTTTGTGATGTCAGATTATATATATATTTCTCTTGGCTACAATGCTATCAACTAACAAATGATTTTTTCAATATACATTTAAGTTATACTTTCAGAAGTTCTTTTTACTCTACTTTAGTGGATAACTCAATCTAAGTCAGAATTTGGTAGATGTTGTTTATAATAGCATTATCATTTATTATTATTATTATTATTTAATTAATTTGGTTTAGATTAAATAGTTTTGGATTGAAGTGAAATGATTTGTGATTGAAAATATATGCTAAATATAATAAAAAACTAGCTTGTGTTGTTTTGTCATTTATATATCATCCTAACCAAAGGGCAAAAAATACCTACAGATAATATAAAACTACTGGCTAAAAATATGTATGTACATATAACATGACAAACAAATGGGTTTGGGTTCAAAACATTAATATTTTTAGGTACTATCTGTGTAATATGAAAAGATTAAAGATGACTGCTAGATGTCCAAATGCAATGTGTTCAGCAATAGATGCAAACACCTTACTGTTGAAGATCATAAAACAGAGACCAGGTTGAAATGGTGAAAATATTAGTATTATCATTTAGTGTCTATTGATTACTCAAATTTACAAGAGACTTTCCTGGAGTTAAATGATGTTTAACTTTTAATCATTGTTTTTGTAAAATGAAAACTCCAATCAATTACATAAGAATATTCTTTAATCACAATCAGAAATATATTATATATGACAGATTTCTAAAGTTTTTAACTCTTTACAAAACATGTTGGTAATTCATTCAATATTTATTGAAACTATTATTTATTCATAATTATTACCTTCTTTTAATATATATTTTTCAAAAATATCATTAACTTTTTAGCATAATTGTAGTGATATTTTATATATAGTAATACATTATAAAATAAGCACTAATATATAAAAAAACTGAGAAGAAAATATGCATCAAAGCATTCAATTCTGAATGGCAAGGCTTTTCTTGTATGGTTTACCCTCTAGCTAAGAATGAATAAGTAGTCATTTACAGCTAATAGATGAATTACTAAATGAGTTGCTCAAAATTGTTCAAATACTTGAAGGAAATTTTTTCAAATATGTCAGGATGTGATTTTTAATTTGTGAGCATTGTAGATGGATGAGATATATACTTTGCATGAGGTTTTCCAAATAATATAAATGTTGAAAAGGCTTTGAAGGCATGAAGATAATTTTGAAAAGAAGAGAAAAGAGACAGTATTTATATCATATACTCTCTCTAAAATATGTTGATATACACTGATACCAACAATGTTAATAATAAAATACATTGTAATCACAGGTTTTTACTTGTGATGATGATGTAACTATGCACTTTTCAAATTTGAATCATTTGTAGTCGTTTTGTTTTCACAAGATATTAATAAAAACCAATAAACCAGTATTGAGAAAAGATCTAATCTGCTAAGATTAGCTTTTATTTATTTTGATACATGATATTTACTATGATTTTGAGTGCACCTACTTAGATTAGAAGACTAGCCTAGTGATATAATTTTGAAGTTTTATTAAATTTTCATAATTATCCAACTTAATTTAATTTAAATTTTAGAAACAAAGACCTTAATATCATGATACACAAACTTTCAACATTAATTTAGTATTTTAACAAAACACTACTGAATGCTATAATAAGAATTAAATGACAAGAAACTATACTTATGTTTTAACATTATATTTATTGAGCTAAACATATAACAATCATAGCAATCTTTTCATAACAGTCAAAATTTATAAAATGAATGGATATAGAACAGTACATCAATAAGACACTATATCAATATATCTTGCTCTTCATTCCAGAAATATCATTTTACAGTCATGTGTGATTAATGATTCTAATTCAATATTTGAATAATCAATAAATAATAATAATAATTAATTCTTATACATTTCAACATTTTTTTATCATTCATTAGTAGCAATTTGAGTTAAAAGTTCAACATTTTATTTTAATATTAAAATCATTTGTCAAGATTATAAACCAATTAATTGTACTTGATTTATTAGAAAAATTAGTTTACAAATGTAAAACATTTTAAAAAATCATATTTGAACTTTCCAAATATAGAAAAAAAAATAAAGTGAAATAAGATGAAATGAAATTTTGTTTAAAAATTAAAAAGTGCACTTGTGAATTATTAAAATATTACAAAAGTTAATATGGGTGATTGATGGAGTGTAATAATTGGAGTCCTATTTTTATTGTTATTTTAATTTTTTAACATGCATTTTTAAAAATTACATATTTTTAAAAAATCTAAGTGTAAACATACAAATATTGTTTTTAATAATTACTATACAAATATTTTGTAACAGTAATTATAAATATTTAAATAAACTACAGAAAAAAAAAACACTTTTTTTTGCTTATTGCTAACAACAATATACTCTAAGATTAAAGAATTTATAAATCAGCAATAATAAACAGGCAAAAACTCTCCATATAGTAGTGGTGATTATGTGATGTTTAGTGGTTTAAATCAGCAATAATCTTGGTTTTTGTCATTTCATTTTTATTAACTTATATTGACTACTGATATGTTAATTTTTAAACTATATTTACTTTATTTTTAGTTTTTACTATCAAGTGAATGTAAAACTAGTAAAATAGGACTAAAGATAACCACAAGAGAGGGTTAAAAGCTTAAGCACAGTGGAGTTATCACAGTTCTTCATAAAACTATGCAGTTTGGGTTGTAAATAAAATCTAAGTTTTCTCTCTTCACATGCATTTTAATATTTGAAAGAATGCCATTTACAATATATATATATATGTGTGTGTGTGTGTAATATACAAATCAATATACATATATCAAAACAATGAAATTCACATAAATTACATTATTTTTAGAAGTACTTTTGATTATACATCTTGTAGTCTTTATCAACTATACAACATTGAATAATCAAAATGAGACAACCTTTCACCCAATTCTGTTATTTTAACTTTTGATGACTGCCGATTCTTTGACATTTAACGATTTCTTGAAATCACCATAGCCTCTTTCATTTTATGTTTATTGTGACAATGTTCAATTTGAATAATTTTCATATTTTTATAATCAAATTTAAATCCATATTCACACGATTTCAAATATAACAGATGATGATTTGGATATTACATATATTGTGGAATGAATTCAGACATCAAACTTAATTTATTACATATATATATTATGCAAAAAAAAATTAAGGAAGCAAAATTTCATATTTATGTGGATAAATAATGAAAACAAAAACTATTATTTTTATCAAGCCTTTTTTGAAATTAAATGAAAAAAAAAACATTTTACCAATATTATTTGCTATATATATATATAATGAATAGAAATGAAGAGATAATATCTATTAAATAGATATTAACTTCTTAACTTTTGATTCTACTAACAAATTATCATTTACTACCAATTAACAATTCCTAAGGTTAAGCAAATTTTTTTTCATAAACCTATATAATAGCTCTTTTGTTGGGAGGTATCTCTTTTGCTTCAATGGTTCCTAACAAAAGAGTGATTATATAGGTTTATGAAAAAAACTTGTTTAGCCTCAAGAATTGGTAATTAGTAATAATAGATAATTTCTTAGTAACATTAAAAGTTAAAAAAATTATCTGTATTTAATATTATCTTATTTCTACTCATTATTATAATAACAATCCATATAAACATTTAATTCAATATATATATATATATATACACACACACTTAATTTAACATTTAAGATACCTCATTACAGATAACCATTTAGTTGAAAGTTCTTTTCATTTTGGAATATGGAGGTTCTCTTCATGTTTCAGAGGACCAGTTTACAATTTACTTGAATTACTTGTTTAAACACAATCAAAAATAGGTCCTTTTAGTTCATTTGAATAATGTTTAACTTATATATTTTATAATAATTTTTGATATTTATTGAGTTATGCAGAATTCTGGTAGATAGTGTAGTTTCTGAGTTCTGTCAATTTAGTTTTTAATAATGGTAGGGAAAAAGATACATTCCACTGCCTGTTAAGGTTGAACCACCCAACTATTCTTTCCTAGATGCTACATAAATGGGTGATAAAACAGATGCATTTTAATTACCTTAGCCAAATATTAGAACCAAATTACAGAAACAGGCTTGGTTGTTATTGCTTTAATGTTGATATACTTAAACTTATTCTCTAACTGATTAGTGGATGAACTGAATTAACTTAAATTGGATTCATTGATTATTGTATTTATTAGATGATATGGAAATTGTTCTTCTCTGACTTTTTTAAAGTTTCTAAAGGTTTGTCTTTTAAAACAAACTGCTATGACTGCTATGATTTTTCTTTACCTATACTACTATGGTGCCATCTGAACTTGTTTTTCCCCAAAATGTTCATCAGCTATATAATATACAGTATTTGCTTCTTTTAATTAAACAACTGTTTTTCTTAGCTAATCTGGTCATAGTTTCAGAATACTTTTTCAAAACATATTAAAAGCTTTTAGTCTAATGTTAATTTAATTATTTCTTGTATATTCTTATCAAATTTTAATTATTTTCATAATAAATTTAATATTTTTATTTGACACAAATTTTTTAAAAATTCTTATCATAAATTATTATTATTATGCTCAATCCAATAATTTTAAAACTGTATATTTAATATTTATAACTTGGATTGACGAACAATTTGATTCTATGAAGTTTACAAATTTTTCCTTGCAACAAATCATGAGATAATATTTCAATTTAAACTGCCTTACTAACAAATATTATAAACTTCATAAAAATGTATATGATTGTGCACATATACTTCTCTCATTACTTATTTAAACAATCATTATTTCTTTTGTCATTTCTTTCTTTATTAATTCCTTTGACTGTGTTAATATATATGTTCTACAATACTTTAATTTTCTGATTTCTTACTATTTCTTGGTTTAAGTTAATCTACATATAAGCTATCTCTACCTTGTAGATTAATATTTTGCACAGTATTCAATATCTCCACCTTCCATGGAAAGAAAATAAAATAGTGTTCACATTTTTATTTTTATTCGATTTGATTCAATAGCAATTAATCACATTTTTATTTGGACTTTTAAGTCAAGTTCTTGCCTAGTATCTATAAATATTGTTTTTGAAAAAATTCATAAATGCTTTCATAGAATAAACTTTAAAAATATATATATATATATATTTGCAAAAATTCTAATTTTTAAATAAATTATTTTATTTAATTTTTAGTTGGATTGATACAAAGTGATGTTTACATTGGAGATAATCTGATTCATTTTACAATTGAAACATGTATTTTTGTGGTGAATGTATTTAGCTGTTCTTCTAATGTTGTGATTTCAAACTAGGATGTTACTGTTAGGCTAAGCTTACTGCTTAACTGATTATTTATGCAAAATTACGTTTATTTTTTTATATAAAATTATTTTCTTATATGAATTTTTTTATATACAGTTAGAATTTTTTCCTGCAAATAGATTATATAATTTGTTTAGCTATTATGGCATGCATATTTTGTTGCTGTTAATTTATAAATAGCATATCATCTAAAAATAGTTAATATAAATTTCAAAATTTATAATAGATTAAGTGGTATTATTTTCTATTAATTTCAAATTATTAAAGTTTAAGCTACAGCTTAAAGTTTAAGCTATAGTTTTTAGATTAAATTATGTAATGGTCTATAAGCAAGCAATAGAAAATAATTATCCACCGTGATCAAGTTTGACTTACCTTTCAATAAAGAACTAAGTTTAATTGCAGTTTTATGATTGTTTTAAAGGAAAAATAATCTATTTAAGATATTAATTTGAAATCATGAATATGAAATTTACTTAATAGGCATTTTATCATGTTTTTGATAAATGTAGATATTTCAGTAAATCATTTTTTAATCTCAAAATGAATGTTTATCATACCATTCATCAGCAGCAAACTAAAGTACTGTGAGGTTTTCAACCAGACCGCAGACTTCTCCATTATGTCCCCTACATTCCTCAAACGTACTAATGCTCAATTAATCCACAAATTCAAAAGGTGGTCCCTTGAGGCAAAATTCCTCAATTTCCTCTTCAAAATCAATCTTCATTTCCTTCCCACAAATCAATTTTTGTTCAACCATGGGGTTTCACCAAGATCCCTCCCATATGCCAGCTCTGTAAAACTGACAATGAAACCCTCCAGCACTTCCTACTTCAATGTCCCTTTCTGCTTGGCATGACAAATGTCATCAACTCCTGCCTTTCCTAGCACAGGAATACCTTCTTCAACCTTCAAGAATCCATAGAAACAGGGGTTTTTGCAGCTATTAGACTATCAGCTTTCCTCATCTATGCTCTCTGGTTGCTATAATGTGCCATTATCTTTGATCAGAGAGTACACTCAGTCAATCAAAAGCTCTTGGACCTAATTCACTCTCTAAAAACCAGAGATACCAAACTAGCCTTACCTCCACTCCTCACAGACACTTGGGCAATTCTCCAATTCCCATCCTCTCAGCTTCGGTTATAGGACTCAATCATGAAGACATGCATTTCAGACCGGCCTGGACTACACACCATTTCCCCTTTCCACTTCCCATTCCCTTTTCACATGTATCCTTCCCCTCTTACCATGTTGCTCCTGAAATTTCAATTTATCTTATAATCACTCCCTTGTAAACCTTTTCTAACTGTATCTGGTTTTTTTTATGAATAAAACGTTCATCACTGAGAGAAAAAAAAATGAATGTTTACTAGTTATATAATTCATGTATAAAAAATATGTCTACATATACATTTATATACTTTTTATGCATTATATTACGTTTATGTATAAAAATAATTCAAGATAGTTTAATATTTTTTGTCACTTGTGTAAATATTGCAGAGATAGGAAAAAAGCTGAACCTTAGGCTAAATTTACATTGCAATGTTTATAAATGTAAAATGTTTTTAAAATATAAAAATGTAGTTATAAATAAATAAATGACAGATTTTAAAAAATAATTTATAATAAAAGAAAAAATGACAATTTGTAAATTTATTCATTTTTATGCTAAAGGTTATAAAATATATATATAAACAGAATGTGCACTTTTTTTCTTATCACATTTTTTAATGATTAGATTATTACACTTATTCGAAGCTATTACTTTCTAATGTTACTATTACATCTTGCAACATAAGTTTTATCATGTTGTAATTAATGTATTGAAATTTTAATTTATGTATTTTAGAATTAACTATTTTAACTTGTATAAATTATATACCTTCTCATAATTTACCATATTATAATGTTGATTAAATATTTTTTATGTAACTATTATTATTTCATACATTTTTTATGATATATTACTATGTAAATAGAATAAAAACAGTTTCTATTCTTACTTTTTATATACGACAGATTAATCTTTATTTATCATGTTGTGGTAAATGAAATTGCTATTATTTGCTCCAAGATAATTTTCATTTTTTGTTTGATAAACAAATAACTATTAAAATAGCATATATCATATAAAATTATCCAATTTAATAAATAATATATATAATACTATCCCATTATTAAATAATGAGGAATTATTATAAATTATTTTTGAAATTTTAATTTAATACTTATGTATACTATACATAAATGGAATAAAATGATAAAATATATTAGTAGTAGATTCTAATGTGAATTTATTGTGATGTTTTGTAAATATTTTTAGAATAAATTTAACAAGAATATCTATATTTAATAAGTTAATAGAACATATCAGTATTATTTAATGTTAGATTACTTAAGCAATGCTACCTTTGAAATAAACATAAAATCTGTTTAAATCAGCATATATAAATTATTACCTTTTATATCTATACTAATTTATTCAAACTTTAAGCCTATCACAAGTAGCATTGCTGATGTAATCTAACACTGGTGATATTGATAAAAGTCTACTTTCTATATTTGAATTTCAGCTAGTGATATGCAACCAGTTACTTGGTAAGTTGTATTTTTTAAAAATGATTTACTGAAATCATTTTATTTGTCTCTAATTATTATCATTTTTTAAATTAAAAAACAAAACAAATTTATTGATTAAATTTATTTGCATCCTTTTAAATATATATATAATTTCATTGAAAATTTAAATACTTCAGTTAAAACAAAATTTGTCTCTGATTTTGTCAAAATAAACTTAAATTTTCCTACATGAAATAGTTATTTCATTTCAACTCGAAAAACAAAACAAAAAACACATACATTATAAAACATTTATTTAGATATAAAATTTGTACAAAAATGAACAATTAATGCCATTATGGTATTTTACATATTTCGTTGATGGTACAAATAATATTGAAGGTTTTATTTTATTTTAATAAGTGTAATGATTACATTAAAATGTTATTTTAATCTCATTATGTTTTTTTTCTCAAATATTAGCCAATCAAAAGATTAGAACTAGCCTTTTAAAATATTAAATTGTCTCAATTCGTATTTAGCATTTAGAAAACAATAAAATGAGCTTATTTCTAAATTTTTCACCACTTTAATTTAATATTTGTTATGATTTGCAAACAAAAGCTAAATTTTAAAAAGTTTCTATACTTTTTATAATTGTAAAATGAAATTGTTAATTTTGAAATCACATCTTGTTTAATTCAGGACCTTTCTTCATTGCACAAGATTGCACTTACATTTGCAGCAGTCTTATAATGTAATGTTAGATTTAAAGAAATATATTGACCTTATTTTGCCAAAAACTTTAAAATAGTTCTTTGCTTCAAAAGAATATTGATTATTTCTAAAAATATATATATGTATTTCTATACATTTTGTTTAATTTAATAAACTATGAATAACTAATTAGCACTTATAAAGACACTTTTTATAGCATGATAGCAAATTTTAAATCAAGTTAGTGCACCCAAAGTGAAAATCTGGTTTACAGCCAGAAAACATAAATTAACTTTGCCAGTTATTATCAAAGAGTAGTTTGGGTAACATCATCATGATTCATATGAAATAGGAATAAGATGTTAGAGATTATTTATTTAAAAAATAGTGAATATATTTTTTAGATATATATACAAATTTTGAATAATGCCAAATTTTATATATATATATTTACAATTACTTCTTGTAAAATTATTATATTTGTGTATACAGAACCATAGTAAGTTTTTTGTTTTAGCATCCCAGATAAAACAAATATTTGATGAATCTTTTTTTACCAACAAGTAATAACTGTTTGCTTTCAAATACAATAAATTATTAAATCTTGCATACCCATATACTGTAAAAAAATATAGAATTGTCAAAATAAATTCACATTAGTTTAAAATAATAGAACTGTGCTCTCCTTCTAATCAGACATTTGCCTTCTTGCCAATGCTATCATTACAACTTTACATGTGTGCACTCACACACACAATATATGCACATGTAAAAAGCTGTTTCAAATTTTGAAATATAAGAACTGTTATTAATATTTGCACAGATAATATAATTTTTACTATAAAAAGAAGTTAGAGTGTTAGATGGCAAATATTTCAAATTTTAATATGAGGTTTATTTAACTAACCATTATTTTCTCCCTCTGGCATAGAGATCATCTAATATTTTATAGGATCATAGAAATTTGAAAATAAAATCAATATTTTTTGGAAAGTCTATGGATTATAAATCATTATATTTATATGCTTGAACTTGCATCCAAAATTTCCTTAAAAGTTTAGGTTGTCAAGCATTGGTAGTCGAAAGATCAGCACAGCTGCCTTACAAACAGTTGTCATGGGTTCACTTCCTGGCTGATGCTATGACACATAAAAAAATAATTTCGGTTAAGCCTATTTGAAATACATTTGTTTAGAGTTGTATAAGATGGTATAATGAGTAAAAAAAACATACTCATAGTCATGGGACAGCTTTATGTAACATTATTTATTTATAATAGAAATCAAAAAGAGAAAGGACTGTAGAAGTACTTTTAATGATGTTCTTTGTGATTAATTTTTTAAAAAGTAAAACTGAAATCTTTAAAATAAAATCTCAATGTTTTACAATAATTTATTATAATAAAATGATATTAAAAAAACTCAAAATGAACCTATAAAGTAATAAATATGATTAAGTATTTTTTTTTGTTTAATAAATCAATTTAATAAAAATTGAGATTTCTATTCTATGTATTTTTTTGTGTATATTTATTATAATTGCTGACAAAACTTGCTTATTACACTGATGAATATTAAAATATTATAACTTAAAATAAAAATAAAAAAAACAATAGGAATATATTAATGTTATTTGACATATACATTAAAATAATAAATATATCATGTTCATTTCTTAACTGATGCTTTTATAAATATTAGTACAGGTCAATATAAAGTTAAAATAAAAACATTTATGTACTCAATTAGTAAATACATAATGTATACTTTCTGGATTATTGTTATTTCAATCTAAATGGTTAATTGAATAAAACAAGTCAATAAGTCCCATTTGAGTCAGATTTGAATAAATTGCCTTTTTTTTTTAAAAAAAAAAGTACATCTTTCCATTGGAAGCCTTTAATGGATTCTGATTAATGAAAATGCAGAACAGTGGTAACTGAGCTAAGAGACATTATTCAGAAAAAAGTAGCACCTAGATATAGCTTTATTAGACAAATATTTACTAAAAATTAAATACTAACTTTGCTATACCATTTAAAAAATAACAATGGCAATGGTGTAAATAATTTATTTAATTATATAAGTTTATAATAAATAATAACTTCATTTAATAATAATTACTGATAATAAATACTTTTTATATTAATCCAAATTATCTCTCCTCCATCCAATTATTTATTTTATTTCAATTTTTCTGTTTTCCTAATGTAGCTATGACAATTTAGATGTTGGGGTAAGTTTTGGAAAGAGGGGGCCAACTATAATTTGTTTTACCATTGAATATAAGCAGTAGTTCCCCAAAATTTTCTCTGTTCCTGTTATGTTTGGTGATAGATGTAAAATTAAAACCATAAGTACATTTAATTTTGTTAATAAATTAATTGTAACATAATTTTCATAAATAGTTGAAATTTAATTTATAAAGATAAGAAATCTAAAATTTCATGCATGTTAGTTATGATTTTCAATACAGTATTCAGTTTGCCACAACTAAGTTTAGGAATGTATGAATGTTTGTAGCAGAAGTCCCTACTCTTTGATGTTTGGTCACTAGGATACAATTTCACACTGTTTCAATTACAATGTTATTTATAATCCACATATCCATGCTTGGTTATCATGTATTGGTCTTCAGTAAACAATAATTATTTGTGATAGCAAGATAATAATATTTAGGAATTATACTCCTATATTTATATAAGCACAGACTCCTACCAAAAATGTGCTATAAAATGTTTTTTTATTACTGATCTGTTTATATTTTTGCCTGTACAGTTTCTTGTCTCTAACCATAGTGATTATGTCTGCTTTTTTAATCTGATTTTTTTCTATTCTATGGATAGCAGAAAATCATTTTTGTTTGGACCAATTACTACAGTCTCAAACGATTAATATGTCTGCTGATAAGACTTGAATTTATAAAATTGTTTTTGACAGAATTTTTAAATGATAGCTGAGTTTCATTAAACAGAAGACTCCCATTTTTTCATCATTGTATTCACTATGCATTATCCTAAATCTTTACCAAAAAATATCTTAACATTTTTACAATTATTGATCAGTCTTTTTTATATATCATCCAATGCAGCATCCAACAATGGTCAATAGATTAATCTAACGTTATTTTTAGAGTAGAACATTTTGATAAATATAATTTTAACACTGTGACATATTCTGCAATCAAAACTTTTGGCAATTTAACAGCTATTATTATAAAGCACTAAAAATTTTGAAATTATTAAAGTGGAAGTCAAATTTCGATAATGCACTATTTCTTAAATGTTATAAATTTCCGTGCATTTTCCTGCCAGTAAGAGTTTAACTAAATTTGTAAAATTCATTATTTTATTATAACATCAGGCACACTATAAAATCAAGTCCTGATTTAAGCATGATCAGTGAGAGTTGGTGTATATACAAATTTGCTCTACACTTAAATAATTCACTTAAATTTTTTAAACTTTTAATGACAGGCTAGTGCATGGAGATTTATATTATATAAAAATAGCACATTATTAGAGTTTGACATCTGCTTTAATAATTTCATAAATTAACAACTTAACAATTCTGAAAAATAGCATTTTCTGTAAAAAATTTAATCCAGATATATTTTGTGTATTTAGAATACAAATCTATAGATATTGAAAGGATATCTTTATTAAGATGTTAAAAAAAAAGTAATAAGAACTCCTGGCTCCATAATTAAATATTTGAGAGTTATAAAATGTGGCAAAGATGATAAACAATTACATTTGCATCTCTGATGAGTGTAATAGAAATATGTTTAATTTTCAGACGTAAACATTTTTTTTCCATTAATTTACATAAAATGTATTCATTTTATTTTATCTCTACATGTGTAAATTATTCTGTTAAATATTCAATGGAATGTTAACTTGTGATATTATTCTAGCTAATCAGTGCAGTTTATACAAATTGAACAAATCTTTTAATTTCACAATTTGCTTTATTTTTCCCATAAGTCCATTGTTATATATAAATATACAAATCTTTATCTATTCTTTGATTTTGTAAATGTGGAAATTTAGATATGTCCTTTCAATGAATAATTATAATGGAAATAGAATTTTTAGATAACGTTTTTGTGACCTTTTTTATGTCTACTCTGATAAGTTTGTCAACTTCAGAAAATACATTTTTTGTATTTACCACCACAAAAATTTTTAAAATTATTTACTGAATAATCTTTTTGACAATAATATTTTTTACTATTTTAGAAAATTGATACTTTTCTGAGGATAAATATTTAAACTAGACAATTTTTTTGTTGCAGATTTATTGAAAGTTCTAAATCCAATTTTTTTACATCTTTGAGACTAAATTTTGCCTTATAAGCTTTTTTTATATCATCCATCTGCATTTCAAAAAATATTCTTCAATCCCATAAAGTCATGTTATTCATTTTATTCAAATTCTTTAGTTCATATATTAATAGTCATTTTGCTTTGTTCTGTTAAAATATAATCCTGTCACAATTACTTTTTATCATGCATGAGTGAATAAACTAGGACATAACTTGTAAAATATTTATTGGAAACATGAGAATACAAGCTCAGTGAATAAATTTGCCATCCAAAAATTATCTTAAAGTTTTATTTTGCTATTACTACTACTATTTTGGTATGATTATGAAATTATATAAACACTAGGGATATTTACTAAGGCTGTAAACCTCAGGAATATGCACTTGAAAATGCGAAAGTGGGGACATCTACAGGTCTTAACCACAAGCTTATGCCTTGAAAGAAAAGAGGGGAACCCTTTTTTACTTCAACCTACTTTCTATATGAATAAGTGAAGCTGAAGTGGTTAGATCTAAGAGCATGAAACTATTCAATACTTCACTGATTAAGTCCAGTATTGAATAGTTTCATGCTCTTAGATCTTACTGCTTCAGCTTCACCTATTCATATAGAAAGTAGATTGAAGTAAAGAAGGGTTTCCCTCTTTTCTTCCAAGGCATAAGCTTGTGGTTAAGACCTATAGAGACCCCTACCTTTGCATTTTCACACGCATATTCCTGAGGTTTACAGCCTTAGTAAATATTAAAAACTAGGGGAAAGCTGCAAATCATTTACTGATAAATTAATTATAATTCTGGAGTTAGTTTTTCTCTTAATTGTGTTAATTTTGTTCAATTGTACAACTATAAAATTAATAAACTTTCTTCAAATATGAGACATTAATGATAATATTTACTGCTTTAAAATACTTTTTTTCTGTTATAGTTACAGCTTTTTGTGTGAAAGATTATCTAAAACTATTTGTTTTTTAAAAAAACTATATAAAATTAATTGTACACATGTTTTATGACAAATGTGGTCTTGTAAATTACAATCTTACAATTTAAAAGCTTTATTAATAATTTCTTTTGAATTAAAAACACATATTTAAATATGATTGAATAAGGATTTCTTTTTTGGAATGTGCTAATAATATCTTAAGCATCTATCTTGCTTTTATTAAAACAATATTATTTAATACTCTACTTCCACAGTAACTTTATAGATTATTTTCCCTTGAATATAAACTGTTCTCATAAACATTTTTAGAAATTATACTATGTATGTATTCAGTAGAGTTTAAGTTTTTGTGATTTTTATTTACAAAATTAATATCCGTTGAAGTTTAGCACATTGCTAGAGTAACATGTTCAAGAGCTAGATTTTTTGGATTGATTCTTACTTGAATAAAGTAAACAAAAATTTATCTCAGTCAGTTGAATAGAATGCTTATATTCAAGATGTCACTTGGGTACTCAGTCATCACACAAAATAATAGCAAATCAATATTTTTATCAGATGAATTTAAATTTAACAGATTTGAGCCCAGTCATGTTGTTTCCTCAATGCATACATAACAACATTTACAGATTAAAATTTATTTTAAATTAGATATACATCCCACAAAATTTAAACCAAATAATTTAAATATGCTAAATTACATGCTCTTTCTACTACTGACATAAAAATGTATTCATTTGATGAAAACATAGTAAAATATATAATTGAATTATTTCAACCAATCTTAAGATTAATAAATATATTTAAAAGGCAGTTGGAAATGTTTTGTTTTCAACTGATGATATTTATTAAACGAAGAATATATGAAGATATAATTAAATGCCCATGATTTTTTGGATCTGCATTAATGTTTATGTAACAAACTCTTCTAGCATCCATGCAAAATTAAAATTTAACTTGAAAAAGTTTATAAAGGTCTTAAATTATTTCTTAAAAATATTTGCATTAGATGAATTGGTTAGTTCATTTAGATGAAAGGAATTAAAAAATAAACTGACTTCTTCAAAAATAACATGAATTATATTATAAACAATTTGATCTGAAGTTTAAAAACTATGTTTCATATATATGCACTAAAGTGTGAATTCATCCTTTAGTTAAAAAGAAACCAAAACTGACTTTTTCTTTATTCACAATTTTAAATTTAAAACACTAAACATCACATGATCACTATTTCTTATGCTAGCACATTACTGTTATTAAAGCAAGCAAAACTCTCCATATAGTATTGCCACTCAGTGCCAACCAGAGAAATCAATGGATAACAAAAGGCTTGTGCATAAAATCCCTATCTAGTGCCTACTTATCCAATATCCCAGACTAGTTTCTCACTTGTGGCCTTCGTCAGTGAGAAACTTTGTCTCTGAGTGCACTGCACTTAGATCTTAGGATCTAATGCAACTCTCCAGCAACCACCTTTTAGCTCTACTTCACTACAAAACTATGAAAATGAAATTGAAAACACAATAATATTTTCAATCTAAGGTCAATAACTTATATAGTCATATGGGTCTGAACCCATTTTCAGTACCCATACATTTGGGTGTCTTTGGCTTTTTAACAACCATGGCCACCACTATCCTATTAGGCAGAGTTGGTGTTAAACCACTAAACATCACATGATCACTATTTCTTATGCTAGCACATTACTGTTATTAAAACAGGCAAAACTCTCCATATAGTAGTGCCACTCAGTGCCAATCAGAGTAATCAATGGATGCCAGAAGGCTTGTGCATAAAATCCTTATCTAGTGCCTACTCATCCAATATCCCCAGACTAGTTTCTGGATTGTGGTCTTCATCAGTGAGGAGCTTTGGATCTGAGAGCAACAGATTGAAAATATTATTGTGTTTTCAATTTTATTCTCATAGTTTTGTAGTTAAGTAGAGATAAAAGGTGACTGCTAGAAGGTTGCATGAAGATAATTTGAAATAGATAGTATCATGCATTAATTCTAAATTTTATTTAATTATTAAAAAACTGAAGTATTTATCAACTGAAAATAGATATTAACATTATTTACCAAATGTGAATGCCAGGTCATGATTCAATACAAGTTCACAAAAATGCTTTTATATAGTTGAACTGAACTATTAATAAAATAACTTTCCTCTTATAAATATAAAATAATTAAATTTTAAAAAAACAATTAACAAATTACCATGAACTCCTACAAAACAAGAAAACAGTAAAAAAAAAGTTACTGGTTTATAGCAATTTGATGCTAATTTTATGTATCAAAAATTTTGGTACTGTTCTATTAGCATGTTGAACCGTTTGATGACATTGATTCCATCCAAATACATATAAATATGCCATTTAGTGTGCCACAGTCAAACCAAATAGCCACAACTTTTGCAGTGTTAACATTTCATTACCATACCATTTCAGGCTGGGTGGCTTTAAAGTGTGCAGAACTATTGCAATCTACATTCAAAAGTAATTGTGGTACAACTTACCTAATGTAGTAATAAAAAGTAATAATTATAAGCCCATTATCCCACTTCTGAAACCATACATGTAGGGTGTAAATACATAGAAAAGGTTGGGGGAAACCACAATTTCATTGTTCTCCTGAAAAAAGTCACAGTTCACAAGAACAACTATGAGAATTAAAATGTATGACTGTAAAATTTTTCATAGTTATATCCAGAGACAAAACAAAATTGTAAAAAGAATACATTTCTTAATATATACCCTATATATTGCATATATAGACAGAGGATATAATAAGCCTGTGTGTTTCAATTATTTCTTAATCGTAAAAAACAAAAAAAAACAAAAGAAAATTGCCATTAATGTTATCCATCATACCTTAGTGACATATTCTTTCAAAGATAGCTATTGGAATAAATGAAGACTAATTTTTCTTTCCAAAATTGACCAAAAAAAAAAAGTCAAATACAGTTTGGTAATTAAAGCATTCTCATTTCTTCTATCATGATGTAGTTAGTTATCTGTCGAGCAATGATAGTAGACTTTTAAAGTTTGCATAGAGTGGGTGGGATTTTCCTAGTGCAAACCACTGGCATATGTGCGGAATTTTACTAGAATAAAAATATTTACAATAATGTCTGTTAATTTATAAGTTTTAATTCTTGCAGATGTGACAAGGCATACATCCCTACATTGCAGGACTAAGATAAAATTTGTAGGCACTTGTTAAAAGCTTAAATTTATCATCGTAAAATTGTTAATTGAATAAATTTGACAGTAATTTATTAAGGAAATCAATCAATGAATTATGCTAACCCATATGATAAAATGTCTGAGTGTAAAAAAATTCTATAGTTATATCCAGAGACAAAAAGAAATTGCAAAAAGAATTGCAGTAATTTATTAAGGAAAATAAATGAATTACATTAACCAAAATTATTATTCTTATTATTTCACAAATAAGGTGGTGGGCCCAGTAATATTATATTTATGTCCATTTTTCTAGAAACAATGCCATTAAGCGGTTTCAACATGCTAATAGAACAGTACCAAAATTTTTTTAAATCAATTCTACATTGTTAATTTTTTATAGTTTTAAATTATATTTAAAATATGTTACCTCTCATAGATAAATAAAAAAAATCTTAGCTATTTTTAAGCCTATAGCAATAAAAATACTGCATTGGGGCCCCTAGTATTGATGCATTAAAATATTTAGCATGATCTGATTCTTGTATTTGCATCCATGTCATTCTGTGTGCTGAGAAATGCAATATGAACCAGGAAAATGCCTTCAGCTGAAATAAGTCACTTAGGATAAAAAGGGATGATGTTGACATATAACTAATAATAAATTGCAAAAATGTATAACTGATAATAATACTTTATTCAGATAGAAAATAGTTAAGGAATCATATTCATTAAATATGAAATTATTATATTTTTGAAAATCCAGGGTCTATTAATTAGTTTAATACACATTAGTGTTTTTATACTTAAAAATTTAATGATTTCAAACAATGGAATAATATGATAATGGTTCCTAATATACATCTGGACCAAATAGATCTTTTTAGTTAGATCAAGCCACCTAATTTCCCCAATAATAGTATTTTCTTTCTGCTGACAAATCTTATTATGCAATCCCAATTAATTATTATATATAATATTATTTTAATCAGTATATACTTTTAATATGAAAAGTAATAATCAATGATGAAAGTAAAGCAAATGAATATTTGTACTGAATTAAATATTTCAATGATTTTGAATGATTACAAAATGTTAATTTTTTGCTTTAAACAAATAAAAAAGATTAATTCCTAAATGCAATCATGATAAAGTTATCGTATAAACATTTTTGATATTTACAATGTATATAAAAATATCATGGCATCTGTACTATTTTTACAATGATTTTATAAAACACACTGCTTGTACACACACACAAACATTTTCACCAGCCATGTTATCCTATAAGAAGTCTTACTATTCATTTGTAATAGCAAACATTTTCGTATTGATGATTTCTTAATCCTATTTTTTCAAAGGTCATATAGTTTTTATTGTATGATTTTTCATACATGTTATGCTGCAATAGAACTAACTGCATTGGAAATAGCTACTAAGTATTTTACATTGGGATAGGGATATCTGTAAGCAAAACATGAGTCCTAAACAAGTAGAATAATTACATTATTATTGCAAATTACTTTCACAATTAATCTATACATCATGATATAGTAAATTTCTTGAAATAATGATTTATCTATCTGAATATTAGTAAAGTTTAATATTAAGTAAAATTCAAGATGTAGTTGAAAATTTATATAATCTGTGTGATTCTAAGTGATGTAATCTGCATGGGTGGTCGAATAAATGAAATCCATTTTACACAGTATTAAATACACTGACCTTTGCAAAAAATAATTTTTTCTTTAACTTAATAACTTTTCTCATTTTTGAATAACTTTGTCAGCTTATGATATATCAGAACTCATTACCTGAATAGGAATTTTTAATGAATTTCTCAACGGAAGGGGAGAAGGATAAGTATAATTTTTAGAAATCATTGAATGAAATTAAACAGTATTCCCGTTGCTATTTAAGTGTAGCAATATTAAATATAAAATAGACAATCTATATGGGAATTTGTAAAAAAAATTATATAATCAATGATTAGACTTTAATGAAGAATAACTATTGAAAATATTATTTTAATATTTTTATAGTAATTGTAAAGTGGTGTTAGAAAATGTATAAATCATTTATTAATCAAAATTAAGTAAATTCGTTTCAAAATTCCATGTTTAAATCAATGTAATAAAATAATTGGATTACCATTACTGTTATGCTAAAAATGAAGATGCATTGCATTTGAATAAAACATTTGGGCACAATTTCTAAAAGAATTAAATATTGCATCAATATTAAATAAATAATTGTATGATTTGTACTGAATAAAAAGTTTTCAGCATTTCGTATAAATGTAAAGTTTAAAAGAATTAATTATAAACCAGAGTTAATTAATCATTTTGAGAAAAACCGACAAACACACTAATGGATATATGGATTGAAAAATGATTAACAGATGGAATTAGAATACAGAAGCGTTTATAGATATATAAATTTAATAGTGTATATACAACATCACCAAATAGTGACACGCACACGAATGAATAATGGTTTGCAAACAGATGGTCAAACTCGTAGCCTGAAAACATTAAAAAAAAAAAACCAGCAATGAGTGTCACTATTTTTTTTCTTTTGTAGATTCTTAATAAAAATGTGATTACAACATTTAAAACGAACAATTTAGAATAAAAATATAATTATTTAAAACTAACAATTTAGTTCTTCTTATGCATAATTAAGAATGTTTTCATTTTAAAATTTAAAAGAAGTTATGACTCCTTATTTAAATTGTACTCTATTTTTATCATCTCCCACTATTTATCCTTCGATAAAAAAAAAAGTTTTAAAAATGGTATAACAATTTAATTTTTTTTTCTAAAATCTGGCAGATGTGGTCACATGATTAGTAATTGGCAACCTTTGTTCATGATTGATTGCTTCAGCCCAGTCGGCTAGTAAGCAATAAAAAAAGTTTAACTCCAGCGTCCAGCAGTTTCGAGGGAGGGGGAATTCTATTTAAAAAATTCTTGCTGATGCTGTCAACTGAGCTGATGAGTGGACCAGATGGGCTGACCTCTCACCTAACCCTGGCCTATGTGAAAGCTGAGAGCACCTTAACAAAGCACTGCTTATCTCAAGGGGTGCTAAGGGTGATGAAAGCATGGACTGTTTTTACTAGAACCCAATAATACCAAATGACCACTAGCTTCCACAAACAGATTCTTTACTCCAGAAGAAGAGAGGAATGATTTTCTTGCTTTTGCTAATGATAAAATATTCATTGCCAGACACGTATCAATTAGGCATTAGTAATTTAGAAACTGTCTTCTTCCTCTAAAATCTTTTTCTATATATACAGATGGATAGAGAAAGAAATGAATAAAGAATTGTTATTGTTTAGAGAACAAGAATGGACTGATATACATGTGTCAGTACATATATGTGTAGAAAATAGTTACTTGTGTTATATAAATATATTTATTGAAAACAAAACAACAAAAATTAAACAAAAAAGTACAAGATGACGTTTCAATACGAGCTTTTCTATTAATTTTTAAACTTCATCCGTAACCCATTTAACAGTCTCCGCAAAATTAAATAATTGTTTTGGTAAAGAAATTATACGAAGCTGCGTAAATTTAAAATTTATAAAACACTGACATTTAAAGTGCAAGCAGTCAACATTAGATGAACTAGGATAATGCCCATTCTAATAGTTTATTTTAGATTGTAATATGGTTGTCTGTTTGCACCAAATTTTTAATAAATTTCTTAAGAGTTTATAAATCAGTTGCTCAAAAATAATGCTCTATATAATTTAGCATATTGGTTAAAATGAAAGATTCAATATTAAACGAATCTCAATAGATTTCTTTTGGCACATCTCTGGTCAATTGATTGTAACTGTTATTACAAGGCTTAGATCATTGACAACATTAAACCAATTATTTTTAACTTTAATGTTTTAAATTCACTTGATTTTTGATATATTATTAATTAATATATGTGGAGATATTAAAAATCCAAGTTTTTAGAATTTTTAGGATTGTGTATTTTTTTTTATAGAAAATATTGAAAAAGATCAAAAACACATTTTTTATATATATATATACAAAGTTGTCACAATTCAGTGACTTTTTGTTATAGAGAGATAGATTTTGGTTTAGTTTAAAACTATTTTAATGTTCTTTTTTATTTTTTGTGCAAACGAAGAAGTGTAATAAATCTAAACAAATGTATACCAAAAAGATTTATACTGTAATTGTATGCCTGTTTTCCTTAATAAATAAAAAAAGTACCTTTGAAATAAAAAATGTGATCATCAGTATTCGACAGTTTGGCTTTTAAAAATCTCAAATACTACTTACAATTATTTAAAAAAAATATGTTAATTTCAGATACCTTATAAGCTTATATTTAAATTTTTATAATGGAGTGAGCCATAATGTAAAAGAAAAAATCTCCTGTTCACCTTATATGTTACTATTGCACAGGGAAATGATTTAAAAAACATATACTAATTTTATATTTCCACTTGTTTTCTAAAAAATAAAATTTGATATACATCTGAAATAAATCTTATAAAGTAAATAGAAATTAATTGTATAAAGTGAAACTTAAAATTTGAAATCTTACCAAGTTCATGCTCTGATTTTTTTTTTAATTCATTTTTTTTTTTTTTTTTGTAATCTAAGTGACAAAAAAATCTTGATAAATTACTTTTATCTGGAACTGATTGGAACAACAGAGACTTTCTGAAATAGTATTAGATTAATGGGAATATCTTGGATATCTGTATCATCAGGAAAAGCAAATAAAGCTGACAGGTTTTCAAAGGTAGAAAAAACAGTGTGTTTAAGTAGTTTAACAAAAATATAAGCCATTTGCCATGATCCATTACGTTCAATAGAAGCTTTAATCGCCAAATCAAAGATTTTTAAGAAATAATTTTATATTCAGCATAGACAGTTTCATTTTTATTAAATAAATAAAGCTTTGCAGTAAATTTAGATTGTGACTTCAACAGGATTTAGTAAATCTTTTGTGTTCCAAAAATGACTTTTTCTCTTTGAAATTTTAAAGCTATTTTTATTTAAATCATTTTGCCATTTTTATTAAGGATGTATTCAGTATCTGGAATTGTTTGTTTTGACAATTCAAAAAGATCATTAAGTCTTTAGCTGCTTGAAAATTCCCCTGGGCTATCATGTGCATTCCTGTTATGAGATGTGGCAAGAAAATGCCATTAAGCGATAAATTTAAATTCATGTTTGCATCCAAATATGTTCAGAATTTTTTTCTATTTTAATAGTAAGCAATACTGCCATCTGAAAAATAATAGATTTTTTTTAAAGTTTGATATATTTTTAAAAATTGATATAGGTTGGTTCTGAAATTTTTTTAAAAAGTTACTTATCAAACAATTAAAAAAAAACATTAAATTAAAGTGAGCAAATTTTTTTTACAAAATCCATGCATAGTAAAAGAGGATGATCTGCATTTTTGCATTGTTGGATAATTGCTATTTGATGAAATTGATAAAAGATGAATGGAAAAAAACAACTTTACTACATAATAAATAAATGTACTATCTCTGCATATTTATCATGTGCAAAGACTGAATTTTATCTCGCAAAATAAATCGAGAATTGTCTTCAAAGTCATAACTGCAACAGCTTCTTTCTGACTAATAGTGTTTTTAAAGCAATTTAAAAATTACTTCTGCTACACTTGATTTTTAATTTTAATAACTCTTTACAAAAAACATGAACAAACTCTTCTGATTACATATACTCTCCACTATACAGAACCCTGCAGATATCCAATATTTAAAGGTAAATTTATCAATTAAATCAAATTCTCAAGATTCTGAATTAATGAAACAATAAATGTCATGCTACTCCATATATTTATTCATGTAATATTCTGGCTGTGCTGCTTGCACATTGTTTTTGTCAATCATTTTAAGTAAAAATTTAAAAGAATAGCTTCTGCATCAAATGTGCCTTGAACATTAATTTTGTATTAATTTTATATTTTGATGTACAGAATACATGTGTATACTGTATGTAACTGTCTTTTGTTGTTTTGGACATAATTCTCAAAATTTAGAAACACAAGGGTGCTTTTCTCACGTACGTACTGGACGAGCCACCAAGTGATGCTGCAGAACCACCAAGAAGCCTGCAATTGATAATTTTTTTTTTATATTTGCTAAAAATCACTTAATTTTAGAAATGGTAGACCCCCCCCCAGGCGCATGAGAGAAATCGGTCAAAATCGCTGAAATTGAAATATAAAAAAAAATCGGTAAAAATCACTTAATTTTAGAAATGGTAGACCCCCCCCCCCACAGCACGAGACAAATCGGTCAAAATCGCTGAAATTGAAATGTATAATTGAAGAAAAAAACTATAATAAAAGCCTACAAAATTAAACAAAAACATACTAAATGTCAAAGCGATTTAAAAAAAGAATCACTCTTCAATTATCTAACTAAAAGATAATAATCCAAACCTTAATAACAGACTAATACATATTAAGTAATCAATGTTCCTATTAACCTGTAATAGCGTCATTAGAGTTTAAATTCAATTAATATGTTACTGTATTATTAGTTTATATAAATAATTATTGCAAATACTCTGTTTAAATCGCACATATATAAAATCAACAAAACAGAAATAAAATAATCAGAATAGAAAATTTAAATTTAAAACAAAAGTTGATTATAACATCTGAGGCTAATAATGTTTAGGTATCCCCCCTCCCCTCCCGCATGAAGGGTTCAATGAAAAATAAGTAAAGTGTAAATTATGAATCCTATTTTTAAAATCCTATGAAATAAATGAGAAAAAAAAACTATAATAAAAGCCTACGATATTAAACAAAAACATACTAAATCTCAAAGCGATTTAAAAAATAAAAGTATTTATAAAATGCAAAAATAACAGCAGGAAACTTAGGCATATTTCTTTTTAGTATCAAGTTATTTCTACCAAAAGCACTCCAACCAAGTTTAATTCTATGATTAATTTCATCAATTATGTTTCCATGTGTATTAATAATCTAACCAAAATATTTGCAACTGTTAATTTCTTCTAACTCATACATAATCAATCTTTATTTTTATATTTTGGAAATATTCATTAAACATTACTTTAGTCTTTTAACATTTATCTTTAGTCCTACTTTCATCTGATAACTCCTGCAACATTTCCTGCAGCTCTAAAGCATTATTTGCCAAAACAACTACATCATCTGCAAAATCTAAAAGACTTAAATAATCTCCATTTACTTTCACTCCTTTAGTTTTCCATTTTAATCCACAAAATACTTCTTGCAGCACTGCTGTAAAAAGTTTTGGAAATATGGAGTCACCCTTTCTTACACTCTTCTCAATGTTGACTTTCCCAGTATCATTATGTAATCTAATTGTTACTGTTGCATTTTTAAAAATATTCTTCAAAATATGACAATATTCTGTATCTATACCTTGATAATCCAATGCTTTTAATCACTGAAGAAATGTTTATAGAATCAAAACCTTTTCATAATCTACAAATCCAAAGCATAATGATAACTCATTCATTTTTTCTTTCTATAACTTCTCTCAATACTTGGATATGATCTACTGTACTAAAACCATTTTTAAATCCAGCTTGTTCTCTTGGTTGGTGAAAATCCAATGTTCTCTGTAGATGAGTTGTAATTATCTTGGTAAGAATTTTGTATAAAACTGATAAAAGGCTGATAGGTCTGTAATTTCGAATATCTTCTTTATCACTTTTTTAAAATATTAATATTAATATTGCATTTTTCCAATCATCTGGTACATCTTTATCATTTAGCGATTTGGTATATAACTTTGCTAAAAAAATTATATTTCTTAACCTGCTTCTTTTAATATATTAATTATAATTCCATCATTACCTGCATCATTTCCTTTCTTCATACATTTAATTGTATGTCTCACTTCTTCATTTAAAATTCTGGACAATTTGGAAGATGTAATAGATATAGGAGGTACTTTTTCTTTATTACTATATAATTCTTGATAAAAGTCTTCTACCCATTTTATGATGTCATCTTTCTTTTTAGTAATAGTTCCATCTTTTTTCTTATTGCAGATATAAATTTCTTACCAAAACCAAAATGTTGTTTTACACACTTGAGATGTTTATTCTCTTCTACAGCTTTCCTTGCTAGTTCACAATTATACTTTCTTACATTATTTTCAACTCCTTTCCACCCCATTTTACAAAATTTGAGATATTCTATTCTTTTTAATGCATCATTTTTGTATATCTTCATATTCCTTCTTTTCTTCATAAATTCTCTAGTCTAAGTTATTTTCATATTAATTTTATTCAAATCTGAATCATGTTCAAAATCTACTAATACTTGAAACTTATTTGTAAGTTCTAATTTAAATTCATTAGAATGTTTCTGAAGATTAGGAATATCAACTGTAAATATTGTTTTTCTTAATAATTTCTGTCTCTCTAGTTTGCATTAACATGTATCTTATATCTTACTAATTTATATACACATTAATTTATCTTATTAATCTATATACATGTATATATTAATTTTATGTATATTTTCAACATGGAATTAATTGTGTCTTGTGAAAAATATAGTAATTTTAATATGTTTATTATTTTGACAAATTAAAATATCATATGATATAAATGTCAGCATGCATTCACATTTCTATGGGTACTCACATATATATGTGAACGCAGTCATTTTTTATATATCATTAAAATGTGGTAGCTTATTTCTTTTTGTATTAATTAAAATCAGAATGCCAAATTTATATTTATAGCATACTCAGCAGATCTTAATTTTATTTATTGTTTATAATTAATAAAATTATATTTCATTCTTTAAATTATTTCATCGAATCTACTTAATCATAAAATATAAATTATTATATGTTGTATGATATCTTTTGCTCACAGTAACAGTTATCAAGCTTTTGCTAACTGAGCTGGTTTCATGCATAATGGTCTATTATATAAAAGAAGACTTGTATTTAGTGTTTTTGGACAGGTAGATAATCCTGGATTGGTGCAAAGTAAGATCCATTAAAGTCAATACATTGTATTTCATTTCATTTATTTATTTAGAAATTAAGTAGTATAATTGGCCAATACATTAATGGTACTATATGGCCAGGATATAGATGATGATCAGTATGTTTAAGTATCCCAGTATTATTTTTAATTGTTATATTCTTATGGATTATCACTTAAATTTGCGCATTCAAATTATTGTTTAAATAATCTGCCCCAAAGTGGCATGGGATAAATAATTAGCCAGGTCTAGAATAGACCCTTTTCAAATTCAGTCACAATATTGAATGTTGATTATTTTTATTGTTGATCATCCATGATGATGATTGATTATTACTTTTGTGTAACACTGGTAAATTTATAGTTAATATCCTTATAATTAGTTCTGTGCTGATCTCTTGGGCTTATTACTCATATTTATTTATATTATTTGTAAATTTAATTTTATATTTAAATTCTGTATTAACTGGGATTGATGATGATGAGTAGTCATTACCCCAGATTCATCCAATACTTTATATCATTACAATGTATTAATTCTATTTGCAGTTTCTGTAATGTTTTGATGATTTCTAATGGTTTTACAACTTGGTATCAAATATAGAAAAATAAAAATATCTGTACATAAAAGACTTTTTTTCATGTGAGAATGTATAAATATATTTAAAAATTAATAATAATATTAAGATAAGTTGAAATAAATTAAATTAAATAGCATTTCTGAAAAACAATATATTCATCTTCTACAATTTTTTTTGTTTTTTGAGTTACATGGAAACATTTATTCTCTGGGGGTTTTATTTTACTTATAGCAGAATAAAATTCTCTCCAAATTTAATTAAATATTTCCAATTTATGGTTTTTCTATGATACTTCAGTAAACTTTCTTGCCTCATTCATCCATTATAATATGTCATCTCTTTTTTAGATCTTTTACAATCTTTTAAAATTCAGTTTAATATTCTTTTAGTGATTTATTCATTCTAATTTCATTTTAATCTTTAATTTTTTCTATGATATCAGTATTACTTGTTTATTATTTTTATCTATACATTTTATTTTTAACCTCTTTTTATTAATCACAATGTACATATTGTAATATTTTACTTTATAAATCTGAAGTTCCAAAAATTGATCTATTAAATTTTTAATACCTAAGCATATAAATGAGGATGATAAAACTCATTCATTAAAAATCTTCCTTTTTCATATAGGCATATATCTTTTTAATATTTTTTTTAAAAAGTAATCTATCTAAAATTAATTTAACATTAATTTTATCTATTATGCTTCAATTAGTATTAGGAATATGTCTAATATATATATGATTTGTAACTTTTTGTTTTATTACTGTCAATTTTTATTTTCTCATTATTTAAAAAGCTGTTAAACAGTATTTTAATCTTTCTAATATTCATTTTTAGACCTATTTACTTGCTTTCAATTTATAGGTTTTGTAATATTTTCTAAAACTTTGAAGCATTATTTGTGTAAATAACCACATTTTTAAAATCTAGATAACTTTATCAATCTTCATTTATTTTTATTTTATTAACTTTCCAATTTAATACCCAAACTTATTATGTAAAACTTCTAAAAAAGTTTTTAGAGAAAATGAATTATACTGATACACATTCTTATCCATGATTATCTTTTATGTTACCATATAGTTAGTCATTACTATGGCATTTCATAAATATTATTTAGAACTTGCAATATCTTGGATCTATAATTTAGGGTTTTAATTCTGAAATATTTAAAAAAATCAAATAACTTTTCATACAATTCATGTACAATTTTAAATACTGCTGTGTTTTTTAGTTGGTTCCAGTCCAAAGTTTTCTGTAGATGAATTACAATGATTTTAGTAAAAATCTATAATAAATTGATAGGAAACTAATACATTTGTAATTTAAGCCAATAAACATCACATGATCACCATTTCAATGTTTTTTTTTTCTTCACCTTTTAAAATATCACTAACATATTTTCCCAATCATCTGTCAAATCTTTAGCATTTAGATTTTTGTATAGAGATTTGCCAACAATTTTTATATTTTGTCAAGCTATTTCTAAAATAACTATATTACTTAACATTCTTTCCTGGAAGTTACGTTTGTGTAATAGCAGATTTATCTTTCAGTTAGAAGACACATACGGTATCAAAAGTAAAATTTTTACATTATAGACGGTAGGTAAAAAAATATATATAATTTTAGAAAATTCATTTAATTTCAATGAGAAATTAAAAAAAGGGATTGATATAGCTTTTTCTCCCATTTATTTTTATTTTCCATTTCCATAAATAATTTAGTTATTTTAAAGTTTGTTTAAATAAAAATGTTATAAACAATTTAATGCTTTTCTCATTACAAAAAAAAAAAAAATTTGAAGTAAAATATTAAAACAATTGATGTTATTTCAGGTAATTCATTCAAACAGCTAAATTTACATTTTAGTTTTAAGATTTTTTATTTTTTTACTCTTATGAATTTATCGAATAAATTTTATTAATTAGATTTAAAAAACTTAATTAAAGATATAATATAATAATTTTTTTCTACAGTACAGACTTTTTCATACCTGCACTCCAATATGTAATATTTAGGGGTTTGAACTCAGACTTTCACACGACCCTCAACTATCCATGCTATCATGAACTGCTGACACACTTGATCACACATATGTCGAAAAAATGAATAATCACCAATATTCGTGTTTCGTGCTAAACTAGCTGACCATTGATTGTATATATATATGTAGAGATGATAATCTGGACCAACTGATGAGTGCTGGTTTAGCACGAAATATGTGTATTGGTGTATATTTATCTTTTCAACATGTGTGTGATCGAATGTGTCAACAATATAAGATAGCATGGATAGTTGAGGGTCATGTAAAAGTCTGAGTTCAAATCCCTATATATTAAAGATATTATATAATGTCAATAATATTTTAATTTAGTGTAAAGTAATACTTATAAAAATAATTCTTACACACACTTATTTCTCAATATATATATTTTCTAAATTTGTTATATTTATAAAAAAAATTTAATATAAATATTAGAATGCGATTACAAAAATATTCATGCAAAAATGTGACATTTTTTTGTAGCACAAATGAATCCTCACGAAAGCGCTCAACTTTAATAATTGTATAATATTATTTTATTTATTATCAGCTTCATTATCTATGCGCAAATCATATATATATATTATGGATTTTATATGTTAATGAAATAAAGCTTTAACTATTTCAAGCCATTCTATAAATTCATGCTTTGGAACACATTCCAATGTAATTACATTATATTTATTTTTTAAAATCATCCTCGTTTCTTTAATAAGTGTGTTCTAATATTTGCTTGCAAGTTATTATATATTTTTGCTCAATGCTTAAATTTTGAATATGCATTCTTTCCACTTCATTTTTTATGATAATTTCCAAACTTTGAAAATGTATTCTTTACCTGAAATATTTTTATACATATGTGAGTGTGTTAAAGTTATCTCCACTTACATTTTTAATAATTCGGCTACCCCCTCCCCTTTTAATTCTTGTTTAGAAATACAGATTTCTTTATTCTTCAAATTTTGTTAAAAGATTTTAAAATCAAAAACTAAAAGTTATTGTTTTTTTTTTTATACTTAGAAAATGGATTTGATAGAATAAAAATAGTTATAATAGAGAAGATTTTGTGGGTAAAAAAATTTGAACAAAAAAGAAATAATATTAAACTTGTAAAAACTAAAATAATAAAAACAGCAATGCAAAACAATAAAAACATAGAGGGAATATTGTCAAACTTACAAATCCCTGTAAAAATGAAACATTATTCATGAGGTATTTTCAATTTCTACAGGCGGAGTAATTTAGTATTTTTCTATCCTGAGTTAGCTGATTATAATTAGATAGAATTTTCTGATTAAAAAATGGATGGTTATCTGAATTCACTATAAATCAGACAATATAAGTCCTAAGCCTGTTTTAATTCTTGAAAAAAATTCATGTTACTTGATTTGGACTTAAACACCAATTCATGATCTTTACATGTGAATATGATGTCTATGAATTACTTTTGTACCTGAGAAGAACATTGTTTGTTTTAAGCTTTTGAATTTGGAAGTGTCACTATATTATGAACATACAAAAAAATGAATTTATTAGCAAATAAAATACTAAAACAGGCAAAACTCTCTATACAGTAGTGCCATTCAGTGCCAACCAGAGTAATCAATGGATGCCAGAAGGCTTGTGCATAAAATCCCCATCTAGTGGCACTACTATATGGAGAGTTTTGCCTGTTTTAATAACAGATATATGCTAGAATAAGGAATTGTGATCATGGGATGTTTAGTAGTCAAATAAAATATTCAGAGTTTAACTGCATAAAGTATTTGTTGAAAGTGATTTACTTATATGAATCACAATCATTTCATATGGCTTTTAGAAATAAAAATTAGTATCTCTGAATTATAGATTATATTTATAACTAACTCATAATTACTGAATGATCATTTTTTGAATGATTAAATATGTCTGACATTTAGGATCTAATAACAGAGGCCCTTTTAATATCTATAGTTATAGGCTGTCAGGTGTAAAGTATAATAACTCAATTTTTCTAAATTTGCAGTTAAATAGTCTTTGAATGCTAGAATAGAAATATATATAATATTTGATAAGATATAACTTACTTTTTAAAAATTTAAATAAAATTTTAACTTTAATGTTGATTAAAATTTTAAAAAATTTCAAAATGAAATTAATTATTTATGATTGGTATTTTGCTTTTTAATTATAATAGGTAATTTTTAAATATTTTTTTAAATGATTTTCTTGAAAAAATAATTTTAATTTTGAAATATTTTTTCTTTTTCTTTTTTCAAAGCTAGAAACAATAAAACACTAATTGTGTAAAAATCTTGATTCTAACAGTAAAATTTGTGATTTTGCTAAAGTGGAGGTAAGAAAAATAAGTTTTACAGAATACATATGTATTTTTAAAATTACATATTTTATTTTATTTTGTATGAAATATTATATGTTTTTAATAGATATGCAATATTAATTAATTTAATATATCTTTAATATTTTGCCATTAAATTAAAACTGAAGCATTACATGCACTTACATGCACACACATATGTATATAGTTTAACCTTAGAATGGTGTATTTGTCAGAAATACAGAATACATTTTAGTTAACAGTTTAATTACAAAAGAAATATAATGATATTTATTGTAAGCCAAATTCTTGATTTATTTTAATTAATATAAATATCAATGACTGATTCCAAACTTATCTCTTCCAGTATTCAGATGTCACATAATTCCTGATCAACTCAACATTCAAATATTTATTTAGTGGAAAATCTTTAAGAAATTCCACACTAAAATTTTTTTTTCATATATATGTGTATATACATCTATAGTTGTCTTTTAAATTTATGAATATTCTACCACTTAAGCAAATATTTTTTATACATGGATGGAAATTGCTAATTCTTGAAAAATAAACAATGAAATACAGGATTTGTAAGTAAACTTTATATTCAGAGAAACTTCATTATCAGATTAAATGTCACCTTAAACTTCCACTCAATGTTAGTATTTCTAATTCAGAAGCTAATAGAATCTATTTATATAAGTTTTATAACAATTACCTTAAAGAAAATAAGAAAGATGGCTTATAAATATATCTTGAAAATATTAAATGGATAGTTTTTATAATAAACAATCACTTATTCCAGGGTGGGAAAATAGTGGCCCAAGGTCCACATGCAGCCTGCTAAGAGTTTTTATGCAACCTGCCAAGACAATTAAAAAAATCCATCTTAAACTGAGATTTCCTTCCCATAGTCGACCGAAGATTCGTCTTGTATTTTCCACTAGGATGGCCACATCAATACACATGTGCAGGGTAGAAACGATGTGCAGTGCTTTCCCAATTGATCTGGTTAATTTCAGTTTGGTTTTTGCATTAGAAAATATATACATTTTCAACTTTAATGAAACCATGAACCCTCCAAAAAAAATGTAATATCGGTGATGAATGTTGTGTGTTTAATGAAGAATGGACAAACAAATATTTCTTTGGTAGTGTAGGGAATAACACAGTGTGTTTATTGTGTCATGAAAAAAAGGTGAGGTCCTCCACTAACCTTTGCTTTCACAAAGTGGCCCCCGATACAACACTCCACCAACCTCTGTGGACCCCTTGCCAAAACAATTGCCCACCCCTGACTTATGCTAATCTATTTCTATACACATTGGGATAGTAAACAATTTATTCTTTCTTTTTTGTCATCAGATATTTATCTTTATATAAAACAAACTATGCTTATCATTATTATTATTTGATCATAATAAATGTAAATATATATCATCAATTGTAAATATTTTTATTTTTTCAAAGGAAGGTTAATTGCTATAATGGTAACAAAGGAAGGTTTATTGTTACAAAGGTACCTAATTTAATGACATTCACTATGAGCGAGACAGCTCTGCATTAACAAATACAACCATATAAATTAACATATTTAACTTAAACATGGGTAATCAATGAATAATATTACTTTACATTTATCATTAAAACAAATATATACATAGATTTAAAAATGGATACACATCAGGTCTGTATATTTAACTATCTCATTGTGGACATCTCCATGCCACTCATCTCCCACATGCTCCTGACTGCTCATTGAGGAGCTAGTCTATTGCCTCTTTTCTTTATCACTCTGATGTTCTTGGATAAATATTCTCCATGAATCCATGATCTTACCAGGTAAAGATATTTAATTAGTTCATTATGAATGTTAAATGTCAATCTTTTCCCAAGTGCTGCTAAATGTCAATTGAGTAGCAAGTCTCTTATCTCTTTCATTTATTGCATTGATCTTTTTGATGAATATCTGCAGTTGATCTTAGTTACTCATGTTAAAAAGAAGCATACACTTTGTCAACCAAACCCTGAACATCAAGAATGTAGCACTTCTTATTACAGCAAGTATGCCTGATTTGATGCCCTGCATTAGAGCCAATATTAAAGTATTTTTCTTTTCATAAATTTTAAAAATCAGCATTCTACAGCTTTGCAAATCAACCCACCTATAAAAGATGTGTTCAATAGTCTCATCCTCTCTGACTCAAACCACACATGCTACTTATAGATTTATAACCCCTATAGGATGTCAGGAAACTCCATGTTGGCTGAGCACTAAGGTTAACTTTCACCAAGAAATTGAAGAGCTTCGACTCCAGGCTCCATCATTTGAATTTTTTTCAAAAAATTATAGATGTTATATTGAGTGTGGTACTGTCAGGTACTATGTTATCAAATCAGAGGTAATATGCATCCCAATAACAAATTTTGGGGGGTTATGATTGACCCAGGATTAAGTTCATTCCTGTGATGTCTAAGAGCAATCCAAATAGGCAACAATCTCTACTAGGAGGTGGACTGTTAGTGGGATGCACAACCACTGGATGGGAATTTTATAGGCACAGGTTATTAAGTTTGGAATAAAGATTGAGAGAATGCTGAAGCCAAAGGACCTGTAATGAATGCAGCCCCATGCTATTTAATTTAGTCTTTGCACTTTCCTGAGGTTTATCACCACAATCTGCTCCCCCAAAGGAGCCTAGAATAAATGGAGTTAATAACAGAAATGAATTTTCCTGTAAAGTTGACAAATAGCATAAAATAGGCAATTCTGGGGTATAACAGAATGTTTAGGAGTACTGTCTTGACATATAATGATGTGTAAACCTTCTGCAATGAGCATATTATTCTTTTAGTGGCTGTTAGGATAGTATTTTGGATCTCTCTCTTCAATGCCAGTGGAAAGAGGTTAAACACAAGGCCAATAAACTTTGGGGGTCTGGCAAAGAATAGGGAGGGAATGTTGCTCCCCAAGGCAGCCTCTATGCCACTGATTTAGTCAAATTAAAACATAGACATGATTCACTTGAGAATTTGGACATGAGTCTCATAAGCCTTGGAATAAACCTACAAGTAGATAAGAACACAGCCAGGTCATGTAAACAATGAGATGTATGTGCTTTTTAATGCTAGGAATAAAAATTCCAGGAAGACCCTTTTCAATTGATTTCAGAAAAGAATTAACATATAGTATGTAAAGGAGGGTGCTCAAAGGCGAGCCCATTGGAATAGATTTGGTAGGAAGAAACTAATCAAATAATTTTCCATTTAATAATATTGAAATCTGTGTATTTCTAAGATTAGATATAATATTGATAATGCCAGGGTGAATGTCCAGCTCACTAAACAGCTGCACAAGGTGGGGAATCCTAACATGGTCAAAAGCCCTCACAATGTCTAGATGCACCATAATAGGTTTAGATTTTCTATGTCTTCTGGCATACTCAACAATTAATATGAAAAGGCTAATCACCTCTGCCATAGAGGATCCTTTTTTTGCGAACTGGAAGTAAGGTATTGAAGACAGAATCTTATCCTGGAGCTTATTCTTAATTATCAACTCAGTGTTTTTATTTATCATAACAAAATAAGTTAATACACAAATATAATTACAAATAAGCCTATTTTTTTAATTATGATTATATTAAGAAATCTTACTAGTTGATTTTGTGCCTTTGAAATCAAAATTTTATTTCTGGGATTTTGTGGTTTAACATTTTTTTTCTTAAAAATTAATTATTATAATATCATTTTAAAAAGTCTTAGTTTAATTATTATCTAGATATTAAGTGTATTAATGCTTTATATTATATATGTATATAAAATGTATATTAAATTATTACTTTCATCTTTTCATTACTTATATATTTTTTTTGCTTTAGGCTGTATGTAGTTCTTCATCATATATTACTCCACAGCCATTTATTAAAGATCCTAGAGAGACATCATAATTATACCAAATAATGTAAAGCTGTTTTAAATTCTGCCATAGTTGCCAACAAAAATAAAATCAGTTCCCTGACTATATGCAACAGAAATTAATTCTACCTATAATTTAATCTAAATCGTTTTTATTAGTTTGATTTAAATAATTTCTGAATGTCTACATATGTAAAGTAAATCTATAATGAACTAAATTTTGGTATTTTTCAACATATTCTAGAGTTTACTAACCATTTTTTCATGCAATTATGACATTACAATGTACATAATTATATTCTTAGAGAATTAACAAATGCTTTATTTTTTCGTATAAGTATTAACTTTAATAACTAATATCGGTGATAAATTTCAAACAATAAGATCTTTTTTGTTAATACTAAGATCCCCTCCACACACACACAAAAATGAAACTATTAATGACTAAGTCAAAAATATGTTTAACTTTAATTTATTAAAAATTTTAGCCCAATAATAAAATCCTGCTTATACTAAATATATATATATAGCAATATAACACTAGTTTTCCATCTGATTCTTTTTTCTTTTTAATTATGAATTTATTCAATGTTGTTTAGATAAATACTCAAAACTCATAAGAATTAAAAAAAATAACTAATTAGACAAAACTCTTCTAATTTTTAAACCATTAATTCAAGTTATTACCAATCAAGCAATAATACTTCATCATTCTTGCTTTGTCATTTCTTATGTAATAAATGTTAGCATTACTTAGAGCAACTCATAAACTTGTAAATATTTTATGTAATTTTATATTTTACTTTATTTATATTGTTTTATAATTTATAAATTAATTAGCATAGTTATATTTTACCATGTTGTGAGATGTTATCTTAAATGAACTTAATGTAAAAATTTCTTTTCACAATAATTTTTGTTTTTGTACATGTTTTGATATGCATATTCTTTATTATAGTACAAACATTTGCTATTTTTTTAAAGTGCAGTATTTGACTGGATGTATTTATGACTTTTGAGAGGATAAATTTTTATACATTTGTTTGTGATAAATTTCTTATATTTAGAAATTATAAAACTATTTGTCAAATTATTTATTAATGATATAATGATATCTTTATTAAATGTTATTAAAATTATATATTTTTCTTGTATGTTCCAAAATCTTTAAAAATATATTGATCATAATTTTTTGTTAGTGAAATCTAAAAAAATTGGAATTAGGAGTTTGAATTGCTCAAAACCATTTTTATACTTTTAATATCTAATAGTCATATTATTTTGTCCATATATTGTAAAAAGATATAAATAAAGCTAAGAATAAAAAGGATAAATCATTATGATAGGAAAAATACCAGTTAATTTGAAAATTATAAATATGTAGAAATTAGTCATATTTTTTTGTTATAGAATCAAGAAATACATTATAGACAGTCATTTGAGATGATAACAGTGCCACAACTTGTAAGATTATGATACTTTGTGATGTGAAGTTAAAAAAATGAAGATGTAGTGTGGTATTAAGAATGTTACAAAAGTCACAAATGGCAAAAAAAAAAAAAAACAGAAATAAGAAGATCCTAGAGGTCAGCTTTGAAATGACCAATAAATTCTCATAATAAACTTTTTTGAGTATTTAAACAATATTTATTTCATTCAAAAGATATTCAGTATTTGAGAAGATGATAACCATAGCAAGATGATTTGACTAGATAATATAACAAAGATTACAGTGTTGAACAAATTGAAAACATTTTAGAAGACAAGTCAATTTTAGGAAATGATATTTATTTTGTCTTGAATCAACCAGAGGATAACAATAGTTTAATTGTCTCTTTATTTCTATTGATATTTCATTTTTGATATTAATTTTTGAAATACTACAAAGCTATAATATATTTATGCAATCTTCTCTTTTTCCAATTATAAGCATCTTTGATAAAATAAACTTGATAGTTGTCATTATATTCGTATTTAAGGATTTTCTTATTTCATTTTAATGTTATAATAAATATTTTAATGTTTTTGTCACATTTTTTTCTAAATAAATGTTCATCCATTGTAACTACAGTTCTATAAATTCTTTTTTCAAACAGTAAGTTTAATTCATGACAAATATAATTCATGATCATCTTCAATATCCATAAGTTTGTTGATAGTTAAATCTGAAAGCAAATGATTAGTGTTTCTAATAGTTTTATTTTATTTTTTTCTTGAAAGAAAAAAAAGTGAAATTGTGAAACGTGATAACTTTGATTATAGTTGTCATTTTCATTATTTAGATATTAATAAATCTGTGTTGTAATAATGTTATTGCTTCACAAGTTTAGCATCCTTTTCCTTTTATTGATAGTAATTACTTCTTAGATATTTAAATACAAGTATAATGTTTATACCTAAGCTTTAGATGTAATTAGAAAAGATTTTAATGCAGACGTTCAAGCACCTTTTAATCATTCATTCCAATTTTATATAACCATTACACATGGTCACATACATGTGAAAAATAAGTAATAGAGGATTGAAAGGAGCTTGAAAGTCTGTGTTCAAATCCCTTCTAGTTACTTCTTTGATAAGACATTATTCTAATGATTTTCATAATTCATTGGAAAATTATAATTCATAACATATAATATAAAAACAACTTTAATATATATGTGTAATATTGCTATTTTTTACTAGAAATATTGAAGTTTAGCTTTTATTGTTTTTAATGTCTGAAGAATTTTCTTATTTTTTTTTCTTTAAAGAGTATTAATCAAACTATATTTTTCAGTAAATATTTTTTTAAAAAAAAATCAACAATATACATAAAGGAGCTTTTTCTAGATTCTGTTTCATTGTGTAATTCTGAAACTCAATTTATGGTTTATAAACTTACAACTAGAACTAATGAGTATAGATTTGACAAACTTAAACTATTTTATCTAGAAATATTTTTTTCGATTGATTATACAGTGGAGTCATAATATTCACTATATTTTATTTCAATCTCCCTCATGTACATCATACATTAGATATAATAGCTCACATTTTATCTTTATGATTTGATTCCAATAGAGTATATATTATTTTACTGAAGTACTTATCACACACACATATTTAAAACACACATACTTTAAATATATGTACACATATGTAAATAAAATTATAATATAAACAAAAAATTTAAAAATATTAATATGGTTATTAATAATAAATTGAAGAAGCACAATGTATATGTAGTTTGACTATGTGTGTTCATAAAAATATTCAAAATATTTATTGTATCATTTGTTTATTTTTTAAAGAACGAAATGAATATTTTTTTATCCCCCAGATAAAGGCTATTGAAGTCTCATTATTAGCAGACTAATTTATACAATTACTTGCCATTATCCATTTTCAATTTTTGGTTAAACTTTGCAAACTTAAGCATTCTAACTCAATTCAAAAATGTTTTACAATTCTTTTTTTTCTTCTGCAACTATTAAACTCACTAGTTTTTATTTTATTGCTTGAGTAAAATATTTTACAATATTTTTTCTTACATTTTGTAAAACTTTTAGCTTTATGCTTAAAAAACATTTTATTAGAGAAAATATTGTACCACATCCAAATTTACAGATGAATCATGAAATATGCTTTTATGTAAACCAATGTTATTAATAAATGTGCTCCTTTACAACATTTTGAGTTGGAAAAATGGCTGCTTACATATTGTGAAATTTATTAAATTTATAAATTCTAATGTTTCTATTTTTTGTTTATTTATATTTTTATGGTTGTTCCTATTTTTTTGAATTACATATAACTGAAGTAATGTATAGTAATGCAGCATATATTGTATATTTATTATATGACTCCAGCTGACACATACTGTTTTAAGCAACATTTTTTTTATTATGACTATGCCAGTTAATACCAGATAATAGTGCTTGTTAAAGTCTTAGCCAATGGTGTCCTATTCAATATTGTTAGATTCAATTTTAGTTATGACTTTGTGAGAGCTTTGGATATTGAAACAGGACACTTGAATCTTTAAGAATTAATGCTTATGTCTTCTAGAAGCAACCATTAACTTCTCTGATGTTTATTATCAAGACATCAATCAAAAACATATAAAAGTTTTCAATCTAAGCCAATTTGCTTGTATATTTATATAGGTCTCAAAGCATTTTAGTATATGTATATAGACACCCATCTAATGAGAATTAGTATTTATTTATAAAGTGATAAAATTTCTTATTAAAAAAATTATAATAATTAAAAATTGCAAGAACTGATGAAGATTACTTAGTATTGTGGTAATGTATTTGTTTGTATTACCACGTTGCATAGAAAATTTAGACCAATTCAAAAAAATTTAGAATTAATGAAAAGATACTAAAAGTTTAGCAAATTAATATTTAAGCATCATCATTTGTTTACATTAGCAACCAATTGTAAATGAATGTGGCTATATTAACTCAAATCAATGATGAAAAAAAAAAACTCAAATAAAAATAGCATTAGAAATGGATGTTACAGGGTTTCCAAAAAACATTCTATTGATTTTTTAAACTACTGGTATGAGCTTCATGTTTTGAAACATTTTAGCAGCTCACCTATTACTATGTAGATTATATTTTAACCTCAACCACACAAAAATTAATTATCCATCTTTTTGAAAATGTTTATGAGATAGTCTTTACATTGTAACTGGAGTCTATCTTTCCCACAATTACCTTACTTGGGTAAATATAAAATCCTTTTAATGAAGTATGTTTTTATTTATTCATATATGCATTTAAAGATATGAATATACAAAAGCACACCCTGTAGTAGCACAACCGCTGAGCTAAAGAATATTACCAATTAGTATCATGATCTTGGTTTTAAAATCACATAGCATCATCAAAACTTTTTTTCTAATGTTTCATGCTATGGCATTAGAAAGTCCAAATCTCACATTTATTCAGTAATTTGCAATTTAGCAGCTCCGTGTACAAATAACTTAGATGTCCTAAGATCAAATATTTTTATCTTTTAACTGGTTAAATGCAATAGAAGCACGTTAGAGTTTGTATTTCATTTCAGAATCCAATTTTCTATTTAAAAAAAACCACTAAGATATTTAAATTGTCTCATAATATTAAATAGATAAAAAAAAGTTGGTAAGATGTTTTTAAATAACTGGCTAATAAGAGAGTTGAGTTTTTTTAAACATTAATTATTAAGCCTTTTTAATTATAAATACATTCACGATATTAAGAATGATCTCTACATCACTTTTTGCAATGAAAAGAATAGCACAATCATTGTCATGCTATAAATTTAGAAATCAACCCCAAAAATAATTTTTTTTTGCCTTTAATTGAATCAAATTAAAAATGCTATTGTCAAATTTATATGTATATTGATGCCTGCATAAAACGTCATAAAAATGAGAAAAAATTAAGTTGTACATATTTTAATCTATCACCAATCTGTCTTTCAAAAGATTTAAATTTTAAAACCAATAGAATATAGCTGATTAATATAAATAAAGTTTGGTGGAAAATCAGATACTTTCAATCTGTTCAATTAATTGAAAATTCTTTGACTAAATCAACAAAAGCAAGACGATAAGAATACCTTTATTTCAGTTTTTTAAAAATGTATTTGCTTTTTAATATAAACTATGTACACACTGCTTCTTAATTCTCTAAAACTATGGTAAGCATCTGATAACTATTTATTTATGACAAAAAGCAATCTTTTTAACAAAATTTTTAAAAAGTATGTTTGCAACAATAATAACAATTAATTTTTTTTTCTAAATAGTTTAATTAAGGCAATAACAATGTATCTAGATTACAAATTTTCTTGTTTGTATTCTGTGTGCTACATTCTAAAAATAATTGTATTGCATTTAGTAATGAGTTAGTATAAAAAATTATTTTGTTGATACTGTTTATGGCAGTAAGCTAATCCAAATTGTTTACTGTGGGATTTGAAAAAGTTTCCATGTTTCATCAAACTTGAATTTTGTTGACACAGTTTTGTCCCTTTCCTAGATTTTATTAATTGTTTGAGTAAAGTATGAATGGGAAACTGTAAATAGTTTCTTGCATCTTACCATCCAGATGGAGTATGTAAAAGAAATTGAGAGTCTTATGTTTGGGATGTCTCTTGTTTGGATACAGTCTTTTAGCAATATGATTTAATAAAAGTCCACCTTAGAGTTTTTATATATTATTCCTTTGGTGTTCCCTAATCCTATACATATATGTATTATGTGTTCATAAGTTTCCTTGTGCCTCTTATAGTTGGAGTATGTTGAATCAACATTGTTTATTTGCCTTTTATAGTTGATGAACCAGTTAGTAGGCAATGCTTCCAAATTTATCTACACCAGAAAGTCTAAGTATTTTTGGCTTAAGAGCCCAGTATTTGAATAGCAAGGTAATTCTATAGTTTGAAATTCCCAGTTTTTTTGGCTTTGTAGTATTAGGTTGAATGTTAATCATGTGATGGGCTTCCCAAATTTTGATTTTGTTTTTGAAAAAGTCTTCAGATATGTTAATATGTTGTTTCAAGATGTAAACTACTTGTTTTATCCAATATGCTTTTCTAAAGGGAGGGCAATCTGTTAGCTGAATTGGTTCTGTGATTTGAATATATCCATTTTTCTTATTAGGTTGTAAATTAGGGAGAGTGCTTTTTGAAAAAGTATTGATGGTAGGGAATGAAGGGACATTCTGTTTAATTTCTTGTGTTGCTGCATTTTATTAATACTGATGAAGACTATGTGTCCCTTTCAGAATATTCTTGAGCTCAGTTTGTTAATTTTCCTAATAAAAGATTCTGTAATCATCATAACTGAGAGGTAATAAGCGATCTTGCTCATGACTTTCATGTTTAGAAGGGCTACCTTTCCCTGATGGGAGAGATATACCCCCGAAAGTGTTTTTGTTATTTTGTCAGTTGATTGTAGTATCATCTCCTATAGTTCTTTGGACATTGCAGTTTAGGATTTAAAAATTGAATAACCCAAGAACTTCTGAGGTTCTGCAAGGAATTTAGAGTTAATCTTTTTTCCTGAGTATATTTTCCAGGTAGAAGATTTTATTGGGTTTATCTTGAAATTAGAGGTTCTGGTGAATCTGTTGAGTATTTCATATAATCTGTTAAGGTTGTTTTAATCTTTACTACTTTTATAAATTGCAATAATAAAAATCTTAAAATCTGGTAAAACAACCTCATGGGTCTACATATTTCTAAAAATATGAATACTATTGTTTGTTTAAAGAAAAGGTAAATTGTTGATAAGTGTATTTATTATTTAGAATATATATATTTAAGAGTTAGCTGGACAAAGATTGCCATTAAGAGATAAATTGGTTTTATTTAGTCACCCAATTCAGCCATTGATACATAGATTGTAAATCAGTAAAACAAATACCATTATTTCTTTCCAAATAATTCTTTATATGAAAAACATGTTTGATTTTTATTAATCCCATTTAATTTTTTTAATTCTTTTTTAACAACGCTAATTTCCAATTGTTTGTAATTTCCTTTCTTTTATAAGCTACTTTACTAAATTGAAGATCTTTGATCAATTTAAATAAGAAGATAAACTAGCTATCTTTAAAAGCCATTTTCTCAATTCTTATATCACTACTGAAAAGTAAATATAATACTCCTTTCAATTGCATAAAGCATCTTCATAATTATATAAAAGAGTTCTATACATAGATGTATATAATTATATTATGTTTTTAGTTTATATTATTTTCAAAACATCAAAACAAAGATCTAAAAAAACTGATTAGAGAAATAACTACACCTTTCATGAAATTTTAACCCACAGATGATTTTTGTCATTTATTGAACTACAGAATTTAAATTTCTATTTTTCTTTTGAAGCTATGCCATCAATTTATTATTTTACTAAGAAATAAAATTTAAAGGTTTTTCTGATCAAGTTACTAATATTAGAATCATTATCAAATGAACATTTATGGATTTTTTAATGAATCCAAGAATAGATAAACAATTTACAACATATTTTTTAAAATAATTTCATAACTCGGTAATATGGTAATCTTGAAAAAAATTATGGAAATTTAGAAAATATAGTTTATGTTTCTATGAAGTAATTATGGATTTTTTATGAATATGATTGAAATAGAACCTATAGTTTGTTGAACTGCCATACTGATATTAAAAATTACTAACTTATATGTTCAACAATATAAATTCATAAGTATATGAACTTATTTTGACATTTCATCCTAACTAAAACATAGTTTTTTTAGAAGCTATTGTTATGAATCATGTTTAATAGCATTTTTATCTAACTTATATTTATAATGGTTAATACATATATTGAGTAAAAGTTCAAAAATAGCAAACCATTTAAATTTCAAAGTATCAATACTATTTTTCTCAGTAACTTTAGCCCAAAATTTACTGTTTGTATTAGCATATGCATTAAAGTCATCAATGGAAAAAAAGTATTAATGTTATTGATGTAATAATAGTATCTTGGAGAAAATAAAATGTTTTCTTTCTAATAATTTTCTGAATCAATAAACATCAAATGATCATCATATCTTATGCTTGCTCTTAACAGACATTAAAACAGGCAAAACTCTCATATATGTATTGCCACTCAGTGCAAGCCAGAGTAATCAATGGATGCTCATCCAATATTCCCAGACTAGTTTCTGACTTGTGGTCTTTAGCAGTGAGGAGCCTTGAATCCGAGAACACTACACCTAGATCTTAGGATCTAATGCCACCCTCCAGCAGACACCTTTTATCTCTATTTAACTACAAAACTATGAGACTTAAATTGAAAACACTAATATTTTCAATCCAAGCCCATCAGCTTATATAGTCATATAGGTCTAAACTCAGTTCAGTACCCATACATTTTGGTGTCTTTGGTTCTTTAATAACCATAGCCACCACTATCCTATTAGACAGGATTGGTTTTAAGCCAATAAACATCACATGATCACCATTTCTTATGCTTCCTCTTAACTGTTATTAAAACAGGAAAAACTCTCATATATGTATTTCCACTCAGTGCAAGCCAGAGTAATCAATGGATGCCAGAAGGCTTGTGTGACAAAGGCCACAAGTCAGAAACTAGTCTGGGGATATTGGATGAGTCTGCACTAGATGAGGATTTTATGCACAAGCCTTCTGACATCCATTGATTACTCTGGCTAAACTGAGTGGTTTTAATTTTCTGAATCCAATTATAGAGTATAAACATTGATAAAAGGTGTGTGTATAACCAATGAAAAACATGTTTTAATACCTAGCTTTTTATGCTATATTTAGGAATTCCAAAATATTACAATAATACATCACAGAAAGTATTGTACCAGGAAGTGTATTTTTTATCCAGTGATATGCCTTCCCAAAAAGAACTCATTGATTTTTACCTATTCAATTAAACCATCTTTTGTTGGAAGTTATTTCAATATGAATAGCTATTCAATCTGAATTTTTGATAATCCTTAGCTACAAGTGCCATCAACAATTACAGATACTTCACATCAAGAAAATAAATTTAAAGATGAAGAGTTAAAATATATATGCCAGATATTGTACATATTCTTCTAAAACAATGTGATTTTTAGTATGTTAGAAAATCCAGAAATATAATTTAATAAATAAAGTTAATAGTAATTGAGACAAAATTTTGATATATTATGAAAGCAAAATATATTTTCAAAATAAATACATTAATCTTCTTGGCTTATATTCAATATGCCTTTAATATTAGCCATCAAATTATTCTTTTTAAAAAAAAATATTACTGATTTTCAAAACATAAATAGCAAATTAAAAAAATATTAAAAATTTAGTTGAACTTCAAAGAGGAGTCTTTATGTTTTACTATTTAATTTCCAATAATTAAAATAATTGTTTGCATTGCAGAAATACACCATGGGTATGCAAAACACATACATATATGCACATATACATGATAAGTTTTCCACTCTTGGTCAAGTTGATTAAATAAAAAAATGTTTATTGTGACCAAGTAATAATACTTAATCACTGTTGATGTTAATGTGCTATCATTTGTTCCTTGCACAATTTATTCTAGGACTTTAATATTTCAGCTGAATCATAAATTTTAGAGATTTTTTTAATGTATTTTTAAAATGCATGACTGATTGAATTCAAGATATACAAATTCCTATTTACTCAATCTGACAACATTGCAGACTACTTGAACACTTTCTTATTGAAAATAAGAAATTATATAGTGTTTTAAAAAACTTTTTTAACATTTTATTCTTTAATCACTATTTTTTTTATTTTCAATCAGAATTTTGAACTTTGTAATTGTTTTTAAATGTCATAATCTTTAAATATGAAATTTAAAATTTTAGTAAGTTTAAATTCAATTATTTGCAATAATGTTAATTTTTAGTTACTTGCATTATTCTCATTTATTTGATTAAAAAAAAGGTAAAAATTCTTTAATTTTAGTGTTATTGTTAGTTTTAGGATCAGTTTGAATAAAATGATATAAAATTTAAGTATTGGATGAGATTATTAATGTTATTAATGTTGGAAGATTTAATGTGGATGTGGTCTATTATTTTTTCTCCAAAGGGGGTTTAACAAGTAAATAGTAGAATATTACAACTAAGTGAGAATATCACTTGATCATCGATAATCATTTGCTATTGCTAGCCCATCTCAATATATAATTTGATCATCTTAATTTTAGAGCTATACCATAAATTTTAATGAGCTCTTTAAAACATTAAAATGCATTTAGAAATTTAGATATGGATATGAGATAGCGTATTAAAGTGCTTTCTTTATTGTTGGTATTTATTATTTTTATTTTGTGCACTTCTATAGTATAGTAATTGTGTTTTATAAATAACATTCTTAATTTAGGTGACCGTTAATTATACTATTAAATAGCATCTTTAATATGGCTATAAATGTCTGCTATATTTAAATGCCTGTTTCAGTTTATGTTTTGAAACAGCATATCATTGTTTTTTTATTATTAGCATATCATTGTTTGCAATTTATATCTAAAACGAGAAAATAAATGTTTGACACTAATTAACAATTTTATTTATATATAAGTTATATATTTATGAAATTTTTTGCATAGCACAATATAAATTATAAATATTTATTGGAATTGCTGTATTTTGTTTAAAAATATGTAGCATTCAATTAAAGAGTATGAATAGAAATACATCAACTTTTTTGTAATTTATTAATGTATTTATTATAATTATCTTTTTTATTATTATCTAGATATATAAAAAAATAAATCTTTGCAAAAGGAGTATTTTGTATAACTGGTGCTATTTTGATTATTAAGATAAACATATAAGGATATTATATAGACACTTGTAATAATTTTTGTAAAGAAATATATTTTTGCTTGCATTGGAAGTGAATTAACAATTGTGATGTCAGATAAGACAATTGCAAGAATCATTCATCATTATATATATATATCCTTCCCGGCTAAAAGTGTTTTTAAAATTGAGTATTAGAATAAATAGATTAAGGAGACTGCAATGACTATTTTTTTACTGATGTTAATCAAGAGTTACAACTTAGTCGTAGTATTTTATTGCTTAGTTATGTCTACTTTTCTTTTGACGGAGAATACATATACATATATCCTGCACTTACTTTTCATGATTTTAGCACACACAACATTTTATACAAATTGAATAAAACAAAAAAAAATGTTTCTTAACAAATTAATATACTTTTCAATAACTTTTTCGACACTTTTTATAATATATATTCACACATACAGAACATGCTTATTTTTCTATTTTGAAATCCTACTTTTAAAATATTTTAAAACTGTTTTCTTTATCAAAAAAAAAAAAATTCTTAATAAAGATTATTTGTTAGAGAATGGTAAATATAAAAAAACAAAATAACCTCCTTTTTTATTAATATAGTTTATTAATACAAAGAAAAATATCTAGTTGTAATCAGAATAAAATTTATTACTGTGCATATTTATATGCAGACCAATAAATTTCCAGATTTCATTTTCTTTTTAAAAGATTAATGTGAAATATATTTTGAACCAACCATATTCTTTGATCTTTAGGAGTGTTGCATCATGGTTTGATTATAAGAATTTGCTATCATATATGCTAAAAATGTTTGTTGGATTCAGATGTCACGACGCAAAGATCTAGGCCAAAGACAATGTCGTTGATAGCAGCAGAACTTTTCATTCTCCATCCAAGGTTTTAGCAATTTATTGTCTGTATTTTGATGTCGAGACCTGCCCTGGATTGAAGCTAGGGTGGGGATGAATGTAGCGGCAAGCATTGATTGGTTGGTAGGCATGTTCCATGTTGTGCTTTCATGATTCATCACTTTGTCTCCTTTGGCCTTTTTTCTGACTTGTGCAAAGGATAAATGATGAAATGTTTGCAACTTTGTCAAAAAATAGACTAAGCCAATGTAAAAGAAATAATGACGAAACAAAATAATTAAATATTTTTTTTCCTACACATAACACACATATGTAAAACCCACGCGCACACAAAATAAACGTGTTAAGAAACATATATATATATATTTAAAGCACACATTTAAATACATGCGTAAAAAGTCTTATTATACATAAGATATTACTAAGAGTGTGCAAGCATATATATGAAACAGTATTTTTTTAATCAAAAAGTTTTTTTTCCCAAAAGTAATAAAAGGAGCTCGTGATTTTTTTGAAAAAGTATGTCAGCATAACATTTATATATAAAAACACTATAATTTAAGTTTTAGAAGAAATTTTATTTAAGGAAAAATGAATACATCTATAGATATTTCAATTTAAAGGTATATATATACAGATAATTCAATTTAAAAGAAAAAAAATAATACAAAACTAATCAAAGAATACCACAATAAGTATTTTTAATAGCATTCAGTAAATTATACTATTATTAAAAACATTTACAATAAAACAGAAAATATAGCTCATTAGAGATTAGAGCAATGATGAACAAGTGACCAAGTGGTTGCAAAAATATCTGATGGGGTGATTTTTTAATCTCTTTGTTTTATTGTCTCTCATTTGTTTTTAAGTGTATTAAAATTTCTTGCATTACTAATGTAAAGATAGCACTCCATAATGCATATGGTGTAAATGGTGTACTTCTTATTTCTGTGAAGAAGGTATTTGGAAAAAAACCTACTTTTTCTGATATTTTTTGTAATATAATATCAAGTGTATTGTAGGCTACTACAGTTAAAGAATGTATGTTCTTTGTTTCTCTTCTGATCTGTGACACAATTCATATATAGTGTCAATGTTAAGTATGTTTCTCTCATATTTCATAAAATATAATGTTAGTAATGACTCACATGTTTGTAGAAAATCAAAAAAATTGGACTCGAGTGTCCAATACTTAAATCTATATATTAGCTGCTTATTATTAATGCCTAGCATTGGAAAATCTGACTTATAATTTGTGTTTGTGTGTAGAAGTAATATATATTCTAGTAATGCCATTTGTCATGTGGGAAAGTTATGTTAGGGTTAGTTATTAATTTAATAGGTTCTAAGATTGCATGCAGATATTTTGTGTATGGAGGCGTTTGTCTGTGTTATTTTAAGAGTAACTTCTAAATGTGGGTATATTCTTGTCATGAAAGATAAAAGATTAATAGGTTTTTGTATCATAAATACATGAATAGAATGTAGTCCTAGTCCATTTAGCTATGATATTGCATTTGGCTGAGTAAGATGGTCACTATTTTTTTTTCTCATAAAAGTTTTCTACACAGTGAATAAATCTTTGATGTAAAGGATTTTGTGAAGACTATAATCAGTGTATAATAAGTAATTTTTGTAATAATCAGCATGTTTAGAAGTGATACTTTTGAATATAGAGAAAGATATGCATTTGAGAGGGAGGAAATGGTCCATTCTATTGTTTGAATTAGTGTGTTTTTTTTATTTCCCCTCTCATAGCCATGTAAGTCAAATGAAAGGGGAATCCTAAATAGACTACAGGTTAACCCTGAAATATATTTTTATGTGTTTTGCCTGTATATATACACCATGCTCATATGTTAAATTCTAGTTTATAGATGCAAGTGTATTCATATAATATATCAGTTAATGTTTGTATTTGTTTTTTAATTGTTAGAAAAACTTTTATATCATCCTTATAGGCTATGTAGGCTAAAAATATGGCTAAGTGTGGGTATATAAATCCCTGGGAGCTGTTTTTTCAATGGTATTATGCAATTGATTTATGTATGTGGTGAATAGCAATGCACTAAGTTGACACCTTTGTGAGATTGTTCAGTGTTGGTTTGTGTTTCTTAAGCTGTTTAGGCAAAAAAATTTAAGACTACTTTTAAATATATATTTTTGATAAACAAAATAATAACTGCATCACTTCCACTTTATATTATTAGATATACTTCATACATCTTCACAAAAGAAAGAATTTATTATAGTTTATAATTATATTGCATGTAGATAAGATTATAGTGAAAATCTTTTAGCACAGGCAAAAATTATATACTCATAGCAATCTGGCAATCATGCAAATGTAATTAAAAAAACAGCAAAGAGTTGAAATTATATCAGTTCAGTACATACATTTAAAAAAGGCTGAACTTCAAATTTGATTTAAGATTAATAGCAAAAACATCAATAACTTTAGCCTTTTACTGATTAGTCAGCATCTTAAGCAGCCATTCACAAATTGGTATGGTTATTCTAATTCCAAGAATAAAAGTTAATAAATAAATATTTATAGTAGTTTTATACAAAATAATAATATTTTACTAAAGATGGATTTTATGATAACTGTACAACCAATATGTGAACAATAAATGCATCAACATAAACTGTACTAGTCAATTATTATGAGTATTTGATATTTTATAATGTCTTTTAAGTTCTTCTTTAAAACTTTTTTTTCACAAACTCTTCAATGTATTTTATTTTATTTTATATATCTTCCCAATGAAAACAATCAACATTACATTTTTTTAGACTGCCTTTGAAATATTTTTACAACATAAATAGAATCTTCCATAAATTTCAACCTCAACTTTATCATAAAAAGTATTGTATTGTTCATTCATTTCACATTTCCAATGCACCAAAAGTAGGATTATAATATTGGACTCTAAAATATCAATCAAGAAAGTTGAAGAACAAATTAATTAAACTTGTGACATTGCCATTATGTTTTTAAATTTTTATGAACAATCCTTAAATAAAAATTTTCTAATTGTTTTATGCTACATCAGTAGGATTTGTAATGAAATATCCCATCTTTTAATATGATAAAATCAACAGCAACATACTGGAGTCTGTATGTACCTCTTTATCCAAATCTGTCTTTCTGTTTAAAAAGCAACCATCATATTAAAGTGTCCCACATTTTAAAGTTTATGCCCTTAAAAATTAAAAGTTACTTAAGAACATTTTTTATTACTAGCTGGTAATAAACTTGGGGTTTTTTGAACACTAATTATAAAGCAATGTCTTTATATATTGAATTCAAAATAGTAAGAATATTTTTTAGATCGTCTTTTTTTAATTGACAAAAATAATACAATCATCACCATATTATTAATCCAGAAACCAAGAAGATGAAATTCTTGTTTTTAATTGATTCAAATTAAAAATTCTGATTTAAAACTAGCATCACCTATTAATCTCTAATTTTTTAAGATATCTATAAACTATTTGAAAGACAACTATCATAAAAATTAAACAATGCTGAAACAAATACAACCCTTTGTTTAGCACTAGTTTTCATTTTAATTATCCCATATTTTTCATTTATAATATTATCACTTACTTTCATTCTATCCTATCTAAGGAGTATAATATAGATAAACTGGTGGACAACTAATTTCAAAGAATGGCAAAGATCTGTTTGATGACTTGTGTTAAATGCCTTGACCAAATCACTCTTTTGCTCTCTACATGTTTCTTTCATTTGCCTGGGAAAAAACCATGTCTATAATGTTTCTTGATTTAATAAACCACAATGAGTATTTGGTAATTATTTAATTATAAATAGAAGCAACCTTTTGAACAAAATCCTCAAAATTAACATTACTATTGTGTTCAATAATGATAGTTACTGCAATCATAACTAGAATCAATATATTTAACAAAATTTTTAAAAGTGTCTATGCTGTAATGTAAAATAATGATATTATACTATAATTACTAAAATCATATTAATTCCCTTTTTTAAAAAAAATTGGAACAGTATAGAAATGCATGAGTTTCAATATTTTTTAAAGCTAAATACCACTATCATAAGTTTTACCTGGTATCTTACCAGAATCTGCAATCTATTCTATTATCACTGATGAATACCACAGCTAAAAATTAGTTGAGAATGCAGTAGACAGAGATTTTGATGCACAAACCTTCTGGAATCCTTGAGTATTATTGCTTGCAACTGGCTGACACTACTTTATAGAGAAATTTTACTGTTTTAACAGCTTGTTTAAACATAAAAAATAATGATTATGTATTGTTTTAATAGTTAAATACCAATCCTGTCCAAAGAATGATGATGACTATAGTTATTAAAAAACTAAAGACTTCAAAATGTATAGATACTAAAGCAAGTTAAGATCTGCATAACTATATAAGCAATTGACCTTGGATGGAAAATTTTGTTGCATTTTCATTTTAGATTTATAGCTTTATAATTAACTAAAAAAGTAAAAGGTGGCTGCTGAAGGGTTGCATTAGATCCAAAGATCTAAATGTATAGCTCTCATATTAAGGCTTTTCATTGATGAAGATGACTAGCTGGGACATGGATTGGTAATGCTCAATGAGTAGACACTAGATAATGGAAATTTTGATGCACAAATTTGACAGTATCCATTGATTACTATGGCTTGCACTGGTTGGCATTAATGTAAAAGATAGAATTGCTATTATTTTATGATTGTGTGGTGTTTTAGTGGTTTTTATTATAAATAGTTGTTTTAATTTTGTTAAATTGCATATCTTTGTCCAAATAAGTAGTCAAATGGTTATAAAATTAAAAGTTATTATTTTAATTCCTATATCATTATCCAAAAGGCAATCAAAAATATTTCTTCACCCCACTCAAAATATTATAATCATCATATGAAAGAATTATGATATTTATTTTATGTCCATATTTTGCAGTTTAGTTTTGTTTCTAGGTTGTAACTATAAAATAAGAAAAAGTCTAAAGTACATATGCCAACTTTCTTATTGGCATATGAAAAAAAATATTTTTTTTCATTTTATTTCACACAGATGTGACCCTTACACATAATTATATCATTTGTTTATAATTGTTATTATATTTTTAATGTTTTTGAAAAGTTGTAATCTTATATAAGACAGTGAACATGAACATAACATTGAAGTCTATTGGGTTTTTTTTATTTGCATAGATAATTTCATTGTTTTTAAATTATTTTCATTTCTTAGAATTATATTTAAAAAGATTTTTCACTAGAAAACATAATAATTTTTTTTTTGTCACAAACATATTCAAGATTAAGGCTTTAAATATAAAAAAATCAATTTTACATTTACATCTTAATGAAGATTAAGCTTAATGGTATGAACTTTTTAAAAATTCTAATTTTTTAATACCAAAACAATTTATTAGTTTATTTATATAAATCTATTATTAGGTCTGATTAAAAGTATGATATTTTCAAAACAAAATATGTGCTTTTTCTTTGAAGAAAGCCATTAAAACTAAAGATTATTTTTTTTGAATTAGTTTTGCACTAATTGCTTATGCTTAGAGAATTGGGTTTAGAATAAAGAAAAGGAAAATTATGTTATACTTAGTTAAATATAATCAAAGTAAAACATTTATATCTATAATAAATCTGATTTTTAATAAAGCTACATAATTACAAATGTAAATCTTATGACAATAGTTCAGGCTTAATTACACCAATAAATCTACAATCTGATGTCAAAGCAACCTGTTAGCCTTGACAACATATTGAAGATTTACTAGGAAGATAAGGAAGTTTTTATATGATATATATGAATATCAATTGTCCAAAGAAAGCAATTTGTTATCAACTGAAAAGAAGTCCTTTTATCTCTCTTTGAGGCCTTAGAGGAACTATACAGTACACATTCCTAATAACAATTCTATATGTCCTTTATCATTGTAGCTGTTACTACCATGGGATCATTCATATAGCAAATGATCATAGAAAAGTTACTCAACAACATGCATTGGAAAATTCACTAGCTTTTTATATGTAAGTTTAAAATATAAAAAAGCACGCCAGTTTGTGTTCTCAGTGGTTTGATAATTCTTAACTGAAATGTTTCTTTTTGAGCAGGATAAATATGAGTATAAACAAACTTTTTTATAGATGATTATGGCTTTTAATATTATGAGTGTATAAAGTTACAAGCCAAGGCATGGTGAGCAACTGAACATAAGGGTTGCTATGCAGTTAAAGATTTTCATTTGATGATGCCCATTTATACTGCAGATCACTTTCAAGTAAAGAAAGATAACACAAATTAAAAGATTAACTCTCTATAATTAAATGAACCATTGTTGGATTTTGTGATGTTTAACACAAAGATGGAGAATCAATTGATTAAAAAATAGTTGTAATAAAGATCTAAATATTGCATGCATAAGTGGAGCAGGATTTATTACAAATAAAAGTAAAAAACAATATTATGGTCATTGACAGCAGTGCCAAAACTAATTATATAAATTAATGAAAGATATCAAATGTAGATAATTCATATTTATGTCCTTGCAATAAAGAAGTAGTAAATTTTTATATTGATGTACAAAATGCTTTTTAAAAAACCAAACATTTTAAAATTGCCATGGGAGTCTTTAGTGCTAAAATTGGTAATATGACTGAAAAATGAGTTTTTAGAAAAAGAACAACTATATATTACACATGGTACTCAAAAATGACCAGAATTTTATAATAAAAAATGTTATAAATTTAATATCTTTCAAATTACTATTCAGATGATGCAATACACTGGTCTAAACATAAATTTTATTTTTCAAAGTAGTCCAGAATTACTTGAAAAGTGATGCCTTTTAACAATTTACTTAAAACTAATTTGGTTTTTAATTAATTAAAAGAACAAGATGAATTTTAAAATGTTTTAGCACAATAACTGTGGATTTGTAGGTTATAAAAAGACATTTGATTCTGTAAGCATTTCTCTGATAATTAAACCTCTAAACATCACATATACTGTATGAAAAGTTTTGCTTTATATTATAATTAAGCCTTTGGATCATCAAGATATATACCTGAAATACTGTCATATTTTACTAGATATTTATCAAAATGTAATAGCAATAATGATAGTAAGGAAATTAACAGCTATACAAAAGGATGATTCTATATTTCCAAAACTTTTTGTATAAGTTTTATGAATATTGTTTTTTAGGTTAAAATAAAAAGCTAATATAATAAAAATTAATAGAGATCACTTAAGTCATCTAGATTTTGTAGATGATGTGGTTGCTTTTGTAAATAATACTTAAAGCTTCAGAAATTGTTGGAAGAATTATCAGATGAAAGTAAAAAAATAAGATTAGACATAAACATTAAAAAATACTAAAGTAATGGTAAATGGACTTTCTCAGAAAAACAAAATAGAGATTGATAATAACAAATTAGAAAAATTAATAGCTACAAACACTTTTGTCAAGTTATTAATATAGATGCAAACTTAAAATTGAATGAAATACTTGTGATTGAAATAATATCAATAGGAAATATGCTTATGTATTCAAAAATATAGTTTTGAAATATATGTGGTTAGCTATTTTTTAATGAATTTGAAACCTGAATGCTTCATAGAAGATCAATATAGAGACCTCAAAGCACTCAATAAAAAATTGAGAGACGTTTGTTAGGAATAACAAGAACAAATCAAAAATGAAATATTTAGTGATAAAACAAACATGTATCACTGACATCTTTGAAAGAGTTAAAAAGATGGAATGGAGATGACTAGATATATTATTAGAAGAGGTAATAATATATGAATAGTTAAAGTTTTATTTGGATCCCAAAAGATTTTAAAAAGACTGGAAAGACATCACATGTGAGATAGATGGATGAAATATGGATATTTGCTAGTGTGTTATGTAAAAGAGAGGCTATTAATTGAAGAAACTGGACTAAGCTTGGAGTGTCTTTCATCCAGCAATGGATGATAATAATTAATGATATACATTGTTTGACAAATAAATCATATTTCTAAGAACATCTAAATAACACTTTTATAATATTTAATAATAGTATTTTCATTGTTAATTTTAAAAACTAGTTTCATTTGTAGATTTATACTTTTTATCAACATTATTAATCATTCACAAATTAATATAGTCATTTTAACTTCAAGAGGGAAAAAATAGAAATGAGTTTTGCAATTATCATTCAAATAAATAAAAAATATTTAAGAAATACAAGTATGTCTAATATATATACTAAAGAAGCTAATACATTACTCTATTTATTTGTTCTTATACATGAATTTTTTCTACAGTATAGGCTTTTTCATACCTGCATTCCAATATGTAATATATAAGGGGGTTGAACTCAGACTTTCATACGATCCTCAATTATCACGCTATCTCATACTTCTGACACACTTGATCCCACACATGATGAAAAGATAAATAATCACTAATAGACATATTTCGTGCTAATCCAGCATTTTGAGTTGGTCCAGATTATCAACTCCACATATATATACAATCAATGCTCAGCTTATATAATTTTCTTTTTTAATTTTTGCAGCAAACATTTTTTTTATTATAGCTCTCCTTTATATTCTATCTGGAGCTACATTCTTCCTATACAAATGACCAATACTGCTCTTCTTTATAATATCTTCAAGATAATCTTAAATATATCTTTAATAGGGATGGCCTCTCCGATGAAAACACTTTCCATATTTTCATAAAAAAAATTTGAAAGTTTGTATTGATAATTTTTTTCACATGTTTAAGTTAAAGAAAATGAAATTATATAATAGTGTGTTTTATAGAATCAAATTTGATTTAACTGCAGTAGATTTGTTTTATAATTTTATTTTAAGTTGTTTATAATTGTATTATAAGGATGCTTTTCTTTTTTTTATGATTATAAACAAAATTCATTGTTTCTAATTTAAATTAGATTACATATTTTAGTAACTTTTTATTTTATTTTTTAAAATCACACATTTCTCTAATTTACATATAAAACTTTTATAAGAATCTGGATATTTTCCAAAAGCTGTGATTTCATTAAAGTTATAGAAACTATTATTTATATGTCTTATTACTTTTTTTTTATGTTTCATTATTTGCCTTTTTAAAACAATGTGTTTGAATTTGCAAGTAATGATAAAATCCAGAAGTAATTTTCCATCATTGTTTTTTCATTCTTCTTCCTTCTTATTAAAAAAACAACCCATGCAAACAAAAAGTTTTTAAAATGTAAATGAATAAAAATATAAATATTTTAACACAATTTAAATACTAAATAATGTTATATAAATAAAAGATAAAGAAATTATATATATACTGTTTAAAAGGCTTTAAAAATAGAATATACCATATGTTCAAATCCAGGTTAAATAAAATTGAATTCTTTTCAGGTTTAGGATTTTTTTTTCATGAAGCTTTCTCTTTGCTAACTCAGCTAATTTTCCAATATGGCAATTTTCACTGGTCATCTCTGAGAACCTGTTGGAGAAGCTTCATCTTTCCATTAATCTGTACCAACACTTGTTTTTCTGCCTTTTAAAAATAGCTGTAAAATATTCTATGAAATTTTAAGCAAGTGTTAAATCCAGCAAGATGATGATGATGATGATAATAATAATAATAATAATAATAATAATAATGATATGTATTATAATTTCATGCCTAGTCATATTTATATTTAATTTATTATAGAGTGAGAAGGGGGGGTAGGACAGCATTATGCAATCTATAATGGTAATTTTAAATAAATTTGTAAAAAAAAAACCACAAAAACATATTTTTTTTTCATCATTGAACAAAAAAAATCATTTAGAAACTACTTTTATATATGTACTTAATATTTTGTTCCAAACACTAGGAAGGGGCAGCTTTAACCATATAGAATTTAACAATATTTAAATATAAATATTTTTCTAAATAAAAGTTAAAAAAGTCTTACTTCAACTACATTTGGGATGTTTAGATTTAACTTGAAATAAAATGGTAGGAAGGGTCCCCTTGCTGTAAAAATAGGGATTGATTTAATTAATTTCTGGACATTTCCCAAATGCTTTTATTTCAAGTTAAATCTAAAAAATTCAATCATGGTTAAAAAAAAAAACAATTATTTTTTTTAGTGCACAATCAGTAAAAGCATTTAATATATAAAAAAACTATCTATTATTTTTAAGTTTTTAGTATTGGCACAATGAATGAAAATGTAAAACTACATTATACTTTAAATAGACTGGACACTTATTAGTTGATATATATAAAAACAAAAAAAAGACTTATAAATCCAATAAATAATATAATATTTCAACCAGCGGACTGGTTTTCATCAGAAAAAAAAAATACACAGTAAAATGGCGATAATCAAAAATTACAGATTTAGTAAAAGATTAAAAATTTAACAAAACCCCCCTGATTGGTCACAAAATCTAACACAGAATATCTACCCAATCAATGACAAAATTCAAAAAAAAAAAAAACTACATTCCCTCCTAATCAAGCTTAAATTCTATTTAAATTAAAATATAAAAATAAAAAATCCAAAATTAAAAATTAAAATTTACATATGTGCATACATAGAAAAATTAAACTATGCTCACATACAAAAAATAGCTGTGCTCACATTAATATTCATTAAAAACTAAAATACTTATACATTTTAATCAAAAATTATAGTTAGTGCAAAGTACAATAATTTATAACTAATTATTTATCTATAAACCAATTAAACACAGATATTAAACATCCATGTAACCAATCTTTACATAAAAAACCTCATATAAGAAAATTTTCACATAATAAACACACATATAGAAATCATTTAGGAGACCAGGTAACCCAGAGATGTAATAGTTCCAGTGTTCAAATTCAATCCATGTGGTTCTAAGGTCTTGAATTTATATATATATATTACTAGATATTTCTGTTATAAGTTAAAATGTATACCTCTCATGTATATATCTTATTTTTTATATGAACATAATAATATATGTGATATGTGTATATAAGTGATTAAAAATATGAAATACTCTTTTAAGTGAGAAGTGTTTCATATTTTGACAGTTTTTATTTTTATTTTAAAAAATTGTTTTAAATAAAATTATATTATGTAATGGTAAGATTTGTACATCCATGCAACAGAATACAGAGTATGGGTAAAACACTTTAAAGCTGACTGAATCTAGATAGCAAGACTTAGATTTTGCCCAACCCTCAATCCAATCATCATACTCCATGATTCAATATCATATGAATGACATTTCCTAAGTTACCCATGAGTTTCAACTTAATCGTGGGGCGGCAGTAACACAGAGTGGAGCAACAGACTTGAAAATTGACACAATGACTAAGTAAATTAATAATATGTTTATCAACATCTAGGTCTAATAGATTAATATACTCATATATAAAATGATGTACAGGTAAATCAGTGTGGAGTTGGATGTGAATTGGTTTATGAGCAATAAAGAAATAGAAATGAGTTATATTTTAAATAACAATTTAATTAATAAAATAAAATAAATCATAAATAAAACACACAAAAATTATATAATCAATACATGGAACATTATGATCATAGGTGCTATAAATTATAAGATTGGCAGTTACATATCTCACTATACATATTTAATAAGATTATCTGCAGTAGTTAATGTTATGATTATATTTAATATGCAAAACCCTAGTGAACTTGCAGCTTGCTAAATCACAAGGAACATATTAGCCAAAGTTATAACTGAACCTACAGCACTTCTATACCATCTGTCTATATATAACAATTTAGGAGTTGAGTGCATAGTCAGGCTTAAAGATACACAGGTTAGCATGTTAACCAGGATTAGAGTTCAGCCTATTGCTGAATAATATTTAATATAAGGGAGTGAGAACTGGTTTACTCTAGGTTTACTTATACATACTATGGCACATATTAAAATACTAATAAAATAATCATGTTGTGAGTGGGGCATTATTTACAGGCTTCAGAATCAAATGCTCAGTGCACTATGACCAAATGACTTGCCATAAATATAGGAGCATTAAAAGTTTAGAGAGTCAGATAAGCTTTTAATAAACAACTCTGATCCATATGTTCCAGTTCTAAGATATGTTGTTTTAGCCAAACTAAATGGAAGAGCATGACCTCTGCCAGTGACTCATCAGAAAACATGCAGCAAGCAGATAATGTGCAGTATGTACTTGGTAAGAACACACTCACAACATATACATATATCAAACAAGAATCATTTAACTAAATTAACATGCCTTAAAATAGATAGTATTTATTTGCATATCTATATAACCCAGCTCTCAAGATTAGTATTTCAATCATACTATGTTTAAGGACTAATTATCTTAGTAACCTAGCTTAAACTGCCAAACCTGCATCTTTAATATATAATATAAACTAAGGAGGAAAAAGCATATTGGTGAGCAATTAATGATAAACTATTATAAATATGGTTTAATAATATCCCTGTGGCTAATTCCTCTAATATACATATTATACATATAGAAAGTCATAATTCATAACTATAGCTTAGCAAGCCACAACTTAATTTAGGATGTGACTGATTACTAATAAATTAATAAATAAAAATTAGTCAGTCTAAATAATAACAAAATCTCAAAAGAGTGAGTTAGGATTTATAATTCAAATATTTATTAAAATGAAGATATGAAAATATCTTCACAAAGAAATAGACTAAAATTATATATGTATACTCGTGGTTTCGAGTTATTTGGCATATTAATATTACATACAATAATAAAATGATAAAATCTTGAAAGTATATTAAAATAGAATAAATAGGCATAAAAGAACTCAATAACTTATAGCTTAAATTAAGTTATTACCATATTTTACCTTTAAAAAGAGTGATTTTCAAATTATAAGTTTTAGCTTCAGACAAGATTGAGCTTTATATTAATTTAAGAATTTATCAGGTTTAGTTACAAAACTTAAAAAAACAAATTATAAAGGTTGATTCATTATATGGCTTGCTTAGATACATATTGAGAAGTTAGCAGTTTTTAAACAGACCTTTGTGGTAGTTAGAAATGTTACTGATTTTCTTCATTGGAGCTTCAGGCCCTCTGGACGGCGATGTTGGCTTGGATAGATGTCTTGGTTTTCATTGAGATATTCTTACAACAGGTTGCTTGGCTGCGACTCTATTCATGGCATTTTCAAGGGACCACAGACTACCACCTTCCACAAGAAAAATGACATCTCTGCTCTCTATTCCACTATGTTAAAGTTTACACAAGCATGGATTCTACTGACCACACTGACATTAACAATATAGTATATATCTTTGATTATAAAAATTATACCTTTTTACTCCTGTCCATCTGGTTGTTTACAAGTTTATCTGCTGCTGGAAAACGCATTAGCACATCTTCAAGATTTAACATATTTAATTCTTAAATTCTAACTTTAGTTTTATGTTACTTTTTGCACTTCCATTTATATTGTTAATAGTTCCAGTCAAGTGCATAATATTTACAACTTAGCTAATTTTAAGAGGATGTTATCATGAATTTAAGATTTTAAGTTTAGACTCATGCCATACTAGTGCAGGTGTGGTGATCTATTTAAAGTTGTTTAGTACAAATTAAAATAAAAACAGACTTTATAATCAGTATAAAATTAATTCTTCTACTATATATGTAGGATGGTGGTACCTGGAATACATTTATATATATATTGAAGCAGTCGGATCTGAGTTCGATCCTAGCTTCATGACCTCTAGCCATAAGCCCACTTTAAACCCTAGTACTAACCTTAAATTTCCGATGCAATGGGGATTTATACGTTCAATCCACGCTAATTTCCATAAAGAATAACTTATTTCATAAATGTGTATTCAAATAATTAGTTTCAGATTTAAATTGATCAATTCTATTAATAAATTCATGATAGAATTATTCATGAATTTATATATTATAACTGCGTGGATTGTGCATATATATTTGTAAATATTTAAATATATATAATTGTTTAAAAGTTTAATTGCGTTGGGAATGTTTGATTTTATTTTTAAATAAGTTGTTAAAGTTTAATGATTAAAAGATACATTCTTTCGATAAGCTTTCAGATTTTCCCTTTCAAAAACAACAGTTAAAGTTTTATTAATTAGAAAAAAGATAAGGATTTCCTAATTAAAATCATTTTCTGATTTTAAGAATTCATTTTCTAATTAGAAAATGAATTCAAGTTAATGAGTTTGAAAGCCTTATCGAAGGAATGGATCTAAAAACAACCAATGTATCTAAAAATATTGATAATGAAAGAAGCGCTAGCCTGAAGGCATCAGAGAGGACAGTATATATAGCTCTAAAAAGTTTGGAAAAGGGAAGCTATCTTTGTTGTAGAGAAGTGCAGTCAACTCTGTGTGTTTTTAAATTATAAAATTAAATAGTGTTTCAATCATGGTGAAGGGCTAAAACGTTAGAAATCTGGCTATTTGTTCCTGAAGTCCCCTAAAAATCTTCAATGAAGCTGCTGAATCTTTTCTGGACCAATCGAATTATAAAAAGCCACTAAAATGCTGTTCAAGAAACCGACTAAATGCATGCCTACATTTTTACCAACCTGGACGTGTAAACTAAGAACCAGCCCCGGAAGAATTGGGTAATTGTTTCCAAATGAACCTTAATCTTTCTGGCCAGTTTCAAACTTTACTTTACACTCCCTTTTAGAGCTCTTTTATTCTTTAATGTAATAATCTTTATAAAACCTTTTATTCATGCTACTGTAAACTTATATCATAATTCTCTCAACCTCAGGTCTTTAAACTTTCTCTTTTCTTACTTGGCAGTTCATTTATTATATTATATATATATATATATTTGTGTGCTTTATTAATGTCGTTTATTTTTAATTATATGCCAATAATCTTTCGACTCGATGAGCTCCTTTGTTCCATTTGCCTCACGCAAATAATATAATATTAATTCTAATAGTAGTTCTCATTCATTAGAACTAAATTTATAAGTTCTATCAATCATTGAGTCGAAAGAAATTATTACATGTTTACTATTTTTATAATTGGCTAATAATAAATTATTAGCTCCATTTCCAATCTATGCCCCAGCTATTTTCTCATGTTTACCAATATGTATTTATTCCTATATATAATCTTAAAATGTTTTCTGCAAAAGGGCCAATAAAGGAATCAAATATATTCTAATTCAAATTTCAGTTAATTGCTATTTAGATTCAGGAAGGGCATGATGATTGGGGCATAATTAATATGATTTGCAAATACTTTAAAATGGTTTTCGTTAAAAGCTTGTTTGACTTTAATTAATTGATCAAGTCATCATGTAGAGCATTCTATATGGGTTTTAGTATTCAAATGATGACTATCAAGTCATCATCTTCGAATGTTGCTGACGTAGGGCAATCTTCTGCTCCGTTAGGTTGGTTGGTGATCATATTTCTGTTATTTAAATTATTGAGGAAGAAAGCCCTCTCCTTTTCATATTAGTCAAAGGGCATAAGACTTGTCAGATGCAAGCCACCACAGGACTTCGATTATTGACTAGCTATCGTCTTTCAATTTCACTTTATAGCTCATAATTCGTCAGCACCGTTACCTCTCTGTTCCAGTAAAGCCCACCCTGATGCTCGTAATTCGTGATGAAGTGATTTAAATTAAAGTCCAACAAATTCTCCGTTTTATCTCAAAATAAGTTTCTAATAAAAACTAAAGTTATGCCCTAAAATACGTATCTTGTTCTTCATGAATGGATTTGCGAATGTGAAAATAAATATCACATTCTTTCGTATAAAATTAGAGTAAAAATTTTCTTTATTAATGAATACCTTTATCTGCCTTTTATTTTCTTGTTGGGAGCATAGACATAAAATTCCAATATTGCGTAATATTTGTTGGCATATAATAAGGACCGCCACTCTGATTATAATTATAAACTTTGTTTAAGGACTAGAATTAATTAATTTAATTTTTATTTAAAATCCAAACCAAACAAATTATTATTATTAAATATTTTCTAAACACACTTGGTTTCTTAGTTCTTAATTCATTTATAATTATTTTAATGTGAATACTCACTGTCTGTGTTGGCAACCCGAACATATACATATGATTCGATTTAAAAATTATCTTTGTTAATTGATTAACCAATATTAGTGTCAGTTCAGGGGTCTCTGATCCTCACCAACCGTTGAGCTAGTTTCTTGGCACATAGCATTGTGCCATCGATTTATGCTAATCTGAGCTGGTGAGTTGGGTTTGAATTCAGTTTTGGTTCAGCTGAGTTTGGATCCGACTTGCAATGTAGGTGGTGGGTTTTTCGACTGGTACAATATATATATATATATGTGATTCAGTCAACATAACATACAAAATGCCTAATAATATAGATTAAATTACTTTTAAAAACTATGTGACTCATAAAATAAACATATACCTGTAATATATATATATGTTGATTCGTTTACAGATTTACACATATCTGTGTGCAATCATATATATATATAGAGTCATTTAAAGTTGTTTATATAGGTACTCTGGGAGGGTTTTAATCTGGCACATATATAGGTGTGAGGGTAAAATAAGTGAAACAGGCAAGTCATCAAAATTGACTGTTTCAATTATAAACAACTTTCTTATTTAAATGAAGCTTGCAATTGTGATAAATAAAATCAATAGTGAGCATTATTTAAAACCTTTTCCCCACTCTTCCTAGCTATAAAGCTAAATGAACTATTAAAAAAATTAATGTGTCCTGTCAGTTTCATATACATTTTAAACAAAAGTACAAAATTTCAACAAGTTGTATTGAATTTAAATGTATTAAATATCAATTTTAAGATGATATAAAAATGTTAGTAAATTGAAAAAAAATCTTTATATCACCCTCTCATAATTCTTATTTAATACAAATAAAAATTCTAAGAACAATTTTTAATTGTGCTACATAAAATTATTGAATATTTTTCTATCCTCTGTTCTATGTCTAGAAACTTGGTGACCTACTAAAAATATGAGTGTTCCATACAAATTAGGCTGGTATTATTTAGTTATATACCATATTTCAAGCAATTCTATTAAATTTAAATATATTAAATACCAATTTTAAAATTTTATTCTAACAAAGATTAAAAAGTAACAAACAACCAAACTGATTTTCAATTTTAATAAAAGCCTTTAAAAGGCCAAAGATCTCTAATTTGTATTTCTACAGAATCAATATTTCCATTCCTCTTAACTATCATTATAACTTAATCTATAAGCATTAAACTTTCAATCAATTAATAATCTATAAAAATTAGTAATTTTACTTTTTCTCTATTGATTATATCATTAAAATTTATTTACAAATATTATATATTGTAATCTTTTGGTCCAACTCCATTGGAAATAGATTGATTGGCTTTTGTAGTGTTTTTTTTAAAGGAAAATTTTTAATTTTTTTATAAATTAAAAGTATTTTTTTTCCTTAACATATGTCTGTTCAGCATATGTTATTTATATTTTTCTTTAGCTTATCATATATTATTTTGATATTATAAATTGGTTATAATGTTTGACATTTTAGTATGACATAATTTAAGGTGGGGTTAATTAGTGCAATTGAAATTAATCATATCAATAATTAAATTTTCCTATAGTTTCTCATATTTATTAAAATAAATGTAGTTTAAAAATTTGGTATAATTTTATATTGGTTTTATTAAAAGATGAAATATAGAAATTTGGTTTATTGAATTTGAAAGTGGTTTAAATTAATTCTAATTGATCAGTTGTAAATTCTCCCAGCTATATATATATATTATTGTATCAGTTTTCAGATGTGTCATACTAAATATGCAAATGAAGTTAAGATTTTTTTTAAAGAAGTCTGGTTCATTTTCAACAGGTAACATAAGAAAAGTAAGGAAGAAAAACTTCTTGTAAAGTATTTTAAAAAAGAATAAATTTGTAACATCAATTTATTATTATTTAAAATTAGGATGTGCTCATTTATTATGAATACATAAAATCTCAAAAATTTCTGTCCTAAAAAACATTTGCTCTGACTTTTTTAATCTATGATTGGGGAAACAATTTCATCATTATTCTAGAATGCTTTGCAATATTCAACAATATTAAACATATTAAAGTAAAGGAAAAAGAGAATGGAATAAGCAAATTAAAATTCCAGTTGAATTTTAAAATGTTGATAAAGTCAAAAGGAATATTACTGATTAAATAATATTCATAAATATTGATTCTTGTCCTTTGAGCTGCTTGGAGAAATTCATTTATTCACTAGTTAATGGAATTTCTAAAATTACTTTGAATATAGGGACAATGTTACATTTAATCATAAATCTACTGCTGTCAGTGAAGTTGCAAAATTATATATTGTGCTTTGGATTTTCTTGTTGCTAGGATAAAACCATTCATTAAATGATAATGGTATCTTTAAAGCTTATTTGGCTATTCTAACAATGTGTATAATTTATTCAAGAATGCCAGCTAGTAATGAAATTGTGAAATTATCTATCGATTGTACCTTGGGATGTTCTTGTTTCTAAAATAAAACCATTTGTTAACTGATTAATGACACCTTTAAAAGTTATTTGGATATATGTATAATGGGGATCATTTATTCTAGAATGTTATATTAATGTAATTGGGAAATTAAATATTTGATGAAAGATAATGAATTGACCTGGGTTTACTTAGAGTGTTATCAATAAAAAATATTAACTTAAAAATGAAGTTAAAAAAGAGAAGTTATAAATAAATATAATAAAAATAAGCTAAACGTTTTTGAGGATTCATGCCTCATAATCATAGTTTTCTTAAAAATACATGATAAAATATATACAAAGATATATAAAATTAGCATGTGTTACGTGGACCATTTCTTCGATATATCAAAGCAAGTGTCTTTTCTATTTATAGCATTAATATTTCCATTAATATAGAATGCTTCTTTTATTTTCCTCTTATGATCATTTGATTCAGTGCATAAAATTACAGGATTGGAAGAAGTAAAACTGTGTCCAGATTTCATGGAATGCTCCAAAAATACAGAAGATATATTGTTGTTCTTCTGAGCTCTCTTGTAAGTGTACATGTGTTGAGCAAGCCTAGTATTAACAGCAGCTTTAGTTTCACCATAATATACAGCAAGACATTTTTTTTGAGGACATGAAATGAAATAAACTACATGTGGGGTGAATGAACGATCAATATGATCTTATGAGTTGTTGATCAATCTATTAGAATTAGGAGGAGTTCTAAATCCAATTTTAAACTTATTGAATAATGCTTTAGTTAATTTGTTAGATATTTGGAAATGTAAGGAAGTTGAACACATGGTACAACACTATTTATTTTATTATGGAATTTAGAAATATAATTTTTAATAGACCAAAGTTTAAAACCTGCTTTCATCAAATCTTTAATAAAATTATTCCAATTTTCTTTTCTGTCTGCTTCATATTTACAAAGATGCAAATTTCTAAATAAGAAAGAATTTAAACCAGCAAATTTATGTGATGCAGTTGAGTTAGATTTAGGGTGAATACAGCTTCTAATTTCAAAAGGCTTAATTATCATCTTGTAATCTATACAGTTATTATTTCTTGATAATGAAAGGTTATAAAAAGAAGAATCTACAATTAGGAAATTATATTAGAAGTTATTCTGAAATAAGAAATATGTGATGGAATGTTCATGCAAAGTAAATTATGGAATGAGTAATTGAAAATATGTAAATATCTAAGCATTTCCTAAGAATATTTATAATGCAAGTAGAATATTACAATGAGAAGCAAGAACTTAAATAATATTCGAACTATAATTGCTGAATGTATTCTCAGCATTGAGTATTAGTTTGAGTATCTTGCACAAAGTGGTATATAGTTTAAAAGTGGGTGTCTGTTTATTTTATGTAAATTTTTTATGCTTTATGATCAATAGTTATACATACATTTCTGTTATATTATATGCTATGTTAATTATCGATTGCTTATTAAAAATGAAGGTAATATAATATTTAATCTAAAAGGAGATGAGTTATGGTCATTAGTCATCAAAATTCATCAGCATTGGTTTTCAAAGGTATTAAATAATAGTATGATCTTAATATTGGGGTTAAACATTGTGATGGTGAAATTCATTATTATTAATTATTTTAAGATATGTTAAATAGTATTGTATTTTTAGTTTATTAATTTATTATCATAATTTAAAGCATTTCAACAGCACAATTAACGAATACTTGGTTTAAAGTGAAAGAAGATTTTAGTAATATGAATAATTTGTAGATTGATAATGGTTGGTGTGAGATTATATTAAATTCATTATGTACATGGTAACACATATTTCTAACCAATCACGATCATTATTAATAACAATTTAGTGAATTTGGAAAGGAAATGTTAAATAAGAATTAAGTATTCATGGTGGGATGACTGGTGCAGGTGACCATTTTGCAGCTGTAAATCTGTCATTGGATGTCACTGGATTTTTCATTTTATACTATTATTATTGTATTAGGAAGTTGTTAGTATTTTGTAGTGTCGTAGAAATATCCAATACAGTATCTCATAAGGCAGTCATGATCTTAATGAATAAGGTTGGATAGTATGATGTATTAAGAAAGTTGTTGATCTTTTACTATGTATTTTCTTGTATCCATATAGGTGCCGATAAACACCTGGATATTTAGTTCAAGTATATTTAGACATGATCCTAAACTGATATTGTTATTGTTATTATAGACATGTTCTTTAAGGTCTATGTTAGTAATATTACCCTGGTGCATTGAACATAGACCCACTGTTGTGTAGATGTTTACTGTTCAGTAATTGTGAATCATGAATAACTTAAAGAAGGTATGCAAAGTATTTTTTACAGGTTGAATAAATATTTGTGATCCAGCTAACCTCCAATCTAATATAAGTTAAAGTAATGTATTAAGAAAATTGTTGAAATCAAGAGTGCAATCAATTCGTTCTATATACTCAAGGTCTTGTAGCTGTTTGTTTTATGCTTTATTAAAATAATAAATTTCAACAACATAAATAACTATCTTATGGGAGATTAGAAAATCCACAAACGATGGAATCTAATATGAATGTTATTCAAACTTATTTGAACCTATGGAAAATATGTAATTGCCATTAGTTGATATGTTAGGTATGCTAATTCTTTAAATGGAATAATTTCCATTACAAGGTATTATATTATCGGACTTATTATTATGATTTTTTAAATATATTTATGAACACAAATAATGTTTACTTATAATATTATTTTGGGATCTCTTGGCAAGTACCAGAAATTAGGTGTGGACATTTAATATTGTATTTTGTTTCAATATTGAAATTATTGTTTTGTTATATATACCATCTGTAAATAAATGTAAATATTAGTGTAAATAAATGTTAGTGTAGTTTTTGTAGTATGCTAGTTATTGCTTTTGTGTTCGTGATTATTCCAAATCACCAATCACTAATACAGTTAATTTCTAGCTATTACAATTTAATGGAATTGTTATTGATTACATATTTCAATTTCATTGTCAATTCATCGTTGCAATCATAAATACTAGTTATCAGTACTCTTTGGGGATTTGAGAAATAGGATTATTTAAATTATTTAATGAGTGATTAATAGAACCCATTATTATTTTCCAGATATAATCAAATACAATAGAAAATATATAATGGTAGTTGTCAAATCACTTAATGAGCTTGCAATGTGGTATTGTTCACTATGTAAATCATTTTAATATCGCAACCAGATAAAAGATCCAATCCAGACTATTAGTTATAATGTCTCATAGTTATACTAAAGCCTTAGCATACTGAGTGGCAGTAAAAGAAAACATATTGCCTAACTTAAGTGTTCCTTGATTCACAACCCTGAGATATAAATGTTAAGATATTTTATGATTTAAGAGTATCACACAAGTAATGTAGCAAATAAGGCCGGAAGGCACCAATTCTTGATGTGCAGCAATTTTGCTGATAACCCATAATTGGGGAACAATTGGTTTCAATATATATATAAACGTTAATCCTTAATTTTATTTCATGATCTTTTTATAATGCTTATAAACTATAAATAATATATTTTATTAAAATTCTGTAGGATTATATATGTTTTAAAGTGTGTTATTGTTAACTTTTTTTTTTCAGATAAAAAAAGAATAGTTTTGTAGCAAAGAAGTCATTCTTAAATGTATTTTAATAATTAAAATATATTAAAACTGATTTATTTTCGGTTGTGACAACATTTTATTTATTTTAAATTTTTATTGAAATTCAAAGAAGCCACTACTATTATATCTAAAATCATTTACTATTATCCCTAAAACCTTTTAGAATACTTTTATAAATGTGTTGTTTATATTTTAATAATCTATTTTAGATAGATATTATTTTCCTAGTAAGTTAAACTTAAAATACTATTTTATATTTCATCTGAAATATATCATTTAGTCAACTAGAATGAACTAGTGAGCAAGTACAAACTAGATCGACTTTTTCTATCAAATTATTCTTATACGTATTTCAGTCACAGAAAGTATGATTCTTTAATTGGTAAATATTCTTTTTAATGGAATAAAAGGATTTATTAACGTTTAATATGGCTTTAATATTGAGATACTAATTCAAATTTAACATGGCAAGTAATGACATCTATAATGACCAGCTCGCATGCCATTCTCCTGTATTCTATTACCTAGTTATCTAGTTACTTTATCTAATTTTAAGAAGAAAATATAATATATATAAAACTCTATATTATCTTAACCATGTTAAGTGCATCCTTTTCAATGTTTGTATATCTGTAATAATATCCAACTATTTACTTTCTAGGATAAATTGATAATTACATTTTGTTTTTAAACTGTATCCCCTATAAGTTTAATATTAGTAAAAATGATTGATAAATTCATAATAAATTGACTATTACTTTTTTTTAAAAAAGGAAAAATGCTTTTTATATAATAGAAAATTAAAACAGCTGTCAGGCTCTTTTTTTTCTTTTTGAAAAAAAAAAATTCTCATACACATATCAGATAAAGTCCTGTTATGAAATTTTCCATTCTAATTAGAGATGAAATTTTTGCTAAACTAGGTCATTCGTGAACAGATCCAAAAGGGATTGGTGTTAACTTTGACAGTGTATAAGAAATTCAGATAAATTTGTCAAATCACATGGCCAACCAGTAATGTTCTGGACGTTATAGAAGAAAAAAATCATTTTATCTTAAAATAAATGAGAAAAATTAAAAAGAGTAAGTAATAAATTACATTTCTCACTTTAAAAATAATTTGAAATTGAAAGTGAATTATTAAATCTTTGTAAAGTTTGTTTTTTTTTCATGATAGTTAAAACAATATATGATTACAAAATATTCATACAAATATTTATGGATATTTTATACAAGAGGTATATTTATATATCTTTCATATAAATAAGTAAATTTTGTGGTTGCAGAATGAATGGTCACTCCACATTTTTTTATTATTATAGCTGCTTTATGATAAATCAATATGTTTAAGCTGCTTATACTCACTTATCCATCATGGTGAGTTTACGTCTTACCTCTTAGTTTAAGATCAAGAAACATAATTGTCTTATAATTCAATTGTCTGATAATTCTTACCTGAAATATTATTTGGACTTTCTTGAAAGAAGGATGAATAATATACAAGTTTGTGAATAATCATTCTTTTATATTTACAATCATGATAAATAAAAGTAAATTTTAGCTCTCATTTTCATAATGCTTAAAAGTCATTAGCCAAAACAAAAATTAACTCTTGAAATCAGAGAGCTAATATAAATCTCCTGAATTTATACTTAGGATAGTGATCTTTTATTTACCTATCTACAACTTAATACACATTTTCATGAATTGAAAGAATTTTCTAATAGTAAATAAGACACTGTTGAATTTTTTTAAGAGATGTTAAAATAATTGATTTGAAAAACTGGATTATACTTTTTGAAAGCACAAGAGATATGGAATTCTTTATAAATAAATAAATTACTTTGTCTACATTGATGTTATAACATATACAATAATTAGAATGGTTATACATTTTTATAATAAAAAAAAACTAAATGTAGATAACTTAGGTTTTGGTCACAACTTCTTATTCTGATAAAATAAAGAATTTTTATTTAGGTCTAGAAAAAAGCTGTTCAAATAATATTGTAATATTTTGATGGAAGATTTTAATGCTGAAATTGCAAAAGATATTTAAAGATGAAAGTATTGGGGTAAATTTGAATATGGAGATAAAAATTAGAAAAAATATCTGGAATTTTCAGAAAAAGTGTGTATACATATGAATTTTTTTTAAGAAAAAAATCCAAAGAAGAAAATGACATTGAACTATCAAAATGATGTTATATTTAGATTAACAGGAAATATACACTTTAATGTTATAAAATTTTTTAATAGATTCAACATATAAAGAGATTATTGATTAGTAAGATATAAGATATGTGTTATTTCAAAAAAAAGGCAAAAGCTATTAGGAAAGATAATATTAGTATTTAATATATTTAACTTTTAGAACATTTCAAAGAATTCAAGCTCAAACCTCCAATAGTTTTAAAATATAACAGTCTTCTAGGATAACTTAGTCTTTAAAAAAATCTCATTAAAAAGATGCATGAATAATTGATATAAAAATATATTGGAAAGATAAGTTGTTTCTGAAATAAGATAAAAATATTAACAATACTGCTATTAAAAAGAGGAATAACATCACAAATTGTGTGAAGTATTTTACAATCATTCTACAATACTGAAAAATTTTAAAAAGTAATTTTTGCACCTTATTTTTATCAAGAATGTGACCATGTGAGATATACAATTAAATTTATGTAAAATGGAAAAACTTTAGGAAATGATAAAATTATTATTGACATGTTAAAAGAAGCGGGTCAAGAAATAGAAAAAATATTTCCAAAGTTTTATATTAAATGTCTAAATAACAAAAATATACTGGTATTTATTGTAAAAAGAGACTTTTATAATTAATCACAGAAAACTTTGGTCTCACGTCAATAAAAAATAAAAGCTGGATTTAAAAATTGGTTTAGTATTAAAGATCATATTTAAGTTTTAAGAGAAGTTATAAAAAGAACTAATGACTGTAATTACATTATGCTTTGGATTTATTTGACTCTACAAGCAATTTAAACATAATTAAAATTTTGAAATATTTATAATATTTACCAAATATTCTAATAAATCCTGAAAAATGTTTATTAAAATATGATAGCAGTTTCTAGATTCTATATTAAGGTGAAGATTAACATTGGTATGAGCATTAGAAAAGTTGATTTTATATGTTTAAAATTTTTCTTGCACTTTTATAGGAAGTATTTTGTGGAATAAAGTGATAATATAATATAATAAAAATAAATAAAAGTTATCTAAGTCATCTTAGAACTTGAAGACATTGCAAATAAAGTTTCAGCATTTCAAGATATTAAAAGAGTTTTCAGATGAAAATTAAAAAGTATGACTAAAACTAAATGTTAAAAAGACTGAACTAATGTCTTAATCATTTTTTTGCCTACAAAAAAATAATAAAAATAAAGATTGAAAATAATGAATTAAAAGTTAGTACCTACAAATACTTTGGTGTTTTATAAATATAGATGAAAACATAATGGATAAAATTTATCACAGAATTAAACTTAGATGGAGAACTTTGGCAGAAGTAACTGAATATTAAAAAGGAAAGATGCCGTACATTTGAAAAAAAGTAGGTTTTAATGGATGGATGTTTTTATGAAATCTTGATCTAAATGCATAATATAAAAGTAATACAGAAACTTTAGATCATACACATGTTGTTAAAATAATATGCTTTATCCAAAATTATTGGGAAATACTGTGCTTATTAATTCATAAATGTGATTCAATATAAATTACTTACAATACTTATAATAAGAAAATCTTGTTTAACACATTAAAGTAAAAATGTTAAATATATTGACATAGCAGAGCAAGCTTTCAACTAATTAGTAGTCATATTCAAGGCCATAATTATTTAAGGATATTATGAGATTTATAGAATAATCACAAAAGTGTTGATTTATATAAAATTTGTTTATAAGATGTAAATGAATTTATTTAAATGAGCCACTTTTTTGACAGGGAAATTCAGGATTCTTTCTTGTTGATTGCATGTATATTGTTGACAATGGGTCAAACCTTAACTTTGCATATAGTACTGTTACTTTCAGAGCAGACAATACTGGTGAGTGTGGGTTTAGAACTGTGACTATATTTAGACTCATGTTCAAAAAAAGTACATTTAATATCTGTAGCCTGTTGTTATTGAATTTTTGGTCAGGATATGAATTTTCTACTACAAACAATTTATTTACAAAAAAAAAAAAAAAACATTAATACAAAAGAAATTAGATGAATCCAAAATAGCATCTTATAGATTCATAAATGTTAGACATCCACACATAATTTTGAAGTACATTAAAAAAAAAAATTTTGACTCAGTTTTCAGGAAAATCATTTTTATTATTAATAATATGATTAAAGGAAAATGTGACATTTTCTAGTTCTCATAATAATAAATTGAATCTAAAGTTTTATAATCAATATAGAAATTTAAAAATAAAAGTTATATATCTGATAAAAAGGCTTTAAATGATTGGTGTATTAAAATTAAAAAGGAAATGTGGACTCTTATTTATCATAATAATTATGTATCTTTTTTGTCATAATTAACATAAAAATTGAAAAATGATATGTCAAGTTAAAGGATGATATTCTTCTATAAAATAATATTGTTTTGAACAAGTGGTGAGTATATTTTGATAATCTTTTAAGTAATGATACAAGAGCTCATGTGATAATTTTATATTCATTCTATCTATTCATTTGAACTTGAAAGGCAAACTTAAAATAGAAAGGCTGCAGATCTTAATGACATATCTAAAAAAATTTATAAAATATAATAGTGCTATGTTAATTTTAAAAATATGATTTTTTTTTAAAAAAAAAATGGATCCATAAATTTTGAAGACCTAATTGTAAATTTTTATTATTATTCTGATTTTTAAAAATAAAGAGGATAGAAAATATTACAATAATTATCATAGAAAATCCCTGCTATCCATGTTTTTAAAGAAGGTTATTGAAAAGATTATTTTAAGCTATAAATAAATGAGTTTCAAGGGATCAGTATGATTTAGATAATCAAAACCCACTATAAATAAGGTTTTTATTATCAAGAAAATACAAGAAAAGTGTCATGAATAAAGTTACAATTTATAAACTGCTTTAATTGATTTGATCATGGCAATAAATGATACAGTTTTATAAATAATATTTATAGCAATGTGTAATAAACTGATCCTTTCAAAAAATTTTGATTTTAAGCAACTTTTATAATAAAATGGGAAAAGATTTTATTACTGATAGTGATAAATATGAACATTTGAATGAAGCTAATATTATACAAAAGTGTACTTTTAACACAGACAACTTCATGTTTTAAGTATAATATAATTATATACTGAATTTCATCTAAAATTGTTAATGGTCTTCAGAAAAACTCAAAACTTTATTTAAACTTTTCAAATACATTCAACTGTTAATAATAGACACATGTTGTTTATTGCATACTAATATGTGTAATATTATTAACATTATAAGGTACTTGAAAATTTTAAATAAAATGTTATATACTAATATATGCTAATATTAGAAAGTATTTAAAAAGTTACATTAGAGTTTAAATGTTTTTAAAGATATTAAAAAGTATAGAAGATGAGAATCACCAACATATATCATCACAAACTTTCAGACAAACATTCCAGCATGGCGGTATATATATTTTTTAAAATTTAAAGTAATTAGCAGCAAGATAGTCTATAAATACTTTAACAATTAATATTTAAAAAAAATGAGTGCTTTGTCAACCAGTTATGGAAGATAACTTTTAGTTCAGATGGTTGCCATCTTGAAAACATAAATTAATTTAAATGTTTTGGTAGAAAAATATAATTTATGCTGAACTTCCAAAACAATTAAAAGTGTTCTGCTATTGCTTTTAAAAAGTTAAAAAAAAAATTAATCATTGAGGTATAATTATTGTAACAAAACTAGGGTGATTATATATCTCTAAGACATGGATTTTCTATCAATATGTAACATAAATGTACCGAGAGAAATTATTTAATGATTCTTTCTACAATTTTAAAAATATAAAGACAAGATCATAATATCAGTAAGTAGTTTTTTTAGTTTTTTTTGGATGTAATGTTATTAAATCCATATTTGTGTAAATGTATCTTTGTTGCATTGAGCATGTGAAGCAAATGATCAATAATAGACTTCCTATAAAGAATTTTAATGTAAATATGAGAATTATTTTTTGTGGAAGAAACAATTCCATATATGTTATAAATTCAAAGATAATGTAAAAAAAGTGCAATATTGATGAGTTCCATTGGGGTTAAATATGGTTGAAGATAAATAAATAGCTATGAATAATGAAAGAATAGAAATCTTTCAAAAATTAGAAATTTCTGAAGAAGTTAAAGACAGCATTAGAAGGTGTTAAATAAACAAATTTATAATTAACATATCAAATATAAAGATATATTTGTGGTTTATGACTAGGTTTGTATCATCAATAACAAATTACTTTTAATTTTTTATTTTTAATTTTAGTATTTTGGTTTAATTTCCATCGAATCTCACATAAACACAAAATTGGAAGTTTATTTTTATTATTTATATATGCTATACACATCTTAATACATTACTATTTTACAGAAGTTTTACTTTTTTGATTATTTTGAATATTTGTATATTATCTGGTGTTGTCATGTATCTACTGTTTATGCAGTTTTTACTGTGTATCATGTCTTGACGAATATTTTTACTTCTCTGTTATAAATCGTAACTGATTTTAAAATCATATTATAGTATGATTCAAAAATTTTTTTTTCATGTGTCATAGCATCAGCCGGGAAAGCGAACCCACTAAGCCAGGACAACTGCTTGTAAGGCAGCTGTAACGAAATGATGCAATTTTTTTACTTGTATAATCATTGATAATATTACCACTTAGTGGAGATTAAATTGGTCCAATTATAATAATTTATTAAAACCAAGATGGTTTTCATGAAAAAGCCATATATTTTTTAAGTATTTAAATGATAGCTAAAATAATAAGATGGAATCCTATAAATTGGAAACGAGCTTATTATTTTTAATCAGATTTAATATTAAAAAATTAATTTATATTATAATAACTATAACAATATATAATGGAATGTTTACTAAAAGTTTGGGGGCATTAATAAAGAATTAGTTGAAACGTTCACATCGTATATGGTTTGTCATATTACATACGATTTATCCTAAAACAGTTTTCTGACATTCTTAAGTTTTTATTACTCCCTTCTAACTCTATACTTTAATTACATACAAGTACCTTTTTATTTAATTAATATCTGTTTTTTTTCCATATGATGAATAATTATGATAAAAATTATTTTAAAAAGTATATAAAAATATTGTATCTTTTTTCTTAGTTTATATAATTGTTTGATTTTTATAATCTTTTAAAATTTTAAAAAACTCATTTATTTTTATTTATTTCATTTAGATCGTTTTCTTTTCATTAAATAAGTAGATATATATTTTTATATTAACAGACATATATATATATCATTTCTATTCAACAAGTATTTTTTTTAATATTCATTTTACTGTTATTCTTAACAAGTTTTAATTTATTTTTTTTACATTGAAAAAAAAAGCTCATTTCAGAAGAATTTTCTGAGAGTGTTGGCATGAAAAGTATCAAGGTCAAGTCGCTGTAGCTCATTACCTTCCAGGCTGTTAGTTTCCTTGATGGCCCGGCACAGCTGCCCATGTAGATATAGTGTCTGGGAAGTGCTCCAAATCATCCGTTCTAGCTCTTAAACACAAAACAGCTTCCGCCAGCTTTGGCCCTGCAGTTTGCCAGTCACTTCTCAGCTCCATTGGAATGATGCAAGAATCCATTAAACAGCCCATAGGAAAGCTTGAAATTAGTTTGATTTCCTTGTATTTACAAAAAAGAAGAGAGGGAAATTTTGAAAACTTTCCTAATTTTTATATCATTTGTAACAATAATCTTTAAGATGTAAAATTTCCTGTGGATTTGCAGTAAATGTTGCAAAACTGAAATATAGGAAATTGTCTGCAAAAGAAATAAAAAATACTGTCCAGACTATTTCAAAATCTTCTTTAACTGCCAAACTAAGTCTGCCACCCTGCATAAATCAGACAATGAATTAATGCTTTTGCAGATGTCCTTTACATTGTTGTTTAATGAAACTTTATAGTAATCTTAATTTCCTCCCTGAACGATAAATTCTAACATTTTAAATATTAACAACAATATTTAGCAGTTATAATTTTTTTTAGATAATTACTAATATAAACACACATCCTCTCTCACATATATACATGCATATTTATGATTTGCTAGCTATATATAAGCATATTATTGGAAGGATTGATCACAAATGTAAACATCAACAGCGAGTGATAAATTCTCTTTAAAACTGATCTAAACAGTAAAATTAATTTTAATAAACCATTTAATCACGTATCAAGAATATGATTTTTTTAAAATATTTTATTGAGTAATGCTACAGTGTCTAAATTTTTAACGCTGTTTAATTGGACAAAAGAAATAATGAAACATTAATATGTATAATAATTTAAATTAATTAATTTCTCTCCTATCATAATTTTCTGAAATGATTGAGAAGATAGACATCCTATCATTATTCATTATTATTTTTTTTTGTATAAAATATTTTTTATATGAACACTGACTGCTTCGTTTTTATTTTTATGTAAAAAAAATTAATGAAATATTTTTTGCCACTTCCGTTAATTTGGCTGTAGGATATTATTGTACATAAACATTTCAGACAGAGAGCGTATATATAGCATACTTACATTCATATAGGCAAATACTTTTTGATGTAAATTAATCTTAATACTACAATCCACTTGTTAAATGCAGAGTAAAAGTGAATTTGAGCAGGTAGTTGAAAATTATCCAAACAAGCACAAAGTCCTTTCAAGTGGTAAACCCATAACTAACTCTAATGAATATTCAAATGGATATTTACAATAATGTATTTTAAGTACAAATTACACATTTAATAAAGAACTAGGTTCATTTTATGATGATCATATGATGTTTATTGGCTTCATTTTATGAGGTGACCATTATTTTCAAAATAACACTGCCATCTCTTCCAAAGTGATTAGACTTTAATTCATACAGATTATAGTGTAAAATGTTTTTAAGAAATATAAAGATAGTGTTAATAATCATTTTGCATTGGTATAGCAATCTAGTAAATACAGAGTGTGGAAAAGTTTATTAATTAATAATATTTGATTAATTAGTCAAGAACAGAAATTACATATAATGTTAGAAAAAATGTATTTAATTTCTTATATATATATTTCTATAACTAAAAGTAAATATATAATTGTGTATATATGTGTGTATCCAAAAAACAAATGATATTTATTTAATTGTTAATACTATGGGCATTATAATTAATATAATACATGTAAGTGCATAGACATGATCATATGTTTCAAATTAATTAAGGTATATATTAACCTGTTATTACTATGAGTGTTATTCCAAGGGTGTGACTAGATCATACCAGCTATTATCCAGAGTGTAACAGAACATTCAATGATGTTGGAAATATGCCTCCTAAATCAGACATCTATGTAACATCTTTTGAATGACCTCTGATATCCATAAGATGAAGTCTTCATAAACAAAATTAGTCACTTATTTTATTCGAATCCACTAAATAAAAAAACATTCAATCTATACATACTTGATTAACACACATTTATCATAACTTTGAGTAATCATTATAGAAAAAATCTCTGTGCAAGCTGTTAAGGATTATTACATAAACAGTACTCATTCCATTAATGAAATGCTAATTAATAACTATTTCTTTAATTACAACATAAGTCAAAATGTCAGCAGATTTTCAATTGGATGGATGGTTGAAGAGTTGGAGGGTGGAGTGGATTGAAGTCTGTCCATTAAAGTGTGAAGATAAAGCTGAGCAGATTGTATATATGTGTGGAGATGGTAATCTGGACCAACTGATGAGTGCTGGTTTAGCATGAAATACATGTATTGGTGATTATTTATCTTTTCAACATGTGTATGATTAGGTGCGTCAGCAATTTGAGATGGCATGGAGAATTGAGGGTCATGTGAAAGTCTGAGTTTGAATCCTTCATACATTATATATATATGCAGGTTTAAGTCTGCATAATGTATTAATTTATCATAATTTTTCATAATTTTTGAGAAGACAATTTTATTGATAGATTTTTTTTAGTGACAATATAAAACTTTTAATGGCTAGAAAAAATATAATTATACAAAAAGTATTGATTCATAAAGATGCATTTATCGCATTAAATTATGTTATGTGTCTATTTCCTATTTTAGTAAATATTGTTGCAGATAAGCAGAAAGGATAAACAATATATATTGTTAAGACCAGGTTTAATATATTATTTTATTAATATGTATTTCCTGATTTTAAGTGACATCATTAAATACACAATTTTTTTTCTTAGAGTCTAAAGGATTTTATAATAAAACCACAAAGTTGACTGTTAATTTAATTCAAAACACTCAAGATATTAAATCTCTTATCTCATTAAAAAAAAATATATGAGTATGCTTATAAACTGAATATATTAATAAGATTGTAAAAATTCTATCCGTTTTTCCCACATATGCAAATATAATTAATATGGAGTGAAAATTCAGCCTTAACAGATTCAGTTGAAAATAAAAAAATGGATCTACTCTCATATAGACCTATTCAAAATTGAATGTACCATTATCATTACTATTTAAAAGTAACAAACTAAATTGTATTGCTTTTATGTGTAGCAAAGTTGCATGATAAGTATCAAAAGATTTGATAACAATAACCATTAACACCTTATTATAGAATTTGATAGAAATTAGACTATTATGACTGTGACTGCTACTAACTTAAATAAAATGGTAATTCTCACAGGCATATATATTAAATTAATAATTAAATACAAATATATTGACATCAACAAGGGCTTTGAGCATTCCATCATCAGATTTTAATGATATGGATGGCAGAAAAATTGGAGGGTGGAAAAGATTGAAGTCTGTCCATTAAAGTTTGAAGATTTACTATCTTAATATAAAATAAGCACTGATTATGGGAGATGATGATCTGGACCAACTGATGAGTGCTGGTTCAGCATGAAATATGTATATTGCAGATCATTTATCTTTTTCACATGTATGGGGTCATGGGTATTAGTTGTATAAAATGGAGTGGATAGTTATAGTGAGCTTGAAACTCTGAATTCAAATTCATTCAAATTAAACTGATAATTGTAAGAACTGAAGTTTATAATTAGTTGAATTCTTCTTGTATCATGTCTTTTTCAAAAAGTAACTGGTTTTCAACAAATTCATTTAGGCTAAATACTATTTATGCAAAATATCACAATTAATCTTATCTTCTGTTTGTTCTAACTCCTAATGACATAGACCAATCGTTTATGTCAAATTGCTTAATATTGATGTTATTGTCATATAGATAATAATAATTTTCCCAGAGCAATTTTCTTCATGCTATTTCAGAATCTTCTATTATAAGCTTAAGTAATCAATAAATTAGTGATATTATATTGTTGAATTCCCAGATTTTTTTAATGTTACCAAAAGGGTAATAATTCATGACATATAAAACCACATACTTCTCAAGCACAATCTTCTAACAGCAAATATATTTGCTATTATAAGATTGTGTATGAGAATTAAGTGGTTTTACATTGCATGAGGTGTCTTTTTGATACACATAGAATCAATGTTGGATTCTGAATGTCATGTGAGTAACATTTTATCAAAATAATCTATCTTCTGTTTGATTTTTAATCTGATTTATTTAATTCAAATTCAACTTTGATGCAAATCATAGAATACACTTGGAGCCCTACATTCTCAAACCTTGGAAACATTTTATTTGGGGGAATTTTGCAACTTCATATTGTTATAACCAATTTGTTTATTGTTAGTAAAACCTGTTATGATAATATATGATTCTGTTATATTTCTGAATATTCACTAGCATTATGAAAACTCCTTCAATCAGTATTTATTATTTATGTGTAGTTTGTATAAATACAAAAATTAATAAAAAAAATTAAGACAGTTGTTTAGTCAATATAAGTCTCACAATTATAATAATACTTAATATTAAAACAAGAGCTGTTCTTTTACATTGTATAAAGTAATTAATTAGTGATTTTATTATTTAAACACTTCTTTAAAATGTTAGATAAGATGTGGTTTTTTAAGTTGCTCACTGGAATTCCTAATTGTGATATTGAAGTTCCCGCTTTTTTTAACTTTTCAATCATTATACATTTTTCTAATGAATTAAATTTTCTCTTTGAATGGCCAAAATATGAACTTCAAATTGGCTATTCTAATTGGTTTTCATAACAAAATTATCAGATTCCTGAATCTGAGGCCATCAATCTCATGAAGACCTCTTTTGATGTTAAAGGAAGTTGCTTTTTTTAAGTGAATGCTGGGAAGGCTATTTTGGTTTATTTATATATGCTGTTTATATCTTGTTGATATTCATTTAAAAAGGTCTATTTGTTAATAGATGAAACCACATGGAAGAATTTTAATAAAATTTTGTTTTTGGCTAGTATTGAAATGTTATATGATTTTCTATAATTTTTGCATTATAATATAAAATGAAGCAGTTAACACTGAAACTAATTGGGCATTATACTATTGCCATTGTGTAAACTTATTATTATCAGTATTAGTTATTCCCCCTTAGTTTAACAGTTTATTTTATTGAGTTACATCATAAACTTTAAGAGGCTATTGTTTTATTAAAGTGCATAAAATACTGTATTCAAATTCTTTATAAAGAAGTATCTAAATTTCTTTATTTTTTATAATCAAAAGAGTGTAACAACATTATTTTAATACTTTCCTGGTCTGACTTTTGTTCAATATTATTGAAACTGTAGTTGAAAAAAATGAACAAATGCTCTCATGACTTTATTAAATGAATTAAGATAACTTCTATGATGTGCATTTTAAAAAAAAAAAGATTTATATATGTTGCATATAACAAAAATTTAAACTTTGAAATCATTCACATAATCTTATCTAATCTTCTATCATTTGTACACAACAATGTCTTTAAAAATTCAGTCCAGTGTTTTTCAATAAATGTTTTCTCTATATTTGGTAATATTTGTAGCTTTCCAACTCTAAAATTGCCATTATTTTTTTTAAAATGAATAATCTTAAAATTTAAACATAAGCTTTGTTTTAATTCTTTATTATTTGTCTTAAATAATCAAACTTCAAAATTAAAATATATTTTCTTTTAATATGCAATTTTGTTTTAATATCACTTATTTTATAATAAATCTCCTTTTAATATTTTATTCATTTTGCTCATGTAATATAAAGTTGTTTGAAATATAATTTTCAAGTGAGTTTATCTTTAAAAATTTTCAATATTCTTCGTGATTATTTTTCAGTACCACCTGAATTTAAATAAATATATGTTTGACTAAGATATCTTTCAAACCATATATTACATCTATTTAAAATTAAAGACTTCATCTGTCTGCCATTATTATGATCTGGGGATTTAATATGAGTGGAACACGATTTTTTTTTAAGTTCCATGAGTTTAGATTTCTTTCTTTATGTAGCTGATCTTTTAACTAATCCAGCTAAATAATGATTCAATTATTATTTGGAAAATGAATATCAAATTATATTTAACTACATATAAAACAAAAAGGGACAAATTTTCACTACCTGAAATTTGCATACTCTGGTAATTTTTTCACATGCAAGATTTCTCAGTAGAAGCCTTTAACTTAAAGTTGTTGGTGTAAAGACTACTTTATCACTTACCTTATCTATATAGACATATTAAGTATTATCAAGTTGTCTTTTCCATACATATTTATATATTTTTATAAAAGAAATATATTTTGTATTTACAAAAAATGAATAATCTTAAAAAAAGTTGTGTTTCTATATTCTGTCATTGCTTGAAATCTTATTTCAAACTCTTTACTCCCAACATTTTGACTTTTCTCAAATTTTATATATTGTGTTTATAAATACCAGTAGACATCACTAAACTACATATAATAATTTTTACTTTTTCTATTCTCATACTTTTTTAGTTATTTCAAGTTTGTTCCTATGATTTTGTGTAAACTAATGTGTAAAAGCTAAATTTAGAATACGTTTAGTAGCATAAAGCTTTTTAATTATTTTGTAAGTTAGTGTTATAAATATACTAAACACCATGTAACCTAGATATTTTGTAATCTTTAATGAATTATAGTCATTTTTGATAGTTTCTAGTTGCCTATATTTTTCTCTAAAATATCATAACAGTTTATCAAAATCATTAGTATCTTACAAAATCAATATTTCACATATATTACATTTGAAAATATATCCTTCATTATAATATTTTATAAATAGTAGCATAAAAATTGAATTATTATTTTTATTATTAATAGGAAGAAAACTATAATTGCAAATGGGGTATTATAGTTAGATTAAATAGGTGTGTTAAATTATAATTCTGTAAATGATTTCTGTAATAGAGATAACAAAGATGAATTAGAGTAAATATTATAAAGAAATTTGACAATTCTATACCTAAAGTGAAAAATTGCAATCACACATAGTAATTATTGAATTTTCCAAGCTTGTACAGATGGTGGGGGTTGTTTAGAGAATTAGGTGATAGTTGAAATATAATTTATATTAGGCATTTTTTTCAATAGTTAAAATAATAATGATGAATTAATATACTGAATGTCAGGATTTAGAACAGTACTAAGTTTAATTTCACATGCTGTCAAAGTTTAGTTGAAGATTGTGTTTTTTAATATATTAGTATTATTTCCCCATGAAACAAAGTCCATATCTAGAAAGGATAGAGAAAAAAAATGCAACTGAAGTTGTGATGCCAGTTATTGATATACATGAATAGAAAAAACATGGCTGAAATGAATTATTTTTAATAAATATTTTATAAAGAAAATGTATATATTGGAAGAAAAATTGATTATTAGAGAATTTGTGTATGAGATTTGAAGAGATGGAGAGAAAGTTGTGTAATAAAACTATTGTTTACTTTTGTTTTTCTTTAATAATGTTTTAAATAAATTCTGTAAAGATAAGGATGCCCAATTATTGGAAGTAAAAAAAGGTAATTACATTTGAATTCATATTGCAATATTACTGGCAGATAAAAAAGTAACAAAACATTAACTGCAATTATAAACTTTGAAGTATAAATAAATAAAATTAAAACTAATGTAATTAAGACAAATGACTAAAAGATGGAAAGTGATTAATAGAATGTTATAGCCGAAATTAATACATTCAAATATTTGAGAAGATAATTATAAAAAAAGTGAGAAAAAGTTATAATTGCACTTGTTTTTAACCATATCTCAATCCAATTTTTCTTTTTTTGTTTAATTTTCTCTTTATTATAAATTTATTTTAAATGCACATTATTATATTAAGTAATATTTACTAATGCAGTAACCTCAGGAATATGTGTCTGAAAAATGTGAAGGTAGGAAACTCTACAGATCTTAACCACAAGCTTATGCCTTGAAAGAAAAGAGGGGAACCTTTCTTTACTTCAACCTACTTTTATATATGAATAGGTGAAGCAAGTTCTCTTTCTCACCTCAGTTTTGCCATGTATAGTGAAAGTTTGAGTAATCAATAGATACTAGATAATAGTGCTTAACAAATTCCTATCCTATGTCCTATCTAATATCCTCAGACTAGTTTCTATCCTATGGTATTGACTAGTGAGAACTTTGGATATGGAAATAATGTACTAGATATTTTTGCATCTAGTGCATTTTTCCTTCAGCAGCCACATTTTATTCCTTCGGTTTATTATCAACTTACCAACACAACTTGTAAAATATATTAATGTTTTACATTTAAATAAGCATTTTCGTATAGTTATGTAGATCAGAAAACAGTTCATAGTCAATATATGTTGTTGTACTTAATTGTCCAGAATTAATATGAACCAACAAAATATCATATGATTCTAGCTTATATATGATTATAATGAGTGGCATAACTGGCATGAGAGAAAGAGAATTTGCTACTAAACAGCATTGTGTAAGCTGGGATCATGTGATGTTTAATTGTTTTCATACCAATCCTGTCCCAAGAATAGCTTATAATTATTAAAACAATATTGAAAACATAAGGATACTGAATAGGTTTCAGATTTATATAACTATATATAAAATATATATGTGCTTGGTGCACAGATAATGAAGTTAGTAAAAGCAAATAATACTCTGCAATTTAATGAGCTGAGTGCTTTCAGTGTGGTTTATGCTCCCATAATCATAGCTACTAAAATGTGGAGAACTATATAACTGCAGAGTATTATTTGCTTTTTACTAACTTCATTATTTGTGTGCCAAGCACATATATATTTTATAGATTACATGCTAATGAAGTAAATATTTAATTATAACTATATAATCAAACTGGCTTAGATTGAGAACCTTAAAATGTTTTTCAATGTGTACTGGCAGGTTGATAGCAAACCAAATGAATAATCCAAAAAAATTCAGGTTCACTACTCTTAGTCGGATAATATTGGGTATTCAGCATATGATAGGAATTTATTAAGAGATACCATTCAGCATCTATTGATTACTCAAATTTGTATTATATAGCAAAACTGAGGTCAGGGAAATAGAATTTGCTATTATATATCTTTATTTCTCATTATATAACTTCAATTTATCTTCTTTAATCTCATCCAAAGTTCCATTTTTAAATTCTATAGCTTTTTAGATATTAAATTGATCAAATTTCTGTTGACAAAACAATTAAGCAATTTTAAGATTCAATTTCAAATGGATATAGAATAATCTTTTATTTAAAACTATTTGGCTTTCTCTTTTCATTATAATTTTTCTATCATTTTAAATCTTAATTTAGTTTCTAAATTTATTATAAAATTTAATAATTTTTAATTTGTTTACTTTAGTAGGTGCACCATTACTATTATCAGTAAAGATGATACAACGAATCTCTTAATTAAAACTGAAGTTGAGAAAATGATCCATTGAATGTAATATTCGATTGATAGTTTGTAACACAAAAATATGAGTAATTAAAAAAAAAACCTTATATAAAATAGAAAAAATAGCCAGAGAATAAATAGAGATTAGAAATATAAATGAAAATAATAGATGCAAAAACGTTTTCAGAAAATTAAAGGAAAATGAATTATGAAAACTTTATTAGAGTAACTGTAAATAATCCAATAAATAAAGCTTAAAAAAAAGATATTAATGAAACATAACATATAAGTATTTGAAAAATAAAACATGAGATAGTCATTCAGAAGATGAATTTAAAAATGACTGTAAGCTTGAAATGTAGTTGTAAATGAAAGTAGTTAGGTGAGATTAAAAATGAATTGAAAAGAATGGTTGACCAAGAAATTTTTAAAAAGTATAGATTTAGCAGCCATAGAAATAATTTTTACTAAGACTGATATATAAATATTTGTCTTCTAAAACTAAAGTGACTTAAAAAATAATAAGCTTTTAGCATCTAATATAAACAAATGGTCTTACACCTCTACTTTTAGTTGTATTTAAAATACATTTTTTTCTCTTATATATAAATTGATTTTTAGATTCCTGAAATACCAAACTATATATTTTTTTTTTCAAATTATTTAACAAAATAATTTAATTTACTTTTATAACAGTTTTTAATATTAACAAAATCTTGATTTGGTTCTTCAACTCCAAAATCTATTTAACATCACAGATTGTCATTAAACTTTCCTGTCAGAGACATTCATGGAATTACAATAATTTTTGGACTTGCTAACTTATGGACTGGTTTTAGTATTAAAAAACCTATCAAAAAGCAAAAAACTGAATATATTTTAAAATTTACTGCATGTATTAACATTCTATTTGTTCATCATTAGCTAAAATCATGTTTAAATCTTCAATTCCATTATGGTTTTAGTATATATGTTTATTTTTCAGAAAAATTGACTTAATTAACTGTTTATCTGTTAAGTTAAGTATCTTCTTCAAGGCAATTGAAATAAAGTATTTGTAGAGATAAAATTAGTTTTAAAAAATATTTTCTATTTATTTCTTTGACTAAATAAAAATGAAAACTCATTCATTCTACATTTCACTTGAATGTTTTGCTATAATACATTCTTTGAATCAAAACTATTTATTTCAATTAGTTATGACAATTAATTATCCAACAGAGATATTGCATGAATATGTACTTTGTTTTGCATTTAAGTTGAACAGTCACAGTTATTGAATATCTATTGTGTGATCATATACGTATATTTTTTACTTTAGAAAATATTTTTGTTGGCTACTTCTAGAAAAGGTCTTATAGTAAGTCTAAGTGCTGTTTTTTTTAATTGCATTATCTTAGAGCTAAAAGTTTTATCCCTCTTGTTTTAGCAAGCTTGTTAATATATTTTAAATATTTTAAAATTATATTCATATTAATTTTATAATGATTTTTTATATATATTAGTAATAATTTTATTTTACAACCAATTTATTTTTTTATAACTAAAACTTACTATTCATGACTTCAGTGATAGAATGGTTATTGTTATGTACTCATTTCAAAATGAAGTTTAAATATCTAAATTCACTTATGTTTCCAACATATTTAATAAGTACAGAAAAATATTTATTGGTCTTTTACAGCTTTTTTTTTCTTTAGAATATTATCGCTCATGCAAATTCATTAATTTTTTTTTTATAAATCTATGACAACACACAAAAAAATTATTTAATGACAAATATTGATTACTTGACATTTCTATGACTATACTAGATTATAAAAAGACTCATTTTTAAAATAATGTGTTAAATATATATATATATGTATTCATTTTTCATCTTTTCATCAGTATATTATCTTTTAATATGACTCTTCTATATATTAACAAAATACTTTTTGATTATACAATTATATGATCATCATTTATCTGTTAAAATATTCCACTACACCCTAGATTTTTTTTATGATTTACTATCAATAGTTTAAAACTTTGTAACTATCATCTTTCTCAATATCATTTATTATTTTTTTCTTCTATCTTTTTTATACTTTTTCCACAAGCTCAGCACATCATTACACATGCTTAATCCAAATCCTTTTCTTCTTTTTCATCAACTTCATCTTTTTCTTCTATTTTTTTTTCATTGCATTTATATTTTTTATTTTAGTTTCTTCTACTTCCTCAATTTTTTCCAAATCCACATCTCTCAAGTCTTCCATTTTCTTTTTCACTTTTTTTTTTAATTTTCTTTTTTCACAAAGCTTACAGATTTAATTTTTTTTTCCAAATCCAATTCTAATAAGTTACAGATTTTTTTTTATTAAAGTTTGTTTAGCTATTGCAATTTTTGTTATTTCTTTTACAATCAATTGAATAACTTCATATTTAGTTACATTTATTTTTATTTAAAAGTTTCAATAAATTTTATAAGTTCTTCTTAACATTTTTTGAGACTCATTCCTTTTTCCTGCAATAATTATATAACAATGGGTTCTTATAATCTTATTTAAGATTAATTTTAGCAAAACATTTAGCCATGGTAAAAAAAAAAACCCATACACTCATTTTATAACACTTTTTATATCTATCTCTTCAGTAACTGCTTATAAAATGTACCATATTCATTTTAATTTACAATGTAAACTATCACTATCTAGGCTAATGTTTCTAAGCATAAACATTTATATAAATGTATTTAATTATGGTCCTGCTTACATACTTTTTATTCTCTATCAACATGATGTGTGTGTCAATATGACTTTATTGATGTAATATTATCCTTTAAATGTTTAAAATCCATATGTATTATACACTTTTAGTTTCTAAATTAATATATATAAGATAACATGATCTTTGTCATTTCCTTGTTCTATTATTTTTTAAAATTCTTTATGAATCATTTAGTCGAACTTATTCATTGTTTTAAATAATGTGTAAATAAATACTTTGAAATAATTCCATAAATATTTTTATACTGAAAGTTTTATTTATTATTATTTAACTTTTTACAACACTTAACTAAATTTTTCATATATTACAATATTTAAGAAGGGTGTGGTTTAGCTTATTATATACTGATTAAAATATCATGATCAATTTTAAATATTAATACTCAGGCATGGTGATATAATGATTATCATATTTACTGGCCATATTTATGACTTCATCTTAAAGTCAGTTACAAAACTTGAATTTTTTTCCCCTTAGCTAAGATAGATAAAATTGATATGTAATCTTATACAAAAGGTAAAACAAAGGTTGACAAACAACTAAAATATGAGACAATCTAGAAATTGGAAACTGATGAATAATATCTTTTTCTCTATGCCATGGTTATTTTTTGGAGAACTGTTTGAAATGCCTTTATTTAAAATGGTTTATTTAAAGCACATCTTATATTAGTATTAGTATTCTAGCAGAAGTTGTTAAATTTGTTTTACATAAATAAAATTAGAAATTGTAATAGTTATGTTTAATATAATGTTAATTAGAAAATGTATTGCTTTAGTTAGTTTTTAAAAAAATAAAACTTTGTATTATGATGTGTTATTATTGTGGCTATTATTAATGTGATCTTTATAATATCACATATCAATTGTTTAAATAATCACAATATTATAATAAAATGTATTAACAACATATGTTGTAAAAATAAATTATAAAAAGGTGTAAATAGTTTTGAAAAAAAAAAAAACATTCACAAAGAAGTACAATTAATAATTAGTATAAGTATAAAATTAAACTATAAAAAATAATATATCTAATAAGGCACATATATAAGGAATATATTTTAAAATGTTGTGAGAAAAAATGGTCTGCAGTCTCTTCTATTATTTCTGTAATTAAATAAGCACACTCTTAAAAAAATAAAAAAGCCACATTTTATTATAAAACCATAGAGATAATTAATACCAGAGTAGAATTAAGATTTTTCTCTCAGGTACCTGAAAATTTCTAGTTAAACTCATATTTATTTTGCATATTTTTAGTTAAAGAATAAAATAAATCATAGATAAAGTGGAATAAGAATGTTAACATATTTATTATTGTGTAAAAGCACAATTAAAATATGACCAAATTTATTTCCTGATTGAGAAGACTATTATAATTGTACAAATGCCAACCTTATGATCTGATTTACTATTCAAATTGGTATTTAAAAATAGAAATAATGAATATATGAATGAAAGTCAGAGTCATAGAACTGGGTCTTTGCTGCCTACTACTGGGTGTTTAAAGCTTTTAGATGGGCAGTGAGTATATTTTAGATGTTAAAAGAAAAACCACAAATTACTATAGATACACAGCAGATGTTTATTTTCTTTTGCAGTTGTTTGTGCCTCTCATGAAATATGCTAACTTGGTATAAACCTATAAAGATTCCAGTTTTAATATTGGCATTCATATGCAGTTTGCAATTATGGTTTTGTGTGGCTATACAAAAAAACAAGCAATGGGATTTGTGGCTCTATACACATGATTTGTAACCATAGTCAACCAACTTCTAACAGCTGCATGGCCCATTTATTTATCTGTAGTGATTTATAAGTATTAGAGATTATTTAATTGTGTTCTTAAGCCCATTTGGAAAAAGGTATACATTTTTCAATCAATTTTAACCCATGACAAACAAAAAATGTTCATAACTATTTACTGAAATACTTGAAAATGGGTTTTATTGAATCTGTAACAAATAAACAGCTTTCAATGTGTTTACTGTGTCACAAAATGTTAAAAAATGAAATTATGAAGCCAAGTTAATTGCATGAGCATCTTGTGGCAAAACAGCCTCAAGAAAAAGACAAACCAGATTAACTATAAGTTATCAAATATCAAAATTGACAGCAAAAACTGGCAAAAGTCATAATATTGGCAAAACTATGATAATTTCCATGTATTTAGGAATTCATATCAACTGCAAGGCATCAGGATATGCTTGATGTTTTTAAAATCATACCACTTAGTGCAAATACTGTGAAGTGACTCATTGTTGAAATGGTAGTAAATGTTGAACATCAATATCTATTCTTCAAAATAATAATTTTTTAATTTAATTGTACACGTCTACCATTGCTGATAATAATGTTGTGTTAATGAAATATGTACATTTTGATGAATTGAATACATTCCAGGAAGAAATGCTATTTACAAAAAATCTTGTCACAGATGCAAAAGGAATAACATTTCAGACTGCAAAAACATATTTTGAAAAACAAACAAACAATAAACCTTTTACCAATATTGTGGCACACACTACTGATGGTTCACCATCAATTATAGGTACTGTCATGGATTTGTTGTTTATTTGAAAGAAATAGTACCTATTACTTTATGTATTTATTGCATAATACATAGACAACAATTTGTAGAGAAAAATTTAAGTGCAAGTTTGCATTCATCTTTAAATACAGTAATTGAAGCTGTAAATATGATCAAATCAAATGACAAAGGTGAAAGAATGTTTTGTCAGCTCTTCTAGAATAATGATGAGCAATTTGGTTGATTACTTTTGCACACAGAAGTTTGATGGTTTTCAAAGGTTACATATATATCCTGATTTGAGATTTTATATGACAGCATAATGCAATTCTTTGAGAGTAATAATAAAAATCTCTATCAACAATTAAATGTAATAAAAATAATATCTTTTATTTGGAAAACATTTTAAAAAGATTCAATAATATTAATTTGCAGCATCACAAAGCCAACCTAACTCTTATCAGTTGCAAAAACATTATATCATTAATTATTGAAAAACTTGCAGAAGGCAAGCACAGGTGGGGGGCTGCAGGGGGTCCTGTGAGGATTGAATGGATCATGGGAACAGAGAGTTGACATCACTCCTTGACCAGGTTCATCTGGGGCTTCATGGGATCCCCAGGTTTTTCTTCATGCATCTGAGTCAATTTGCCTATTATGTTGAACATGATTAACCTCCTGAAAAATGGACAAAGGGATATAGTTGATCTATATCCCATTGCTCTCATACTCTTTCTTAGAAAAACAAACCACCAACAGAACTATAAGTCTAAGGCCCATTTCGATGCCTCCTCTGCTAATCAAAATCATTGAATCTGTCATTAAGGACAATATTCAAGGGAAAATTCTACAATTTATTTCTGACTCTCAATTTACAAAAAAGGGGACATCAACAATTAATGCAATGGGCCAGGTAAAGCTGTTGGTCAACCATGTAATATCAGGAAAAAATTCAAAGCCTATTGAAATACAACTGGATATTGCAGCAGCTTTTGACTCAGTCAGGAGTGACAAGCTTTTGAAGGTACTGGCTGAGTACTCCACCTCAGATGCATATATTCAAATAATAGACAACCTATTGGGGAAACAAGAGATCTTCATCACCTTAAATGGTAAAATAGCTTCTGGCTTCAAACTTTTACTCTCAGTTCCACAGGGTTCATCCCTAAGCACCCTATGCTTTATAGCATATATTAACTCCCTCTTGATGGACAGAATGAAAGATCCCTGGTACTTATATCTCTGGGATTAAAAAATCAATTAATGTAATAATATATATGGACAACATATTGGTAATTTTGCCATCGATCAAATATCTAAACCTTCTGTATGAAATACTGGACAAATACACAGCTGATTACATACTCATCTTTAATATTCATAAATTGGCAGCCTGGAAAATTGCTACTGGAAAGAAAATTACAGCCAAATTTATAGCAGAACCCAAAAATTTCTCAGTTTTCCCATATCCAGGTCACCAACAGCAATGACAAAAGAAATACAAAATGCCATATTGGAATCAACAGAAAGGTTAACCAACTCATTGTCCAAAGTTTACCTTTCTCTCCAGGGAAAGATGACATTACTGAACATTAAAATATTTACAAAGATCACTTACATTCTCCACATCATAAAACTGAATAAAAACTTTATAAATGAAATTAACTCTATGTGTTCCAGACTACTTTGGGTAGAGGAGTGGTGGCCAATAAATTTAAGTAAAATACAACAGCCTAAGAAACTTAATGACCTCTCTTTATATTCAATCCCAGCCATCTACACCCATAGGGCTATAATCTAATTGTTAATTGGACACTACTATATGGGTATCATGAAATCATGCAAATAATCTTGCCCACTGACCAGCCACCACCAAAGGAGGATTGGATAATGAAGCTGAATGAATACACCTAAGGAAATTCACTACACCAGAACAACTACCATTCACAAATAAGATCAGGTTATGGGAAGCATATCACCTGATGAATCCAGAGTTACAATGTTTGCCAGGAAAACTAAATCTAACTAACAAAAAGCTTTTATCAAGAACTAAATTCTGGGCCTTGGAACCAAAATTCATTGATTTTGTAATCAGATTAAATCATGATGCTTTGCCCACCAATTATTTATTGTATATAAAAGAAGCTTCAAAAAACTTGACCCTATATGCAAATTGTGTGGGTGAGAAGATGAGACAATTGAACACCCAATGAGGATGTACATGAATTGACAAAGTCAGGAAATTCATCCATGACCACTCCCAAATGGGAGTCAAATTACAAAATTTTTGGACTGATCAGAATGGTAATCTTCACCATATTTTCATTATGGAAAACTAGATGTAAGATAGTTATTGGAAAATCAGAATCAGAAATAGTTCAATTGTTTTGTAACAGCTTGGAGAAAATCAAGAAAAGGGATGAAGGCTATTCATCAAAAAAATGATCAAAGACACGTGGTCATACTTGAACACTGCACTCTTGGACTAATATACTCTGACCTTCATTGATTGTCTTATTTATAATTACAACTCTCAATAGAATGAGAAGTGCTAGACCTTGTTTAATGATTGATTATATGTAAAAGTTTTTATTATAAATAAATATATATTATTAAAAGTAAAACTTGATATTATCCAGCACAATCTATTGTAGAGAGAATTTTATCAGTTTCCCAAATTGTCATTTGTAAAAGATTATGTATCTCCAAATCACATTAAAAAATTTACTAGCTACCTCTATAAACCTAGGTTAAACATGGAGAAATCATTTCAAGATATTTTGAACTTGAAAGTACATAACTGGATAACAGATCCTTTTACCACAAATTTTAACTTTGCAAGCAAATACATTAGAACTCAAATATGAAGAAGAGAGCAAAAACAATTATGTTATTGGTAGATTCTAGAAACTCTGGCAAAATAAAAATTATCTTCATTATATCCAAATTAGTTGGGGGGGGGGTTCTTCAACTTATTGAGATCTTTTTCTATGTTATACCTTGTCAAGTTAGGTTTTAGGGTCATTAACTATATTATAAACAAACAAAGAAATCATCCAAATATCACTGAAAAAGGAGATCTTCAATTATTCCTAACAAAAATTGAACTAGACATCAAATATTTATGATAGCAACATCAGCCTCAAGGAACTTATTAATTTCTTTATGTCTTGAAAATATTTCAAGTTCAAAATAAATTAAATACTTTTTATTCTTTCAAATATATTAAATTTGTTATTCGCTTTGTGTTATTATATAGCTACTAATATACTATTATAAATATTTTTGTGTAATTATTTCCATAAGCACTAAATTAAGTTATTCGAATATCAGTGAGTGAAGGGAAATTATATTGTTAACAAGAGTAAGAATAGGGTGGTAGGTAAAAAAAGATTGATGACTTCGGAGTTAGTCTTTGTGAAATATATATATAGTAGTCAATATCTGAATTGTCATAAAAGTAGTTTCAAAGTATACCTTTTCTTAAACTGTACCAAATTTTTATACATCACTACACATTATTTAGAAAAGAGAGAATTTTATTTTATATAAATTACATTTTATTTTTTTTATTTCAAATAATAAAAGATAACACATATTTATTAAATATAATGTTGTTATAGTTATATTTATAAATTTATATATATTTTATCTTTCATATTTTTAAATATAAAAAATATGTTTTGATTTATATAAAATAATTTTCTAGCACATTTTGCCTTGTAATTAGTGATGTATGAGGGCTAGGCACAGTTTATGAAAGGCAACTCTTGATAGAGGTCTCGTGAGTTTTTTTATTGACATACTTTACAATTCAAAAGTTAATCATTAAATATATTATCTAATATTTTATTTTGCAATGAATAGATAACAATTTAATGCTTGATTCAAACATTATAAATTATAGTCTTTTTACAATATAGCATATTATGTAATTACTTATATTATTAATTTGTTTAATTGTTTGTATTATAGATAACACTCTAATATTAATAAAAGATACTCATAAATACTAATTAAATTTATAATCAAAATTATAATTTATTTATTTATGTTAATTATATGTATTCCTTTTTTAGAATACTGTTTTTGTTTAAATATCCCTTTTATTGTTCAGATGTTTCACTGTAATTAATATGTTTAGATAGGATAGTATGGTTTTAAAAAATGAATAGCTATCTATAAAAGCAAAAACAACCAATGAATACTAGTTTCTTTTAATAATCATCCTCAATAGCAAATACTGTTTCGTACTACAGCATTTTAATACTCACTTTTCTTTTGCATTTTAATCTAAATGTTTGAAGCTTTAAAATGTCCTGTTGACTGCATATTAAATGTAAGTTAATGCAGTTGTGAATAATTTTATTTGGTATTTATACTGATGTAACAACAGGTAGAGCAACATGTCATTTTAACAATGAAATATATGAATAACCAGATCTCTTTCCAAATGCAACTACAGAAACCACACAATAATGGATAATTATTGTTGACTGTAGTTTGCCATTGTAAGCCATTCTCTTAACATTGTTTATTTTAGCATTTCAAAATTTATAAGATTTTGTAATTGAACTTGACTCAACAGTGATTGCAGATAAAGTGAAAACTTTAATAGTAAATCAACTGGAGAATAAAGTTAATGAGTTAATGGCAGATAATTTATGAGATTAGATCTACATATCTATGATTTGCATTAGGTTGGAAAAATTTACTTTAAAAAATGTATATTTTAAATTCTATTTACATCAAATGTTCATCATCTAGTCACATAATCAAATCTTATTTTTACATTTATGTGTAAAAAAAAGTTTTTATGGCAAGATTTAGTTTAATGCATGAAAAACACAATATTTAATTAAAAGATATTTGGAATTATATGTTATTGTTTGTGACAAATATTAATTTATGTAAATTAAGAAGTCATTTCTCTCAATGTAAGATTTTTGGATGTATAATATGTTTCAAAAATATAGGAGTCTCTAAAGTACATAGACTACCCAGTTGGGAACAATGTCAAGAATTATGTATTGAATATCTAAAACTCACTTATATATTTGCACTAAATTTATCTTCCCTAAAAAGTGAGAGTGAAAAAAAAAACAATTTTCTTATCATTTGGAGTTTGTAAAAATATATTATATATGGAAGAAGTAATACGAATGTTAATTATTTTTTTTGCAAATCAAGTTACTAGAAAAACAGGTCATATTGTTTATAAGTTTATTATTAATAATAATATTATTAATATTTTGTAATCAGTAATTGAGAGTTAAATGACATTTAAGCAGTAGAGGAACTGGTTGAACCCAACAGTTAATCTCAAAATCTTTTATTCATGAAAAATAATGTTTACATGCTTATAAAAGACAGAAAAAATTATGTTTTACACATCATCAACAATCTGTGACCATTGGTATATTGATTATCTTCTGATAAATAAGTAAACTGGTGTAGCTTTATCATCCACCCATCAGCATTGATGCCGTCTTTTGCTTAGCTACTAGTGATTCGGTGGATCCGGTACATCAATCAACTTCACATTTCATTATACATGAATTTTGATGCAATGATAAAGTCTCTGTTTTTAACTTTCCTAATAGTGTTCATGAAAAGACTGACTGGTTCAGGGACAGGCACTGTGAAGAATAGCTTACATCTAACATACCATATAGCATGTACAATAAAGATGGAAAGTCTAATAATAGGAAACTGTTTAGTTTGTAAGGCTTCTCTTATAGACATGATTTTATAGTAATCCACCTTTAAGTTTTGATATATGGCTAAATTAATTTTACTGAGCCCAGGGCATGAGTAAATTATATGGTTGAATAACTCTTCTTGCCTCTTACATATGTGACAAAAAGGGTCTATCTTATTGTAAAATCTTTTGAAATGAAGGAATTTATTTGTGGCATGGATTCTAAGTTTATTTTAATAATGAGATTGAGGTATTTAGATTCTAGAGTGAGAAATTTAAAAATTGTTGTTAATTTGTAGTTGGTGAAACCAAGATTTGGAGTAATTGTGGGATAATTCAGATTAATTATACTGTATGCCTCCCAGATGGTAATTTTTGATCTATAATTAAATGCTGGTTAAGCATCCAGAGCAGTTGATCCAGCAGTTTTACTGTTAATTGACCAAATTTACATTTATTTTTCATTAGCTAAAATGTAGTCCAAAATTCTTTAGAACTCATGATTTCTATTTTTCCCTAAAATAAATTACTCAAGGCATATATAATATGTATGTGTTTCTCATTCTGGATGAACTTTTCTATATAATAAACCTGTTTGTAATTGCGTGCATATTCATTTATCTATGCAAATACATGTACAAATCTTTTCCAAACTGAAATCTTGTTCACTTATGATAATTTGTCAAACTTAAATTTGTGTTGCAGCTTTATTCTAACAAAAATAAATCCTAGATACTGTGAAATGATCAAATGTTGACAAATTGGTTTTTCATCACTGTTTGCAAAAAAGGAGAAAAAAGCGTTCCCCATGTTAGCTATAATGTGGTACAGAGAGAAATCTCATTCTTTTGCATACTATAATCCTCTGTGGTTAACAGAATGAAAGAAATGTGAAATAAAGATAGAAAGTCACACAAGAAGAACTTAACTGCTATATAATTCTGTCGAAAAAATTAGATTTGTGTGAGATTTTACTTAAAGCAAAAAAGAAAAAAAGAAAATTGAAAAAAGCAGACATTTGTTTGTGCATTAAGAGTAAAGAATTTTGTATTGAATATGACCTAAAAATTTTAATGGTTACTGATGCTACTAAAAGGCTTAAAAGATCTCCTGAATGTGTCAAGGATTTTTTTACTAGAAAAATTGACCTGATTACTCTTTGTAGCTCAAGACTAGAAATATTTTCATTCCTTTAATAATAATAATTTCATACAAATTTTACGAAATAAATTATTGAATGTTTATACTTTTCTACAGAAATATTTATTTGTAATTAAAAATTACAGTTTTATAAATATTTTAAATTTAATTTACATTTTTTTTAGTAAAGGAGGCAGTAAATAAAAACATATTTGTGGAAATTATTTTTATTATATATTTTAATTTTTTTTTAATAAATCCAAGAACCATCTCATTTACAACTAGCTTTATAGTATTGTTTATTTTTTTTTTAAATTTTAGTTTCTTTTTTATTACATCAATTTTGAAGATATACTTCATCAAAATCATGACCACTTCAACTTTTTTTAAAACTATAAACTTCTTTGTTCCTAAATTTATATCCCTCTTAAATCCTTCCAAGTATTTCTCCCTTTTTTTTGATTGTCCATATTTCAGATTTATATAGTTTTCACTCCAGACAAAAATATATTATTTCTGCTAATAAAATGTAAATGAAGCATTGGTGTTTAAAATAACCAATATTTTTTGAAGTTAACTCATATTATAAAAAAAATACTATCACATTGTCAGCCTATCTAATACAGTGAATTCTTTCTAATTGATCTAAGGACAACAAAGCATTCTGCATTAGTTTATTAAGTTAAAATGATCTAAAGGGCATCTAAATGTGCATCAGTTTTGAAATTCTTAATATCATCTGATTAGAAAGATAATATATGTAATATATTGAAGGCCTATCATAATTATAATTGTGAATAATAAAAATATGCTTTAACAGAGAATGAAGTATAAAGTTAATTTACAAAGTGAAGTACAACTGTGACCTAATCATGGTTATCAAAAAAAAAAAACAATATTTTATAGTTAAAAATTTTAAAAACCTATTTTTTGCTTATCATTATCACTGTCAACTATTATCAGGATAAAGATCTCTCCAAGTTAAATCCATCTTTCTAATCTCTGACCTCTCTTCTCCACATCCTCTATATATACTTTCCTATTACATCCATCCATCTCACATGTAGACTTTTGCTGGGACTTTTACAATCTCTTGGAATCTAGTTTAATATTGCAATTGTTCATTTATTATCATCTCTTCTAGCATTATGTCCATCCCAACTCCACTTCAATTTTTAATTCTTTCATTGATGTCAGTAACACCTGTTTGTTCTCTTATCCATGTATTGCATTTTCAATATCTTCTTTTTACTCATAACATGCATTTCTCCATGCTTTTTTGAGTGGTCTGAAGTCTCAGTATTGATTTTCTATTAAGTGTTCAAGTCTATGATCCATAAATGATAACTGGTAAACTAGACTTATTAAAATTTTTCCTTTTTAAACACACATGCATAATTCTTTTTTTTATTAAGATATTTCTTTCAAAAGCACTCCAACCAAGTTTAATTCCATGTTTAATTTTATTCACTGTGTTTCCATCTTTAGTAATAATCTGACCAAGGTATTTGTAGTTGTTAACTTCATTGAACTCATCATTATCAATCTTTATTTTTATATTTTGAGAAAATCCATTGACCATTAATTGCTTTAGTCTTTTTTAACATTTACCTTTAATCTTACTTGTTTATTTTCATCAGTTGACTCTTGCAACATTTCCTGAAGATCTGAAGCATTATATATAAAAACAACTACATCATCTGAAAAATCTAAATGACTTAAATAATCTCCATTTACTTTTATTCATATACATTCCCATTTTAATCCACAAAATACTTCTTGCAGCACTGCTGTAAAACGTTTTGGAGATATGGAGTCATCCTATCTTACACCAGTCTCACTGTTGATCTTTTTATTATCATTATATAATCTAATCACACTATTGCATTTTTATACACATTCTTCACAACATGACAATATCCTGGTTTCAATACCTTAATGATCCAATGCTTTAATCACTGAAGAAATGCTTATAGAATCAAATGCTTTTCACAATCTACAAATCCAAAGCATAATGGCAACCCATATTCATTGATCTTTTCTATAACTTCTTTTAATACTTGGATATAATTCATTGTACTAAAATCATTTTTAAATACTGCATGTTCTTTTGATTAATTGAAATTCAAAGTTCTCTGTAGACAATTATAATTATCTTGGAGAAAAAAAAATGTATAAAACTGATAAAAGACTGATAAGTCTGTAATTTCTAATATCTTCTTTATGACATTTTTTAAATATTAATATTAATACTGCATTCTTACAATCATCTGATGCATCTTTATTATTTAGACATTTGGTATATAACATCACCAAAAAATATATATATTTTTCCTGCTTTTTTAAAGATATTGAATATCTGAAGCTTCTTTCTTATTCATAAATTTAATTGTTGTCTCGACTTCTTCATTTAAAATCCTGCATAATTCAGAATATATAATAGTTATAGGAGGGTAGTTGTTTTTTATTACTATATAATTCTTGATAGAATTCTTCTACCCATTTCATGATGTCATCTCTCTTTTTAGCAATAGTTTCATCATTTTTACTTATTGCAGATATAAATCTCCTACCAATACCAAAATGTTGTTTTACACTTTTGAGACTTTTATTCTCTTCTACAGATTTCCTTGCTAGTTCATAACTGTACTTTTTTTATATCATTATCAACTCTTTTTTGCACCATTTTACAAAATTTGAGATATTCAATATTTCTTAATGCATCATTATTATAGATTTTATATCTTCTTTTTTTCTTTATAAATTCACTAGTCTCAGAAGACATTGTATTGGTCAATTGCTGTTTTTTTTCTACCAGCTATTGTTGCAGTTTTTAAAAGTGTATTAGTTATTTTCCTATTAATTTCATTCAAATCTAAACCATGTTCAAAATCTGCTAATATTTTTAAATGATGTGAATATTGTTTTTCTTAATAATTTTTATCTGTCTAGTTTTGCATTAATATGTATCTTATATCTCACTAACCAATGATCACTTCCTGCATTGAATTCATTAAAAACATTACAATCTTGAAATATGTATTTTCTGTTAGTCAAAATATAATCCAATTCTGCTGTATCATTATTTGAATGTTTTCAATTTTTTTCTTTTTTCTAAAAACTCCACATATCCATGTCTTCTTTCATTTCTATTACCATAATCAAATTTACCTACAGCACTTTCATTTTTCAATTGTTTATGAGTTCTAGCATTAAAATATCCTAAAACAATTTTAAAATGTTGTTTGCTTTAATTAAAAGCTCTTTGTACATCCATACAAAAATCCTCTCTACTTCATCACTATTAGAACATGTTGGACATAAACGTTGAATTATTTGCAATACTTATATGAATTCTAAATATACATGTGATGTATCAGATAACCAATAATTATTCAAATAAGACAATAATTGAGCTTTTTAAATTTTTAATAATAAAATATTGTGTTTCTTTGATAACCATGGTCATGATGCAAATGACTTGAAAGTATATTTGGCTTAAAATTAATTTAATATTTTATTCTGTATTTTAATGTCTTTATATTATATATACTTAAATGCTGAAATATTAATAGAAAGACATTACATTTTTATTTATTAAAATCTATATCAAAATATATATATCAATATTAATAAATAACTAAGTAGATGTAGTGTTCAGGCCACCCATATGAGACACAAGTGAGGGTTAGTGGAATGATCTTCAGATATCAGGAATCTCTGAATAATCAATAAACAATGCACTAGCAAGAGTATTATTGTTTTAAAAAAAAATTGTTAGTTCATCAAAAATTAAATCCTCTTTCTGATATAAACAATATTTTCTATCTCTTTTCTTTATTATCTTCAGTCACTTAAATTAGTGTGTTTCCTTATATTTTTGTAACAATGGGATTGTTTTTTCATACATCCACATTTTCATGTTTTAATTACACACACAGTAATTCTGAATCCAACTCTCCTTTTCCATTTTTTTTAGCTCAAAGCCATTAAAAATTAAGAAAGCAATGATAAAAACAGCTTAATTAAATTAACAGTTTTTAGTTATGATCCTTTTTATTGCAGCCATACAGTCAATAATGACGCAATTGGAACTGGATTTGGAACCAAAATGGTAGTCCTATTAAGAAATCCCCTGAATACCATGGAAAATATATGAAGGAATCTATAAAGTAGGATTTAAAAATAATGTATATTAGTCTAACTAGGCTGTGGTGTCAGGCAGATTATTTATTAAGGTAACAGAAATAATTATATTATCAGTATTGGAAGTAAATCATGATAAATCATAAATCTTTTTTCTAAATATAGATATCTGTAATATGAAAATTTTATTTCATACAAATTCTTCAAGATTTGAATAAAAGACATCCCTATAAAAATAATGAGCCATTAAAATTTAAATCAAATGCAAAGTTTTTTTAAATAGATCATCCAATGACTGGATTTGCTATAATATTTAATGTATTTCTTTTTTGGGGGGGAGAGGGGATTTATCAATGCATTAACAATAGATTAATAATATTAAACTTTGAAAATTTGCTATAAAGGAACGTGGATGTACCATACTCAAAATAATGTCATTTAATAAATACATTGATTACATTAAAGTGAGTCAGAATACAGGAGAAATTCATATTATACAAGCACTTTATAAATATAGACTATTGAAGAGATCATATATTACTAATATCAGAAGTTAAAATGATAGTTGCATTAAAATATACTTTTATTTCAATCACATTTGCAAGAAAATTGACATTCACTCTTTAGAAGCATCTATTATTAATTTTAAATTGCAACTGCTATTCAGCATGAAAATTACTTGAGATTTGCAGAATTGTCATTTTAACTATTAAACACTAAAATGGTTAATTTAAATTTCCAGAATTGTCATATTATGAGATGTGGATTCACTTAAGGAATGTGATACTTAAATAAGTCTAAAACCTTAATACATGCACATTGAGTGCTTAATTTATTACAAGAGAGACTTCTACAAATCTAAACGCAAGATTCGACTTTATAGAGATAAGAGTGGCCATCTTATCTTCAACCTATTTTTCTATATATATATAGCAAATCTAAAGCATTATATCTTCAACCTATTTTTCTATATATATATAGCAAATCTAAAGCATTATGATTTGGGAGCATGAATCCTTATTTAAGTATTATGAGCTGACATTGCACTTAATAAGAATTAATATTTAAGGAATGTGAATAAAGATAGGTCATGCTTGTTTTTTAACAGTCATTCTCACTATTAGTGGCCAATATTGAATGTGGAATTTTATAAGCAATACAAAGATTCAAAGGCAGAAGTTCAGGGCAAGTTTTAAAATGTTTAGTAGATAAAAACTGTAAAGGAAATGCAGGCATTCACTGAATATGTATTTATTTTTTAAAGTACACAAAATAACTTAGCAACTTGAAAAATTGAATCATAATCCTATTAAGTCCACCAATGATACTCTCTTATATAATGACAATAATATTTCAAATGGATGGAAAAAATGTTTTGATAAGTTGATTTGACTACTTTCAATTCATCCTCAGTGACATTATTACTCAGGAGTTCATAAACAGTTTGAATGCTGGAAGTTTCAGAACTGGAATCAATGTGAGGATCTTACACTTTAAAGGCTGATCCTCTATTACAAAACTAGACCATGCAGAGTAGATAACAACTTTATCTACACATTAGATTTAAATAAAAATTTTAGTTTAATGAAGTAAAAACATCTTTTGTAATTTTAAAAATGAAAAGGCTGTGTGTCCTAATAAGATACCTGGAAAAGTTTTAAAATATGGGATGTTACTTTTAAAAATATTGAATTTTTTTAGAATATATGGAATAATGAAGTTGATTTGCCTGATCTCAAAGATGCTTTTATAGTTATAATTTTTAAAAATAAAGATAATAAGACTGTAGTAATTTTCACAAATTCCATTATTGTCCATTACAGCAACTTTCAAGGATTTTACTGAAAAGCTTGCTTCTAGTCACAGGTGATAATTACTAGGGACTCTGTGTATATTTTAGAGAATCAAGAAGTGCTACAGATACAATTATTGCTGTGAAGCAAAGGCAAAAAAATATTTTAGGAATAATATATTTATTTATTTATTATTTTATTGAGATGACCAGCAGGTCTACTGCTCTGCTTGAAATTAGTTGATTGACCATCAAAGTTTATTTGTACTTTACAATTACTATCATAATGTTGAAGCATTTATCAGCAGATCAGGTTTGTTTAATAATATAGAAATTTCAAATACTAAAAAGTATCATAATCATAGTATTGTACTATTATTGGCAGTTGAGGTTTAGTTCTTTGAAACTGTTTATAGGCAGCTTAATGAATCAGGTATCAAAATGCAATACAAGTTTGATATAAATTTTAATTTGAATAAATTAAAAGCTGAAGCAAAAACTTCTTTTTTACATTATGCAGATGACTATTCAATCTTTATTAATTCAAAAGATAATCTACAGAATGTATTTAATGTTTTGAATGCAATGTATAAAGGACATTAATTTAGTATTACTGTTCAAAAATCTTTTATCAGCCAGTGATGAAAGAAAAATATTCAGCAACTTTTATCTTGGATAGTTATAATTTTAAAATTGTAAGCCAATGTTAATATGTTGTTAGCTTTTTAAATAAAAATATATTTTTAAATATTAAAGTATAGAACAAACTCCAAAGATATTAAAAGATAGAATACCTCATCATAGTAAAATAACTACTATAACTAAATTACCTTATATTGAGTTGATATTTTATCTATTGTATTGTATAAAAATGAGACTTAAATAATCTATTAATGTTATATAAATTTATTAGAAATTTTTTATTTAAGAATGTTCTTAAAATTGTAACAGTACAATTTTAACATCATATGATCAGTAAATATATTTTTAATGCTGATTATAGTAAAATAAAATCCATTATTTTATAACTGCAATTTTGTTGGATAGGACATATGAAATAAATGAGTAATACAAGACTTTATAAAAAATATTTTATAGTAAATTTGACCATGGTTTTATCATTTTTACATTGTAAAAATACATTCCAAAGAAGAGTAATGTTGATTGTTTTTATTGCAAAGATGTGGCTGATAATAGAGTATAATGAGAGATACAGTTAGATTTGGTGTTAAAATCTTGCAAAAAAAAAAAAAAATGCTATTGAAGAAATTATAAGTCATCATTGCAAAATATCAAATAAACAATGTTCTTTGTGTGAATTTATATCTCATGGATTGGTTTGTTTTATCATTACAAAACTCATCTTTAATGTAGTAATAATAGTAGTAGTAGTGGTGGTGGTAGTAGTTGTAGTGGTGATAGTGGTAGCAAGAGCACTAGCAGCAGTAGTTTTCTTTGGTAATTGAAATGACAATATTCATTTGTGAGTTATTGCTTATGAATAATATTAATAATTGAAAAACAGTAACATGTTTAATACCTAAAAGCAAACAAATTGATTTATTTTATTAATGAGTCAATCTTTTCCTCAATTCTAAATTAACAAAATATACTTCAAAAAGTAATGAGTTACATAAATATGTGAAAGGGTAAATAATTAATACAGTCATTATTTTAAGTTTTTACTATTCCATTTATAAAATAAGTCTTATAAAATATTACAATATTACTTTCTAAATAAATACTTAAATTAATAAACTTCTGTCATCAAGTAAAATAATTCATATAATTCTATAATTAAAAATCACTTCTTTTCTTTTCAAAAACTTTATTTGATGTATATATATATATCCACATATTTCCAACGTTTCGACTATCTTTACTCTATAGTCATTTTCAAGGATCTAGAAAAAACATTACATTATAAACAAACTTCACATAATAAAAACAAAAATAAAAATAATCAAAAACAATATAAAGCATATAAACCCCATAAAATTTAAAAATAAATAAAATACATTAAAATCAATTAAATTAAAAACACAAAACATACACCACACTTACTTGACTCTCTTCTCAAAAAACTTTCCCTTTTTACATTTTTTATCCAAAAAACCAATTGTTACAATAAAAAAACTTATTTCCTTTTTCTTTCTTATATACTTCAAAAAATGAATTTATTTCCAAAAATAATTCTTTATTCATGTCTTATCCAATTCTATTTAAAACAGGTTTATATCTCTTTATATATAAACTCTCTTTTACCATTCTTTCTTTATACAATCTAACCCCCTCCAACATTTTAATCTTAAAATCTATATGTCCACTTTCCTTACTATGTATATTTACATTAGAATTCCTATCTCTCAAATGCTGTTTCAATCTTGTCTCTAATTTGTTCTTTGTTGTACCAATATATGATACATCTTTATTCTCTTTTTTACAATCCAAACATTCTATTTTATAAATACCATTCATGTTTTCAACATTCCTATTTCTTATCATATTACCTAAATTACATTTCCTTTTATATACTGGTTTCAACAATAAACCACAGATCTTACCATATTTCTTATTCATATCCCTCATTATCTTTTTAATCTTAAAAAAGTACTTTTTGACACTTTATACCCACTATACATAAATTCCTTCTTTTTTTCTTTCTTTTTTCTCAATTTCCTCTCAATTTTGTCTATATTCTTTTTTCCACATAATTTATTAATAATCTTAATTGGATAATCATTTTTTATTGCCTCATTTTTTATACACTCCATTTCCTCCCTAAATAACTCCTCCTCTGAACATAGATTAATTCCTCTAACTATTCTATTATTAACAATATTAATCCTATGTATGTATTCAATATCTGATTCCCAATTACTCAATAATCCATAAAAAGTATCTTTTCTAAAAATACAAGTCTCAATCCCTACTTTATAATTTTTTATAACTTTTTTAATTTTAACATCCATATAATTAATTGAATTATTTATTTCTTTTTCCATTGTAAATGGAAATAAATAATTCAATTAATTATATGGATGTTAAAATTAAAAAAGTTATAAAAAATTATAAAGTAGGGATTGAGACTTGTATTTTTAGAAAAGATACTTTTTATGGATTATTGAGTAATTGGGAATCAGATATTGAATACATACATAGGATTAATATTGTTAATAATAGAATAGTTAGAGGAATTAATCTATGTTCAGAGGAGGGGTTATTTAGGGAGGAAATGGAGTGTATAAAAATGAGGCAATAAAAAATGATTATCCAATTAAGATTATTAATAAATTATGTGGAAAAAAGAATATAGACAAAATTGAGAGGAAATTGAGAAAAAAGAAAGAAAAAAAGAAGGAATTTATGTATAGTGGGTATAAAGTGTCAAAAAGTACTTTTTTTAAGATTAAAAGATAATGAGGGATATGAATAAGAAATATGGTAAGGAATGTGGTTTATTGTTGAAACCAGTATATAAAAGGAAATGTAATTTAGGTAATATGATAAGAAATAGGAATGTTGAAAACATGAATGGTATTTATAAAATAGAATGTTTGGATTGTAAAAAAGAGAATAAAGATGTATCATATATTGGTACAACAAAGAACAAATTAGAGACAAGATTGAAACAGCATTTGAGAGATAGGAATTCTAATGTAAATATACATAGTAAGGAAAGTGGACATATAGATTTTAAGATTAAAATGTTGGAGGGGGTTAGATTGTATAAAGAAAGAATGGTAAAAGAGAGTTTATATATAAAGAGATATAAACCTGTTTTAAATAGAATTGGATAAGACATGAATAAAGAATTATTTTTGGAAATAAATTCATTTTTGAAGTATATAAGAAAGAAAAAGGAAATAAGTTTTTTTATTGTAACAATTGGTTTTTTGGATAAAAAATGTAAAAAGGGAAAGTTTTTTGAGAAGGGAGTCAAGTAAGTGTGGTGTATGTTTTGTGTTTTTAATTTAATTGATTTTAATGTATTTTATTTATTTTTAAATTTTATGGGGTTTATATGCTTTATATTGTTTTTGATTATTTTTATTTTTGTTTTTATTATGTGAAGTTTGTTTATAATGTAATGTTTTTTCTAGATCCTTGAAAATGACTATAGAGTAAAGATAGTCGAAACGTTGGAAATATGTGGATATATATATATACATCAAATAAAGTTTTTGAAAAGAAAAGAAGTGATTTTTAATTATAGAATTATATGGCTATATGTACTGTATATTTTTGAAAAGAAAAAAGGATTGAGTCGTGATTAGAAATAGAAGTAAATGGATTTAAAATAATTCACTAAATACATTTTAATTTTTCTAAATCTAGACATTGGAGAATCATAAAGTTTAGATTTTCTTTTAATATATTTGAAATAGAATCAGAATACAGGTATCCAAATTGTCTAAACTGAATAAAAGTAATAAAAAAAGTGTATGTACATATAATATTAGATAGTATTGGATTTGTAATTGCTTTAATTTGAAAATTTATTGATGCCATTGGAAATGATATCTTGGTTAATTTATCTAATCGAGCTTCACTTATTTTAATAGTGTGAAATAATTGTAATTATTTAGTTAACTCTTTATAATTTTATATCAATAATATTCATTGTAATACTTAAATAAGGCTATAATCTTAGTACATGCACCTTGAGTGCTTAATTTATTACAAGAGAGACCTCTACAAATCTAAATGAAAGATTTGACTTTATAAATATAAGAGTGGCCCACTCTTATCTTCAACCTATTTTTCTAATTATATAGGCAAATCTAAAGCATTTGGTTTGGAAACATGAAGCTAATAAATTCTTCACTGATTAAGTCCACTATTTCTGTTAAACATAACGATTGTTAGAAATATTTTGAATCAATTTAAAGTTGTAAATATTAATTCTTATTAAGCACAATGTCAGCACATAATACTTAAATAAGACTATAACCTTAGTACTTGCACCTTGAGTGCTTAATTTATTACAAGAGAGATCTCTACAAATCTAAATGCAAGATTCAACTTTATAAAGATAAGAACAGCCCACTCTTATCTTCAACCTATTTTTTAAAATTCTTCACTGATTAAGTCCATTATTTCTGTTAAACATTAATGATTGCAAAATCTTTCAATTTAGTAATTTATTATTTTATGATCTTTCAATCTTTTGTACAGAGGCAAAACTTTTCATAGAGTAGCACAACTCAGTGCAAGCCAGAGTAATCAATGGATGCAGGAAGGTTTATGCATAAAATCACTATCTAGTGCCTAATCATCCAATACCCCCAGACTAATTTCTAAAGAATGAAGATCATGTGATGTTGAATGGTTTTAATCTTTTGCTTTATAATTCTAAATAAATAAAATATATTAAATGTTCTTATATTGCAATGGTATATAATCAGCAGAGTTGATATGGTTATGAAATAATGAATGCAATAAGAGCATGTCATCATCAATGAAAACAAATATGTCATAAATCTAAAATCAATAGCAGCTATTATCAACAGTCATCCTTTGTAATTGCATTTAATAAAGATATACTATGAAATCTTATACTAATTATCATCAAGCCAATACCAATCATGAGGTATAGTATTATAAAAAAGTAAGCATCAATATTTCTACTACATATATCTAAGTGCTAAAATAACTATTAAAATAAACATTTATTTAAAAATTCTGATATTATTAACAGCAATACTGATCATCATCAAGGTTCTGGGCCATCAGAACCTTTAAATATACCAGCCTTCAGTGAATTAGTATTTAACATCATAAACATAAATAAAGTAAATGGAGCTTTTGTTAATCAGGAGTTAGTAGTTTAAAGAATGTGTTTTTTTTTATTTATCAATCTGTCAGCTGACCAAGTTGATTGTAAAAAATATCTTTATGTTTTAAGGTGGCTATTATTTGAATTATTATAAAAACATGTCTGTCATTAATATTCAACTTTAGATTAGTTTTTACTATCCATGGTAAAAATAAACGATGTGCTATATACATATAGTAACAAAAATAGATTATTTTTAATATATATTGTAATTATAAGTACAGTAAAGCTATTTTAATTATATCTTAAACAATTTTCAAGTTTAACAATATACATTAAGAAATCCTAGTAAAAGTTTTTAATACTATATTTTAAAAAAGAAAAATAATATAATTAAAATAAGTAATGTCATCCACCCACACACTCTTAGATCTTTCTCATCTCGTTTACTTGTGATATAAAAATTATGAAGATTGTTGCCAAAACAGTTACAACTGATAAAATTAGCTCAATTCTGCTAAGCAGGCCTGCTCTTTGCCTTGATAATAAAGTTAGAGTGAACTTTGAGCCATGAAAAATTGATGTTGGCACTGTGATTAAACTAACACATTTGTTATTAATTTATTCGAAATCTAACCTCAATCTTGTAATCACTGTGGACATTTTTTTGTTGTTGATGTTTTGAACATTTTTGATAAATCAATTTTATTAAGTGATTTTTAAAAAAAAATGCCATGAACTGGCCTTTTTCAAATTTAATTGGTTTATTTTTAGATTAACATTTGTATTATTTTTTATTAGAAAATTTTATTGTAGAAAACAACTACAGACACATAACTTTTCACAAAAGATTTAGTCAGATGAATAACTGGTGTGGATCAGAAAATTCATTCCATTTATCATATCATATGACAATAAAAGACATCCAATCTGAAGATAATATTCTTTTATAATAGTTGCCTAACAAATTTTTCTGATGCTATATTTAAATAATGTGTCTTCAACAATTACACCCAGTAATTAAGCTGATATAGTTCTGAGTAAATTGTTCATATGGAAAAATTGTTCATCCTGGACTGTTGATATAAGATTGCAGTCTACTTTTTTAAATTAAAGACTTTCAAATGGTACTAAACGAAGACAAATATTTTTAAAGTTTTCATGTTTATTATTATTGGTGAAGAAACAATTGTCACATGGTTTTTGCTCTTAAAAAAAAGAATAGCAAAAATTATTTTTGTAAGTATACTTTTGAAAAATATATTTGATATATAATGCATCCTAAAAAACTTTCCATTTACAAATTAGAAATTGGCTGCTGTGATAAATGCTGTCTTTATGTGAAGAAACATTATGTTTGATCTCGGGCTGTTGAATATTAGAAATATTATTAGTTACAACAATATTGAACGAATCTGAGTATAACTTATATATATAAAATTCCTAATATTTGAACTAGAGTATAGGCTAAGTGATTATTTTTCTAGATTTGTAATCAGTTCCACAAATAATATTTACAGATAAATATGAGAAATTATAATATTTTTGTACATAATAAAGTCACCTTATTATAATTCTCGAGAGGCAAATATTTTTATGGGCAAACTAAAAATGTATTTATAAATATTTTTAATACAGATAAATAATAAATCAATACGAGTATATTGTAAATACTGAACTTTAAGATGTAATTCATGGGGATTTGAAATCAGATTTTCAAGCTTTCTTCAGCTATTCTAATATAAACTGGGCATTGATTATATATGTGTGTGTCAGTGGTGATGATCTGGACCAACTGATGAGTACTGGTTCAATACAATATATATATAGTGGAGATCATTTATCTTTTTTACATGTGTGTGGACATGTGTATTAGTTATATAAGATGGAATGGATAGCTAAAGAAAGCTTAAAAGTCTGAGTTTAAATCTCCTTTAATTACAATTAAATAAGTAAAAATGATTAGAAGAAATATGATAAACTGTATAACTCTATATATATAGTGAGATATAAATAATATGGATATTGCACTTTTAATTATTTAATGTCTTACATGACAGCACTGTTATGATCATAGTATAAATATAACTTGACTTTATGAAGTACAACAATATTATAATTGTCTTAGATTTGTCTGTATGTATTATACTATATTTTAATGTAATATATTAATATCTGACTATAGAGAGAATGTGCAGATTACATTGGTTAAAAAAAGATTTACAGATCATCATGCCAGTAATTAATGATCTGGAATTCATCATTTTATTTTGGAAGATTCTTAAAATAGGAGTAAAGTTATGCTACCACATATTAGATCAGTTATTATCTTATTATTAAAAAAAGATATACTCCATTAAGACATGTCTATCTAATGTAATACATTATGTTTTTGCTGATTACTATTGAGTCTTTTGAAGATCTGAAGTTTTTCTAAAATAATCAAATTAATTTTATAGGCAGTACAGATAATTAGATAAATTCTCTAGTAACACAATATCTCATCTTTTTCTTTGCATTTTTTTTTTGTTTTGAGTATTCATATTTCAATGATAAAAGTAGCAATTAAAATTAAGACAATTGTAATTAACTTTAATTTGATAACTCCTGAAATATTTTAGTATCTCCATATTTTAGGGTAAAAAATTATTTTCTTCTCTTGCTATCATTATTCGTCTGTATACACCATTATTAATTGTGATAAAAACTAGGCATTCAAATTTAGTAACCTTTTCGAAATTAGTTAACTTTTCAAAATCCAAGACACATTTTATTTGGGGAGGATTATAAATAGCATTTAATTTTTAAGAAATTTATTTTAAGAACCATTTTATTTAATTTTATAGTTTTTCCAAAGTATTTATTAACTCCTCCTTATCATTAGTCTAAATTGAATGGTCATCAGTATGTCTTCAATTATCCATTTGTTTTATTTTTATTCCACTTTTTTAGTTTTAAAGAATATCACATTAAAAAATTAAAGAAAAAAAAATATATATCCCTGACTAACACTGGCTTGTACTTTGAATTGTAAAATTTTATTTGGATTTTTGAATAATTAGATTTATAAAGATTTTAGATTATTTATATGAGATGAAATATTTCAAGGGTTTCTGTAACTTTTTTAAAATCAAAGCTTTTTGTTGTATACAAATAAACAATTTTTTTTTCAGTATATGCAATATTCATTTTTGCTGGCATTAATCCTGATTTTTCATCATGTATTTGCTATTAGAAGTTCATTAAATATATTATCATTTTACATGCATGTAAAATTAAGGCTATTGTTGTATAATTGCTATAATGTGGAACAAACACTAAGTGTATATTCTGATTCTTTAAGTGCTATAATAATGTTGATAAAAGGATTTTAATTTTACTGTGTTTCTCTTTTTTTATGTATGATTTTAGACAATCTTTCATCAACATAACCTTTAAATTATTCAAATTTAATTTATTAAGAAAGAAAATAACGACTATAATATGGAACATCAGCTGATAAGATTCATTATGATACTGTACAATAAGAGAAAATACATGAATTTCATTCTAGATATTTATTAACTTTATGAAATTATTAATTACAAAGAATATCTGTAAAGAATTAAATAAAATCAGCCAGAACAAAGGTATTTGGCTTGATTACACTATATAGCGATAAGTTGAATCATGAAACTTATATATGTATAAAAGAATATTTTGATAACTAGGTGATCATCAAATATAGTAATGTAAAAGAAAGAAAAGGTTATAAAAAGTGAAAAAGCTGAAGATACTTTAGAACTTAGGCTTTTCTTTTTTAAAACTATATTATGGCATGAATTTGTATATGAACTTTAAATTGCTGTCAATAAAACAGACCTTATAAAATATCAGTAAATATATATGTATACTTTAAATTAAATGTAGATTGAATGTATATGTTTACTTATATATATATATATATATATTGGAACAAAAATAAAACAATTATATAACAAATCTATAGGTATATTATATAAAGAGTTCACAAATAAGCTCTTAACAAGCTTTGCAGAATATCCCTAACCCCAGACCGGTTTCTGCTACTGGCTTCCTTAGTGAGGTTCTAGGATATTCAAGCATTAGATTAAAAATACCAGGACAAGCCCAGCACTTTGTCTAATGGATAACTATTAAATAGAAAATCTGAAATTTTTAGACATCTATATGTCTTGCAATCCAGCTATCTAACTTAAATAGCCATATGGGACTGAGTTCAGATTCACCATATATTCATAGTTTTAGCAATATAAAATCACCAAAGCCTTAATAACAAAAAATAAAATTACAAAAAAAAAAATCAAGTCTGATATTATATGACCTAATTTAAACAAGCTTGTATTGCAAATGTTATATAAAGAGCTCACAAATAAGTTCTTAACAAGCTTCGCAGAATATCCCTAACCCCAGACTGATTTTTGATACTGGCTATTAATATATGGTGTATCTGAATATAGTTCAGACCCATGTGACTATTTAAGTTAGATAGCTGGATTTGAAAACATATGGATGTCTGAAAATTTCAGATTTTCTACTTAATAATTATACATTAGATAAAGTGCTGGGTTTATCCTGGTATTTTTAATCTAGTGTTTGAATATCTTAGCACCTCACTGAGGAAGTCAGTAGCAGAAACTGGTCTGGGGTTAGAGATATTCTGCAAAGCTTGTTAAGAGCTTATATGCGAGCTCTTTATATAATATTCGTAATACAAGCTTGTTTAAATTAGGTCATGTGACATCTAACTTGATGGCATCTGAAAAGAAGAAATATTTATTTAGAGTGCTATATTCACACCATAAAAGAAAGTTTCACTTACATTCTGATGAAGTTTAATGAAGAACCATGAGTGAAGATCACAGTGCCACAATAAGTAATTAAAGATTTACAGCAATAAAGAAAAAATGTCAATAATGAATAAAACAACAAAGTAAACTATTGAACTGTATAATAATACTTATAAAAAAGTTATCTATTTATATGATAAATATGAAATTGTACAAAAATTAAAGAATAATTAGATTTCTTAGAATCTTACTAAAAATATAGGCCTACTTTCCAAATGCCAATATTCATATTTAAATCAAAGTGGATGTCTAATTACACTTTATATCCATTTTAGCTGTTGCTGCAATACTCTAACATAGAAGGAATATGAAGATATATAAAAATGGTGCATTAAAAAGTATTAAATATCTCAAATTTTGTAAAATGGTGAGAGAAGAATTGATAATGATATAGGAAAGTATAATTTCCCAAAAGAGTAAAACAACATTTTGGTATTGGTAGAAAACATATATCTCCAATAAGAAAAAAAAGTGGAAATATTACTAGAGATGACATCATGAAATGGATAGAAAAGTTCTATCAAAAATTATATAGTAATAAAGAACAAATACCTCCTACAATTGTTACATCTTCTGAACTTCCCAGGATATTAAATGAAGAAGTGATATATGCAATAAAATTTATTAAGAAGGGAAAAGCTCCAAGTAATGATGGAATTATAATCAATATGTCAAAAGAAGCAGGTAAAGAAAGATATTTATTTTTGGCAAAGTTATATACCAAATGTCTAAATGGTAGATGTACCAGATGATTCAAAGAATGCAGTATTAATATTTTAAAAAGGTGATAAAGAAGATATTAGAAATTACAGACCTATCAGTCTTTTATCAGTTTTATACAAAATTTTTACCAAGATAATTATAACTTTTCTACAGAGAACTTTCAATTTCAACCAACCAAAAGAATAAGTTGGATTTGAAAGCAGTTTTAATAAGTTATATAAAGGACCAATAAATATGAGTTGCCGTTATGCTATGGATTTGTAGATTGAGAAAAAGCATTCAATTCTATAAGCATTTCTTCAGTGATTAAAGCATTGTATCATCAAGGTATAGCCCCAGGATGCCATATTTTGAACAATATATATAAAAATGTAACAGCAACAATTATATTGCATAGTGATAGAATGAAAATTAATATTGAGAAGGGTCTAAAACAAGGTGACTCCATATCTCCAAAACTTTTTGCAGTAGTGCAGCAAGAAGTATTTTGTGGATTAAAAGAGAATCTAGGAAAAGTAAATAGAGATTATTTGTGATTTAGATTTTGTAGGTGATGTAGTTGTTTTTGAAAATAATGCTTCAGAACTTCAGGAAATGTTGCAAGCAGTATCAGATGAAAATAAAAAAGGACTAACACAACATAAGGACAATAGAGATATTTTAGATAACCCAAAGAAGTATGGAGAGGTGAATGTTAAGAGTAAAAAAAGTGATCCAAAAAGAAATACACATGTAAGGGATGAAATGGTTGTTACTGACATCATTAAATGAATTAAAAGATTGATGTGTAGTTGGACTGGAGATATTTTTAGATGAGGTGATAATGAATGGATAACTGAAATATTAAACTGGATTCCAAGAGATTGTAAAAGACACAGAAAGAGACCACATTTGAGATGGATGGATGAAATAACAATGTGTGTAGGGATGATGTGAAGGAAGACTAGAAAACAAAGAAGATGGACGAAACTTTGAGAGACCTTCATCCTGAAATGGATTGATAATGCTTGTTGATGATGATGATGATGAAACAAACAAAAAAATGTACTTAACATTTAATCAACTAATATTGTATATATCAAATTAATATAGTTTAACAAAGTTAGATTCTAATAATTTGAAAATTAATAATAATGATTGTTTAAATTTTTAAAAATAGATAGCTTCAAAAATAAAATAAATTGTATTTTCAGGATTTTAGTTATTTTCAGGCTTTGAATAGCATAACAAATATTCTTTTATTTGCCTGAAGGATTGTGATGATGGTATTTTCCTCATTGTACTGCTAATGAACAGTGATACATGTTCATAATTTTTATTAAAAAATTAACATAAAAATAATTTATAAGCAGCTTAAAGATTTATAAAAAAAAAGTTTTTTTAAAAAAGTAAAAACACTATGTAACCATTATCAATCAATGATTGAAGTAAATTTCATTGAAAGAAATTATTAACAGTTTTTTTTTTATAAGAACAGTGCACCAAAAGACAAAGTGCTGCATCATCTTGTTTTAGTATAAAGTTTTTCTAGTTAAAGAGTGAGTAGAGGGGGTAAAAATGCATAATAGAATTGAAGAAAAGTTAAATCTTTTTTTTTTCTCTCTCTCTCTCTTTGTAAAGAAAACTTTTATAATGTATAAAATAAGCCAATGTGAAATCGAATTAAAATGTAGTCAATACTTTGAAAAATGTAATTAATTAGTTTATAAGATTACTGATTAAATTGTATTAATTTTAAAAAAAATGAAACTATCTTATCAAGATTGTTTAGATGAATCTGAATGGATTAAGATTAAAATAAATGTAAAAATCAATTAATTAAAGAAATGTAAACTTAATTAAAAGACAGATTTCAAGTTTTCAAAATTAAAATAACAAGAAATTAAAACAATAAGAGAGAAAAAAGTTTATAAAGTCACTCTCTCTATTATTATACAGTCTGGTCTGCATTCTGTGATCAAGTTATTCCAGTCATCAATTTATTATTAGTTGGTTTTGTGTTATTGCTAACAGTAGGGGCTGCAATTTGCTAGATTACTCATCAGTATGGATAGAATTCAGAATCCAAACAACCAGAGATAAGCCAGTCAATTACTACTGTGGTTAATATCCATGCAAAAGCTGCAGATCTAGCAATATGCATTGCTAGACAACTTAAGGATATTGAGCTGGGCTTCAGACTACATAAACCCTCAACAAAAAAACCAACTCTGAAACAATGCTCAGAATAATGCCTAGATTGTAAGTAAATGCTGCTGCAACTCTCTCTCCCATTGCCTACACAAAGAATGGAAATCAAGCCCTGGAAAAAGACAACTGGTGGGGAACTGACAATAATAAAAACCTAGGTATATACATATTTTAAGATATATTCTGATCACAGTCTAGACACTTTATTTTAAATGAACTTTAATTTACAGACTATTATAACTATAGCCTAAAGTTATTTATATTTTTCTTATGTAAAATTTATTGTGATATTTTATATTAAATACATGTGTGCACAAATAAGTAAATATTAATGTTTGTCTTAATTGCTATTTTATCTATTTTCTCTTTCTCTCTTGTCCCTGCATCACCAGTAAATAAGTGTATAGTTATTTTATGTGTTAAGTAAATATGCTGAATTCTGAGACAGAGTGTAAGCTAGTCATGGGTTATTTCCAAGTGCTGGATTGTGGTCCTATCATCCAGGCATGCTAATTATGAATTATGATTAACTGGCATTTGAGGTTTACCTTTAAACAAATAAAATGTTTTGGATGGAAGGAGTTTGAATCTAGCAGTTGAAATGGTCATGGTCTGGAAATGTGATTGTTATGCTTCGCATAGCTTGGTCTAACCATAGGTATCATTGATGGCTTTTCTATCAATGGTATTTAACCCCTCTGCTTGAAGGGTCAGTCCATTGACATAATATTAAAATAAAAATATAAAATTTAAAATTGTTAAGTAAGGTTCAAACCCAATTAAACAATGTCTATTAAATGGATCTAGTCCAAATGGTACCCAACATGGGGCTGAACCATCATAAGTTAAAGACAGAAAGGACCAAAGGGGTTGGAGGCATTGCATACTTCATTTAGGAAAAAAATATTTGAAGTGGAAAGTAATTTTTCTTTTGTTTTAAAAATGAGAAGAGTATGGAAGTGCTTATAGAAAAAATAAGACAGTGGAAGTCAAAAAACAGGACAGTACAACAAGGTGATAAGGAAAGCATGACAGTAATAGAAATGTAAAAAAATTGGTAAAGAGAATAAAAGGGTTAGAAAATGAATAGAAAGCAAAAGAACATGTGCATATGTATATAGAAGCAATGCAGTAAATCAGTTGCTAAAAATAAGGATGTTTTGGGGGCACATAGGAGATGCTCCAAATGAACAACTTAGTAGTCTGGAATGTTATTTTTAATTGAATATATTAAGTGAAGGAGCCATGTTTGCTATATCTTGCAGTCATATACAGGGTAAGGCTCAATTCTGGTGAGACTCATTATTTTCAAAATCAGCAACATTTGGAAAATACAAACAGTTATTATTGGTGTGCTATTGGTGGCAGGAATACCAGGATACTATTAAGCACCAGCTGGAGCTAGACAATTGGTGGCCTTCATCACATTTTCCACTGACAAGTGAGATAGTTAAGATCGATCATGACACCCCCTTTATCTGAGCTGCAAATTATATGAAGAGTTAATGGTAGCCATCCTAAGGATGTAGAGCAAATGAAAATTAGAACAAAAGCAAATGTTAATTGGAACAAAACAAGAAACAATAAAACAGGTAGCCACAAATCTTATAGCACTGGACAGCAGTAGACAGATTAAGAATAGTAGAGACAGAATATAAATTTTTAAAAATAAATGACAAAGAGCACTGCAAAATATTGTGCTTTCAAATGAATTCAAGATAAGAAAGGTAGTGAAAGAGATTGAAGGAAAAAACAAAACACAGAGAAGGAAAATACAATGGGTAATATATCCATAAAGAAGTATCAAACTTGGTGGGTGGCTGGGAGTAGAGGGAGCCAATAATGGCATCTCAGGGATGTCTGAGAGTGAAATTAGTAATAGGAGAGGTGATAACCAGTGCTTTACTTCACTCAATGAGCCAGGTGTAAGTAATGTCCCAGGAAATGTTTAATAGAATAAACTGTATTACCATAAAGTCAAAATTTAGGCATTAAAGATGGTATACATCATGATGACATCATGAAATGGTAAAAGATTTTTATCAAGAATTTTATAGAAATAAAGAACAAGTACCTCTATATCTATTACATCTTCCAAATTGCCCAGAAATTTTAAATGAAGAAGTGAGACATGCAATTAAATGTATGAAGAAAGGAAAGGCTCCAGGTAATGATGGAATTATAATTGATGTATTAAAAGAAGCAGGTGAAAAAATAGAATTTTTTTTAGAAAAGTTATATACCAAATGTTTAAATGATAAAGATGTACCGGATGATTGGAAGAATGCAGTAATAATATTAATATTTAAAAAAGGTGATAAAGAAGATATTAGAAATTACAGACCTATCAGCCTTTTATCAGTTTTATATAAAATTTTTACCAAGATAATTACAACTCGCCTACACAGAACATTAGATTTCCACCAACCAAGTGAACAAGCTGGATTTAAAAGTGGTTTTAGTACAGTAGATCATATCCAGGTATTGAGAGAAGTTATAGAAAGGACAAATGAATATGAGTTGTCATTTTGTTTTGGATTTGTAGATTATGAAAAGGCATTTGATTCTATAAACATTTCTTCAGTGATTAAAGTATTGGATCATCAAGGTATAGATCCGGGATATTGTAATATTTTAAAGAATATTTATAAAAATGCAACAGCAACAATTAGATTAAATAATAATACTGAGAAAGTCAACATTGAGAAAGGTGTAAGACAGCTGACTCCATATCTCCAAAACTTTTTACAGCAGTGCTGCAAGAAGTATTTTGTGGATTAAAATGGGAAACTAAAGCAGTGAAAGTAAATGGAGATCATTTAAGTCATTTAAATTTCACAGGTGATGTAGTTGTGTTTGCAAATAATGCTTCAGAGCTGCAGGAAATGTTGCAGGAGTTACCAGATAAAAGTAGGAAAGTAGGACTAAAAATAAATGTTAAAATGACTAAAGTAATGTTTAATCGATTTGCTCAAAATATGAAAATAAAGATTGATTATTATGAATTAGAAGAAGTTAACAGTTACAAATACCTTGGTCAGATTAGTAATACAGATGGAAACATAATGGAGGAAATCAATCATAGAATTAAACTTGGTTGGAGTGCTTTTGATAGAAATAGCTTGATACTAAAAGGAAATATGCCTATGTGTTTGAAAAGGAAGAATTTTAACAAATTTGATTTACCAGTTCTTACTTGTGAATCTGAGATTTGGACACATAATAGAAGAGAAATACAAAGACTTCAGACCACTCAAAGAAGTATGGAGAGATGTATGTTGGTAGTAACAAGAAGAGATCGAAAATGCAATGTATGGCTAAGAGAACAAATAAGTGTTACTGACCTCATTGAAAAAATTAAAAGATTGAAGTGGAGTTGGGCTGGATATATTGCTAGAAGATATGATAATAGATGGACAATTGAAATTTTAAACTGGATTCCAAGAGATTGTAAAAGACCCAGAAAGAGACCACATGTAAGATGGATGGATGAAATAAGAAAGTGTCCAGGGGTGATGTGGAAAAGAGAATCTAAAGATTGGGAAGATGGATTAAACTTGGAGAGACCTTCATCCTGCAGTAGATTGATTAAAAGAGTGAGACTGGTGTAAAAACAAATATGGGTAAACATGCACATTGCAGGAAAAGAATATAGCCATGTACTGCTCATCATGGAAGGTCTGATCCATGAGATTATACTAGAATCAGACTTTATGCATAAGACTGGCTGAGTGCTGGATTATGAAGAGTCAGATAAAACTAAACAATGAAGCAATTATATCCTCAACAGACCAAGTGGTTAGATATATTACATGACATTGTGTGCAAAGTGCAGCAATAAAAAATAGAAATAGGAAAAAAGGCAAAGAAATCAAGATTTATAGACAGAGATCAGAGGGAGTAACTGTATAAAGTGCTAAATAAATAATAGAGTGTTTTTCTGAAGTCCTTGGAGTTATTCCAAGAGTATAAACACAGAATAAAACTCATGAGAGATCAACCACATCAGGTCCATGCATACCCTATCCCTCATTAATATTGGTGTGATGTGGAAAAACAGATAGAAAAAATGCTTCAGTGGGGGAACATTTCTAAATTTTTATCACCATTCAACAACCCTACTGTAACAGTAAAAAAAGGACAGGTCCCTTTAGATGCGTTTGGATACTCATCAATTAAATAAGATAACTACACCTGATGCAAATTCCCCTCCAATTATGAATGAGATATTAGCAAAATTCTGTAACAAAAAGATATTTTTGATGTTTGATTTGACCACAAGTTACTAGCAAATCAGGTTGCACATATACTGCTTTTCGGTATAATGGATGACCATACAACTTCAATTAGTTTTCTCTTGGATTGAAAAATAGTGGGGAGGGGCTAATACAAAGTCTTGATCATGTGTTATTAGTCAATATCAAAAGTTCAATAGTAATATATGTAAATGATATTGTATTGGTGTCAGAAAGTATAGATGAGCACTTTATGCATTTAGAGAAGCTGTTGCATGAGTGCAAAGAAATGGGAATCAAAATTAACTTAAGAAAAAGTAACTTAATGACTAATGAAGTAAAATTTTTAGGTCACATAATTTGCAAAAAGAGAATCTAAACAAATCTTGAAAAAATTCAGGCCATCCAAGATTTTCCTAGGCCTCAAAACAAAAAAAGTAGTCTTTTCTCAGGTTATGCAATATAACTGCATTTACAAAAACTTTTTTCGTGATATGAAACCATTGCTGCAATTGCTTAAAAAAGAAAGACAATGGGTGTAAACTGAATAACATAAACGTAGCTTTCAAAGCATAAAGGCAGGGTTTTTAGAAGGGGTTATGTTGTCATACATTGACTTTAATAAGCCATTTTTTGTGCAAACTGACAGAAGTGGGTTTAGATTGGGGGCTATACTGTCTCAAATACAAGAATGAAATCAGCACAGGATCCTTTTCTTTATAGATAATTACTGAAGGGTCCTGAAATAATTTATAGCATAACTGAGAAGGTCTTGGCAATTGTGTGGGCATTTAAATTTTTTAGCAGTTTTAGATAGAATCAGATGTAGTTGTAATTACTGATCACAAAAGCCTTGAATTCTTATGAACAGCAGCTTAATAAGGTGGAGTTTGTTTTTTCAAGAGTTTGATTATAGTGTGAGATATTACCGAGGTAAAGAAAATGTTATAGCAGTCACATTAAGCTGATATTCTGCAGTACAGAAGCAACATCATTTAAGTTTTCATGGTGCTTATATTGCTGTGATGGAAAATGATAAAAAAAATAAAGCAGAAAATGACCTTCAAGGATTAAAAGAGCAGCAAATTGAGGGTGGTGATTGTGAGTAAATAATGAATTATTTACACCACCAATCTGAGATGAAAGTGGAGAATAACCCCATGTGAAGAGAGAGGAAGCAAAAGGGGAGCTGTTACAATGTAAAAATGAAAAGGCATCTTAGATGGTATAAATGGGTATAAAATATACTTAAAAAATGAAATCACTTAATGCATCAGGGTGGGGCCACTGAAGCCCATTTATGTGCAACAACCAAATGATTTATTAATAATAGACTTTTACATACCTCTACCCTCATTTAGTAAAATAAAATACCTCATCACGACTTACAATGTATTTTCAAATTGGTGGCAGCATACCCTGTTACTCAGGAAAATGGTAAGCAAACTGTAGAGGTTTTGAAGCAATGACATTTTGGAACCATGAGAAATTCCAGGCAAAATCTTGTCTGACCATGGGGCACTGTTTGTTTGTATCTAATGAGTTGGAAAAAATGGATGAAAAGATGTGGAATAAAACACATACTTACGTCAACATGCCACCACAGTCCAATCCATGTGGATGGGTCATAAAGGAGTTGGGGAATCTTTTTCATATATACATATATGATAATCACTAAAGTTGGGTGAAGGAAATCTCACAGATACTTAATATGATATACTGATTAAAAAATGAGTCTACAGGGTTTGAATCCAAACAGCTTCATTTTGGGAAGGATGAACCATATCCATTCAAGACCAGTCTGACATTGACAGCAGGCCCAATAGAGAGAAGAAAGAATGCTGAATTAGTACATAGTAGGTTAAAGAAGATGGGTGAATTAAGGCAGAAGAGACAAGAAAGGGTCAAGAACAGATTTAAAGTAGGTGATGAGGCCATAATAAGAACAAACTCTGTAAGCCATCCTAAGAAATAAATTTACAAAAAGTTCCAACCAATATCTGAGGCTCCATATCTAATAAAACAAAAATACAGTAACAATACATTTATGGTGGTACAGGACATGTAAGAGAACATATAATGCCCAGTCATTAAAATTGATAAAAAAAAAAGAGCCACTGGACCAACAATGAAAAAGTCCCAATAGGGGATCAGACCTGTAGGTCACAAAACAAAATAAATCTTTGGAATACTCAAAAGGATAGAACATAAATAGAAAATAATAATAAATAATTACAGTGAATGTATCAAAAATTGTTAGAGATAAAATAGGTCAAGAAATGCATTTTACTCTTAAAGAGAGGGTAGTGTAATGTACCGCTAATGAACAGCATTACACATTCATTATTTTTATTAAAAAACTAAGTTAAAAAATAATTTACAAGCAGCTTAAAGATTTATAAAAAAAAAAAATTTAAAGAAATAAAAACACTATGGAACCATTATCAATAGATGATTGAAGTAAATTTCATTGAAATAAATTATTAAAAGTTAAATAGAAATATATTTTAAAATAGTTTAAGAGACAGAAGTTTAATTAGAAAGTTAGTTTTTTTTTTATAAGTGCAGTTTTCCAAAAAAACAAAGTGCTGCATCATCTTGTTTTAGTATAAAGTTTTGCTAATTCAAGAGTGAGTAGAGAAGAAAGAAATGTATAATAGAATTGAAGAAAAGTTAAAACTTTTTTCTGTCTCTCCCTTTGTAAGCCAATGTGAAATTGGACTAAAATTTTGTCTGTAAAAATTAAAATATTTGTAAACCTTGATTAAATTGTATTAATTTTTTTTAAAAACAATCTTATCAAGATCATTTAGACGAATCTGAATGGATTAAGATTAAGGCAAATGTAAAAACCAATTAATAAAAGAAATGTAAAATTAATTAAAAGATAGATTTCAAGTGAAGATCAAAATTAAAATAACAATAAGAAATTAAAGCAATAAGAGAGAAAAAAGTATATAAAGTTGCTCCCCTTATTGTTATACAGTCTGGTCTGAATTTTGTGATCAAGTTATTCCAGTCATCAATTTGTTATTATTCAGGTTTGCATTATTGCTATACAGCTGGGGCTGCAATTTGCTAGATTATTCATCAGTTCGGACAGAATGCAGAATCCAAACAGCCAGAGATACAGATATTTGGAAATGCAGTAGTAAGCCAGTCAATTACTGCTGTGGTCAACATCTGTGCAAAATCTGCAGATCAGCAACATGCATTGATAGACAACTTTAGGATATTCAGCTAGGCTTCAAGCCCCAAAATCTCTCAACAAAACCAACTGAACCTCATCTGAACCAATGCCCAGAACAATGCCTAGATTGTAAGTAAACACTGCTGCAACTCTCTCCCATTGCCAACACAAAGAATGGAAAACAAGCCCTGGAATCATTGATGGAGACAAAAATGGCAACTGGTTGAAAACTGACAATCATAAAAATCTAGGTAAAGATATTTTAAGATATATTCTGATCATAGTCTAGACTCTTTATTTTAAATAAATGGACTTTAATTAATGGACTATTATAACTATAGCCTAAAGTCATTTATATTTTTTATGTAAAATTTATTATTTTATATTATATTAAATATGTGTGTGTAAATAATTAAATATTTATGTTTGCCTTAATTGTTATTTTCTTATTTTCTCTTTCTCTGTTGTCACTACATTACCAGTAATAAGTAGAGTTATTTTATGTACTAAGTATTTATGCTGGACCCTGAGACAAAATATGAGCTAGCCATTGGATATTTCAAGTGCTGGATTGTAGGCCTGTTGTCCAAGCATGCTAATTATAAATTATGATTAGCTGGCACCTGAGGTTTATCTCTAAATAAATAAAATGCTTTGGATGGTAGAGGTTTGAATCTAGCAGTCATGGTGGGCCATGGTCTGAAAATGTTATCATGTTATGCTTTGCGTAGCTTGAGCTGACCATTAGTATCACTGATAGCTCTGCTGTTGATGGTATTCTCCCCTCTGCTTGATGGGCCAGTTTTAAACATGTAAAATTTAACATTATGTTAAATAAAGTTTAAACCCAATTAAATAACTTCTTTTAAATGGATCATCTATCATTATATGCATAGAAAACTGTGCATTATTACTAATAGTTGTTTGTATTTGAAAAGTTTAAAGTTTTCTAAACATACATCATTTAATTATAACTGATCAAAATAGTTTAACATATTATCACAACTTTTCAAAAATCTTGGTGGGTTATATGGCACACATAAAATAAAAAAGTTTAAATGACAATGACATGAATAAAAAAAAAAAGAAATGTTCATGATTCTATGATTTCTCTTGTCTTATTAAGTGTTTGGAGCAATGTTGTTTTTTCATTGTTTGCAGGTAGTAGAAATATCCATGATTTTAAAATCAATATCCATGAATGCTACCACAATCACCTTAAATATATATTTAATCAATTACTGTTTTGTAACTTTTCATAGAAATATTTATATGGTTTCAAATAATTGAGATGGCTTATTATATATGTCTTCATTGTCACAATGATGTTCAAGAAAATAGTTTAGAGAACTTCAGAGACATGCACATAGCAATTGATTCAAAAAAAGTTTTTTATTCAAATATTTTTTCCCAGAGACTTATCTCTGTTGATATTCTGTCTGAATTCTATTTTTACCAAGGTTGAATTATGAATGGATTAAAAAATACTTAATGTCTGATGATTAGTATTAACTTACTTTTTTTTTAATTTCATAATCATCTGTCACAACTTTTATAGATAAAGATCTGGTTTTTGAATTTTTTTGTTCATAAATAATTTAAAGCTGTTTTTAAAATAAACTCATTATATTCTACAGTATTTAATTTCTGTTTTCAATAATAATTTAATTTCTTAATTAGTTTTACTCAAAAATACAATAAAACAAATATGTTTTATAAATGTAACTCTAATTATAATATAAAACAAAAAATATAGTATTTCATTAGATTACATAAAAAATAAATCAAATTGTCTTTTAAACATATATAATTATTAATTAAATATATTTGTTAACTATTTAATCAAAAGTCAGCAAATATATAGTTTAATTAATTAATGCAGAAAAAAATATTTTTGAAAAGTTTTTTTAGATAGAATAACTCCATATGCCTTGGATTATCAATATCAACATAAACATGAGAATATAAATGTCTCAATATATATATATGTACAAACCAATTCAGACAAAACAGATGTTTGAGTCTGTTAGGATTTATTATTTTAAAACTTAATCATAAACTTGATTCTAACTAATACACACTTTGATATAACTCAGTTATATTTTAAATCTAATTTATACTCACTAATATAGTAATTATGATAAATTTGATTAATGTGTTTAATTATAATTTAATATATTAGGATTAGAGTAGCATATTAATAAACAATTTTTATTATTTATATTTCACTCTGATTTTTATTATACAAAAAAAATTTTTATAACAAAATAAAAGTATATAGTTAATGACATGTATAATATTGCACAACTCAAAGATATCTATTATAAAAATAAAGTGGCAGACTTTTTAATATTAACATAAATTTATGAAGGTGGCACTAGTTGTACTTCCTCTTGTGATGAATCTGATTTCTTACCAGTTCACAAACAAATCGCATATTGTTGAATAACGATAATGATTAAAATATGTATGAAGATATGTAAAATTAAATACTGTAGTTAATAAAAAAAAGTAAAAAAAGTTTGTCTTGTATTAATTTTTTTCAAATATTTGAAATTTTTTATTATTCATACTTTATTTCCTTATTTTTTTAATGTGAATTTTAAAGTAATTTTTCCTTGTTGCTTTGCTTTTATGCAATTTCTGAAAATTACAGAACCTATCCCCCATTTTTTAGGGTAAGTTAAGTCTATTTTTGTGCAATTTTTTTTAATGTGGGTTTTTTGCGAAATCTATCTATCGCATAAAACAAGACCCAGGTGTATAATTTTTTGCATAACTTCATATGCTGATGAAACCACATTTAGCATTCAATTTACTATTGTTCTTATATTTGGAATAGAATATATTAATTTATGTTTTTTTTACTTATTAGATTCTATTCAAAGTCAGACAGTTTGGCTGATCAATAATTCTTTTTTTTTTCTTTTCACAATAAAAAAAAAAGTATTAATTTTTAAATATATTATAATGCTCAAATTTGTTTATATTTTTCCTTTTATGTTACTTATATATAGGGTTCTCAATATAGTATTTTTTTCTTGATAATATTTAACTTTCTAATGATAATGATAATAAATATTTTTTTTTTTTTATAAATTGATTAAAAATTTTTTTTTACGATACTTTTTATTTTTCAAATTAATAATTCATTTTTGGGTAACTGTCCTTCAAGAAATGAAAAATATAAGATTGTTTTCTATAATGATTACACAAAATTTAACAGTGATAAAGGTAAAACAATCTTTTTATAGGCACTACAAGATAAAGGTCTATTACCATTTATTTATTCAATAGACAATTTAGTGTCTATGAATGAACATGTGTAGTTTTGTTTTAGTCCTTGCTTAGAAATATCTAACTACTATTTAGCCCATGGTAATTAGTTTAAAAAATAACGATTTTCATGTTAGTAGATTGTTGACATTTTTTATCTGACATGAGATCTAAGTTAAAATTTGTTACAATACTAATAAACGGTTTCAGTTTAATTTCACCTATAATGAAATATTATTATTAATTGTAATAGGATATTGACCAGCATATCCATTCAAAAAAAAGCGATGATGTATTTAAATATGCACTTAAATATGTTGTGTTAAAAGAAAAGCAAATGCTTAATTAGAAATTATAAAATGTATTTCTTATGAATATTAATTTATTCTACTATGTGAAGCATGTTTACGATTTCCTTATTATATATTTGCTTTCATTTTTAAACTAAAATGTATAATTAATATAAAATAGCAAAATGTATTTTTCTTGTTTAAATCAACTTTAATTAAAGTGATAACAAAAATTCCTCATATTAAATGAACTGTTTTCCGCCTTATGCAGGCACAACCCCAGACAATATATGACCCAAAGAACTTTTTTTTCCTTTTTAAAATAGTTTTTTTTGTACTAATAGTGAGATCTCTAAATGTTTATTAAAATTATCATTAATATAATCCGTACTTATTTATTTTTTTAAGATCAAATGAAGATTGCAAACAATATTTGTAAATTTAAAACATAAGCGATTGCTTTATATATATATATTCATAATACCAAAGATTGCCGCCCCCCCCCCCCTTTCTTTTCTGGCTAATTGTAATATTTACTAAAAGATGTTGGTCATTCATACAAAAAAGCAGAAAAGGTAGTTTATACAATTTAAATTTAGCTTTTATATTCTTGAAACAATAAAGAAGTGAGATTGCTGTGATACTTAAGTAATTTATGGGAAGCATATTAAGCATTAATAAAAGTTTTAAATTATATAGACTACCTTTTCTATATGAAAGTACAGAACATTTATGTGGATATATGTTCTTAATAATATATTCTAATTTAAATAAATGTTTTTAAGAAATAAGCTTTACTTTGTACACACAATTTTTAAATAATGCACATACTGAACAAAGATTATTAATATATTTTTTGACCTTTAATATTTTAACTTTAATGAGAATAAAGTTATGGGAAGACTGACCTGAGGAATTAGCTTTGTGAATAGAATAACTTACTGGTGATCAAAATATTCCCAAAAGTAATCATTCAGTCTGAATGAAACAGAATAATTTTGTTGTGTTTTATTATACTAATGGTTTGAGAAAATAACTGAAAAATTAAATAATATTTAGTGTTTTGTTTTGTATAGATAAAAGTAAAAACATTCTTGGCAAATTTTGTTGTGTTTTATTATACTAATGGTTTGAGAAAATAACTGAAAAATTAAATAATATTTAGTGTTTTGTTTTGTATAGATAAAAGTAAAAACATTCTTGGCAAATAAAGATTTCTGATCGTTTTCCAATTGAAGAAAGTTAAACCAGCATCTAAACCTTAGTTGAAGATTTGAATGTTGTTTGATTTTGACCAAATAACCATGATTTTAATGTTACTTTAAATTACATTTTGAGAACAATATCTTATTACTTCTGGTTTAATGGCGGCCTCTGAATGCAGATCTTCTGCATCATCTCTCATCTGATGTGAATATATTTGCACTAAAAAGGGAAAAATTCGAGAGAAAATTACAAAACTATATCTGTGAGTACAATTTTTATTATTCTATGCAATTATTTAGCGCGATTATATTTGCACTAAAAAGGGAAAAATTCGAGAGAAAATTACAAAACTATATCTGTGAGTACAATTTTTATTATTCTATGCAATTATTTAGTGCGATTTACTACTTTAAAGTAGTTTTGAAACATTAAATTAAATAACGTTTATTAATGGCGGTTAACCGCTAAAATGGACTCTGTAATAAAGCCTATACTAAGGCCTAAACGCTCTAATGGGAGGAAAAATATATATACTAACCTTAAAACCTCTGATGAGTCCCAAAGTTTGGATTACAACAAAAAACCCTCCAAAGAACCTAAGAATAAATCTACAATGGTAGAAAGCATTTCAAATAATCAATTTCTTTCTTCTTCGACTACTAACAACCCGATAATAAAATCTATGCTAAAATCGAAACACTGTCACGTGAAAGGGGAAAATAATTCGAAATTATCTAGTGATTTTCAAATTGTAAATGCAAAGATTGCAACCCCTAATGAACCTAAAAATAGCGGTGAAAATGTTCGAAATGATCATACCGTTAAAAAAAGTATAATTCCCCTCATAAACTCGCGAAACAACGGGAAAACTTTGCAACAGGGGAAAAATGATGATTCCCCAATTACAGCCTCAAACAAAAAAATGAATCACTTAGAGAATACCAAAACTTTACAAACACCATCAAAAACTAATCTATCTCCACTAAATAATCCAGAACTGGGAAAACAGATTAACAACAATAATTTATATAATAACACAAATCTAAATCTCATAAAATCTCCAAAACATTTAAAGGAAAATAAAAATTCCAAAACTACAATAATTAAACCAAATCAGAAATCGACCATAAACCAAATGATATGCACTCTCCCATTCCAAAACAATCTTCACTAAGTCACCCAGAGTTTGATAAATTCAATATCACAAGCCCTAAATACAGGGATTCAAACCAACTACCTCACAACTCTGAGCATAATAAAACCACAAGCCCAATGATGAATGAAATGACATATGCAAACAAGGTCAGAGATAACATAATGATAAATACACATCATCAAACATCACAACCTGATAAATACATGGAAGCAATTCGACTTTTACAAGAAATAGAAACAGAACAGTCTACATCAAACTACTCTAATCCTCAAACAACATCTACAGATAATCCTACTTGTGATATTCAGAACCATGAAATAATAAATGAACAGTTTAACCAAACCATTCCATTGCCACTCCACAAATCTCTACTCAACTATTATAATGAGTGTTCTCTCATACTTTTCACTACAGATAACTGTTTAAATCTATACACATTTCCTACATCATCACTATATGAACTATGTAAAGCACATGGCTGGTGGAAATCGATCCATAAGATCCTCTTTCATCCAAATGAAAGATATCTTATCATCCAGTTCACAAACCAACAAGTTAAAGCTGCCTTTAGAAATAGTCATAAACTCCTAAACAACAAATTTCTTGTCTACATTGACCTCAACCACCCAGTTGTTTTAACAGGGCGAATTCAAAAATGTACCATGGACTTTGAAAAGGCAGACCTTCAGTGCCACTTCAAAGACTATGGCACCATTACCAAATTTCAATACCTAGTAGCAGACAACGATGATCCCACAGTATACATCAACACTGCACAATTTCAGCTAGTTTTTAAAAAAGGAATTCCATCTCAATCAGTCCCATCTCTAATTCAACATGGCGAATCTCCACTCAACATCATCTTTTGTGGCCTTCCACCCCAATGCTTCCATTGCAGGCAGAGAGGCCATCTAAAAAAAGATTGTCAAGAGAGAAAATGCATAATTTGTGGAGAGATTCGGTACAAATTGCACAAATGTGATAGCGATCAAGAAAATCAACATCTAACAAATACATATACCCAAGTCTCAAGCAACAATATATCACTAGCAATACCACAGATCACACTACATCATCATCAAAAATTCCTAATGATAAAACTTCCTTGGAAACAGAACAATTTCAAGTCACTCCTGAACAGCTGCATACCAATGACAATTGCGTATCATCATCAGATACAGCAACAATCAGCCAAACAGACATGGACACCGATGCTGAACAAACGACACTACAATGGCCAGCAACAGAATTCCACGTAAAAGAAAACATAAAAAAAAAACAATAGCTCTGAACAATCACAAGAAAGCAGCAATAGCAATGAATGTGACAATCTTCGAGATGCAATAAAGACTAATATTCCCCCACCAAATAGACCTTGTGAAAAAAACGAAGAGACCGTTCTCCAAAAGTCACAAGTTCATATAACCTCACAAATGAAACAAAAACAATAGACCAAGATAACAACATACAACTGATTGACCCTTTGTCTCAAAATAAAGTGGCCTCATGTCAACATGAAAATGATAATGAATGCTTATTGATAGACTTATCTTCATCATTGTGGCCTATTCCTGAACCTATTCCACCAGACCTCAACTTATCTAAGAACCTAATACAATCTGAACCTTATCATCACCCCACCAATTTGATGCTGGAACAGAATATTATGGTCTTAGAAACTGGATCACATTCCAATAAGGCAAACTCTCCCACACGAGAAAGCGGTTTCACTATCAATGATGACTTTCAACATAACATCGATTAATGTCAGAGGCATGAACTCCCTTGGCAGAATCCAAGCATTATCATTCTGGCTTAAGCATAATACACCTGATGTTCTTTGCCTCAATGAAACAAAACTTCACACACTATCTGACCAAAACATCATACAGAGAATACAAAAATTTGGATACTTCCATTATTCCTTCTCCTCCTCTGCATCTGGTGGAGCAGCAATTCTTTTTAATAAAAAATCTAAAATAACCTTTTTCAAAATAATTCATATAGACTCTAACTGCCTCATAGCCATTATACAGGTAAATGGATGGACACTTAACATAATAAATGTTTACATGACCAAAGCATCAGATATAATCTATAGAATCATCCACACTATCAACGCGGTCTTAAGAACTAACCCTTTTCCTGCATTGATGTTGGGTGACTTTAATCATACATATGATTCTTTTGAAAGGAGTCACTTAAAATCACTGAGCAACAACTTTACAAGTGGAAGACAGCTTTTTGATGTGTCTGCCTTCTCATTCTATTCATCACGGTTTAAGTCCCTCATTGATCTTTTATACTTCTCTCCTTCACTTGCTCCCTTCATTGAAGCTAATCTGTGGCCTGGTGTCTTTACGGACCACATGGCACTAGAGGTCCTTATCAGAATTGTGGATAACACACATTCATATGGCAACATTCCACGAACAATGAGGATCCTCACAAAGGAATCTGCCACTATACAACTCATCTTTGAGATTTACATATCATTCAACTCTGCTAATATAAACACACTTTCACCATGTGATAAATGGAATAACTTCATAAATATTCTATAATTACATATTTATAAATGCACTCAACATAATAAAGGTCCCCTCAAATTACTAAGTCAATTGGACAAGATAGCCGACACACTTAAACATTTGCCCATACAAAGGCAAAATATCCAAGAAATTACTCACCTTAAACTACAATACAAAGCTACCCAACAATCCCTGGCTGAATACCTATCAATTAAATGAGTGCGCAGTTACTTAACATATCAACACTGCTGGACTCGAGGCTACATCAGATGGGCCCTAGGATCCAACCAACAAAACAAGGCACCCTCATTGATCAAGATACACAGTAAACAATATATCGGCCTCTCCATGCTTTCCAAAATAAGAGACTTTTACAAAAGAAAATTACAACCTATTGATGTCACTAACATCCGTAGAGTTTTTGTTACTAACAACCCTATGGAACATAACATTACAGATGGTGATATTCTTGACAAACTGCAATCACTCCCAGAAAGTGTCCATCCTGGCATGCATGGAATTCCCAGATTTCTACTTTTACACCTAAGAGCTTTTACTATCCCAGTAATCCACGAAATGATAGACCTCATCGCCACTGGAAGTCATCACCTAATAAACCTATGTCCCATCTCCATGGTACCCTTTTTAAAGAAGCGAGATGTACAACCAGATCTCAATAACCTGCATCCTATCTTGATGATTCCTCTATTGACAAAGATCATCGAGAGCATCATTAAAGACAAGATTCAATATAACATAATTAAACAACTTTCGCGCTATCAATTTGCAAAAAAGGCACTTCAACATCTGACACTGTCAGCCACTTCAGACTTCTGGTCGATCATGTGCGGAGACAAAGGAAGTCCCGGCCCATTGCAGTCCAACTTGATATAGCTGGGGCATTCGACTCCGTGAGAATTGATGTTCTTCTCAGTGTTCTGGAACAGCTAAATGTACCACCCGTATACATTCAAATGATTGAGAACCTTCTTTACAATTGGGAAGTGTTCTTGTCCCTAGATGGTCACATTGCCCTGGGTTTTATGCCCTACATCTCCATCCCCCAAGGTTCTCCCCTGAGTGCACTTCTCTTTGCTGCCTATATCAATCCAATGCTGTTGAACATCGAGGCCACGTTTTCTGGTATCGCTGTTCCGCTACTTAATGAGAACATCAATCACATCTCCTATATGGATGATGTAGTTGTGTTTCTTTCATCCCATGATGAACTGGGTAAGCTAAAACAACTTCTTGATCACCATGCCAAATTATCTGGTTTCCTTGTCAACCCAAAAAAATCATCTATTTGGTCAATTCTTACTGGCCAGAAGATCTCTGGTGGATTTGAAGCAGCGCCACAGAAATTTCTAGGATTTCACCCATCAAAAACACCTACGGTGATGTGTAAAGAGATACAGGACTCATTATTAGAGAAAATTGAAACTACAATCGCATCTTTGTCAAAAATATACCTTTCCCTATTTGGGAAAGTAGCCCTTTTAAATGCTCTCATTCTTCCAAAAATAATATACTATTTGGCAGGGTTCATCTCCACCAAGGTATTCATCAACAAAGTAGAAACCGCCTGTAGAAAACTGTGTTGGGCGGGCCGATCACCCATAATTAGCTTGAGAATCCTCCAAAAGCCCAAAACTTTAAATGGTCTCTCACTACACTCGCTAACTATATTCAACTTACAACGCATCCATAATGTATTCTACAACATCTTCAAGGAAAATGAACATGCTCAATGCCCACTTCCGGAAAAGGACATTCAACTTACTGATCGGCCACTCCCCAGAGGATGTGCCTTGCTCCTTCAACAGCAGATCAACTTTATCTTTGATAACATCAAACCAACATCAACCCTATTTCAAAGAAAACTTGCGTATTGGGAAGTGTTTGATCTTCTTGACCAACAAAAACAGAGGATTCCCAGCTGCCTTTCAATCAACATCCCTCGAATGATAAGGATGACCAAGCTCTGGAAGTTGCCGCCAAAAATCGTGGACTTCCTATTGAAATCGAACCTGCATGCCCTCCCAACAAATGCCTTCCTCCACTATAAAAGGGGGCAAGATATTGACCCTAATTGCACATTGTGTCAAAGACAGGAAGAGACTACTGATCACTTCCTCTTCGAATGCATAACTTTAAACAATTTAAGAACTCATTTTCAACAAAACATGACAAGAAATCAAATTGAAATGAACCTCAAGACAGCAATTGAAAAGGGCATATTCTCTGAGATCCGGCTTTCGGCCATAATTAACTTTTCCATCTGGGCATTGCGCTGTAAGCTGGTGTTCCAGGCTGAGACCTTGAATAATATATTCACAGCATTTTGCCAAATACTAAACAAAGAAAGGGATAGAGATATGCACATTGCTGACCCCTTCACAGCTGCACAAACCTGGGACTCCATTGCAATTGGATAGAGCTCCCCGCAACTTTGCTGTTTATTGGGTGGCTGTTGCTTTTCATCATTTCATAAAACTCAAACATGGATATTAATACTACCTACTAACAGCATCTCATTTTAATCTTCCCTGCTGTGAACTTTAGACAAATTGGGTTTCTATGGTCTATTTTTGGAACAACAAACAAGTCACAAAAGTTTCCTGTGCAAACATTAACTCAAATATATCTTTTTTTTATTTGCATGCTATTTCATAATCATTTACTTGTTTTTTTTTTACTTTTTGGTCTGTATTTCTATGGTCTAAATGTACAATAAATTTGGTTTTTGAAAGATTTGAGAACAATATCTTGTTATTACTTTTGTTCAAAAGTCTTTTCAGTTAGTGTTTTTGTAGTATTACATCCTGCTAGTAAAACAAAACAAAAAAACTTGTCTGAAATAAAAAAAGACAAAATGATTAAATAAAATGACTCACACACTAAGATCATTTCTGACCAGTATTGTAATTTAATATGTTAAGTTCTCAAATTGTCTGAAATAAAAAAAGACAAAATGATTAAATAAAATGACTCACACACTAAGATCATTTCTGACCAGTATTGTAATTTAATATGTTAAGTTCTCTGCTATGAAGTTAGAGAAATAACTAGGCAAAATCTTATATCTATCATTGGTGAAATGTTGACATCTCAGTTTATTTTGGCATCTCAATATTGAGAGCTATCTCATAAATGTGATATGTAGGAATATTTCCATCATCTATCATTAAATGTTGAATGTGTAAAAAAATTTAAATTTTATTTAAATTTTTCAAATGCAAACAATTGTTAGTAATAACACACAAGTATACAAAACAGGTCAATAGATTATATAACATTTTTAGAGATGTTATTGTCTGCTCTTCTTCATCTATGGCTGACCTGACCAGTGACAATACAACATAGGAGTTAAACTTAAACCTTTAGATTCATGAATATGGAATTTTAAGGCAACATTCTAACCAACTGAGATATTCTACAAAAGGCAATGGTCAGTAGAAATTTCATGTACTTATCTATGAGGCTTAGCTCAAATCCTCCTGTTTTCTCTACTTTTTTCTTCCTCTTTTTTTAACATTTTTTCTAAGAATTAAGGTTAATTAGAAGCTTCCAGGCATTACGTATTGCCATATTAAGTTGGCTTATAGGATTAGTTGCCATTGGCATATGAGCAACTTCTTTAAATTTTCTTCTCTGGACCTTTACCTCTCTATCAAATATTTTTGTATTTTCCCAATCAAACATATGTTCATTAGTACATACATGGTCTATTATTGTAGACCAACTGCCTTTTCTTTTCTAACTATTAGTTTGTGTTATTTCAATCACCACTTAAGAGAGCAATTGGTTTCAATAATTCCACATTTACATGGTATTTTTGTTTTTCAGCATTTCAAGTTTAGGCTTTGTAAAATTTCCCCAAATTGTGGTATGGCTTTGGAAAGCAGTTATAATGTTATACTGTTTGCATATTTTATAGTAATTTGTCTGCCATATTTGGTAGGCATGGATACACTGCAGTCCAATAATTGTTTTTTTTTCCTTTTGATATCTCTTTTTGTTGGCTATTAAGTTGATGGATAATCATTCTTCATGAAAATTTGTTTTATGCAAATCTTTTCATTTCCAAATCATAGTGATAATGTAATTTCATATTTTGGGCTACTGGTGTAATTGGATATATATGACAAGTACTTACCAATGTGTGTTGGTTTGCTATAAACTATTGTTTTTACTTTGCCATGAAGGAGTATTGTCATCTAAGAATGCCAGTTTTTGTTTTGGCATTTGTATAATTTAATTGAAGGATATACATTGTTGATGTGCATCCAGAATGATTGTAAAATAAGAGAGAAAAAGAAGAAGAAAAATTAAGGAATCAGGTGAATTTGAATCAGCCCTCATAGATGAGTATATTAAATTTCTACTGACTATTGCATTTGACAGAATAGCTCAGTTGGTTAGAGTGTTATCTTAAAATTCCATATTCATAAATGTAAAGGTGTCAGTTCATTTCCTATACTAGCACTGTCACTGGTCAAGCCAGTAATATGTAAAGAAGAGCAGAGAATAATACCATTTGAAATATGTAAATACTAGCAGTTGTTTGTATTTGAAAAGTTTAAATGAAGTTGAAAATTTTGTAGACATTCAATATTTAATGATAGATGGTGGAAATAACCCCACATATCATATCTAAAAAACCATCATCACTGACCTTCAGGCAAATACTACCTCATATTTAACATTTTTTTAAATATTTTATAAAAATGTGTTTTAAAAAATGATTTAGTCAATTTAGTAAGAGAGATGTTGATTACAAAGGGAAAAAATTTGTTTATTGTAAATACCTGGGCAATAGTAAACACTACTATTTAACATCCAATGAGTATTCAAACTTATAGTATGTAGTATTTTGTTTTTGGCTTTAATATAAAAATTAGAGTTTTTGACAACATTTATTATTATTTACAAAAAAAAAAAAAGATTTGAACTCTGTAAATCATTTTTGCTGATAATTACATTAGGGTCCTTCAAATTAAAAAATATTACAACTGCAACCGTTTACAAACTGGTCTACCTTTTTTTCTTCTTTTGCTCATTTCTTTGATCATTTACTGTTTCATTATTACTTTTTTCATTTCTTAACTTTCTCATTAAATATTTTAAATCTATTATTATTGTTGTTGTTATTATTATTATTATCATTGTTGTTGTTATTGTTGTTATTATTATTATCATCATCATCATCATCATATCATCATTATTATTATTTGCTAAGACTTCAAGTCAAAAGCATCTTAGTTATAGTGATTCCAAATTATTTTTTATGTTTATGCAAAAATATTCTTTGAATTTAATGGCTTTTAAAAATGTTTATATCATTAGTTTGATTATACTAAACAATATTTTACATATTTTTAATTTGTTTTCTAAATAATATTTTGATATGTTTTTAATTTATTTTCTTATGTATTATGTTTTATATTTTATCTGTTATATTTTAAATTTCTCACCCAATATTTTTCTTGTATGAAATTTATAGTACTGGATTATTATACTTGTTTTTAATAAATAAATAAATATTATTATTTTATGCTCCAAACTTAATAGATAACCATTCATCAGATCAAAGATTAGATGATTAGGTGAATTAATCATGAATCAGATATCTAGGAAAACTTTTAGATTTATTACCTAATACTCATTCAATCTAAAAAAAATTCAAAATCCATTTGGGATCTATTCCTTGATTATGGAATGATAGGTAGTTGCATTAATCACTATACTTTGATGCTCTTCCATTACCAATTATAAATTATCACACAAGTTAATAACCATAATTTTAATGTGAAAACAACAGTCTTGTTGAAAGGCTTACCAACAGATACATTTAAACAAAGGCTTATTAATAAACTTTACAATCAAGAAATTTATGATTAATTATTTGTATATATTATTTTCCAATTTATACAATGATTCATCAAAATAAAAGATAGAATCATCATCTGACTTTGCAAATTAAGAATTGTTACTAAATAAAATAAAAAATGTGGGGAAATATAAATAACTTCACTATTGTTTGAAAAGTAACCAAAACTTCAAATTCACAGTCTATATTATTGTAAAATTTATTAATAATAATAAAATGAAAACCTATATTTTACACTGACATAAATTATCTTTACTGAAAATGACACAAAAATTTTAATCACATGATATTCTTTATTTTTTGCATGACATTTGTTAATAATAATGTTATATTAATTATAATGTACAATGATAATGTCACTAAATCTCAGAACATTCCCATTCAAATGCATTACCCAAAATTATTTATAAGCAGACTCATAATCAATCATTTTTCATAAACTTGCAAATATAATTTTACTTTTCATTTATTAATGCCCATTCATTCAGTCTGATAAAAGAGTTCCTCTTTTATCCGACCTTCAACTGTATATATTTTAAATAAATATATTTACCAATAATTCTAGGTATTATATTTGAATGAGAATGTTTTGAAATTGATTATATTCCTACAGGTTATATATTTAAGCAGTGGTAAAAAGTTGTTTACATGCTGTTAAAATGATTAATATTTAATTTAAAATAATATATAAAGTGTTAAGCTGATTTGATTAATTTGTGAACTAAGATATGTTTCAGTCTTTTTGGTGGATATCAATGTTGATTTATTTACAGTATATACAGTTGGAGGTCAGATGAAGGAGGAATTGTCCTTTTATCAGACTGAATAAATGGGCATTAATAAATGAAAGTAAAATTTTATTTACATAAAATGGCTCATTATGAGTCTGTTTATAAATAATTCTAGGTAATTTATTTGAATGAGAATTTTCTGAGATTGATTATATTCCTGTAGCTTCCATATTTAAGCGGTAATAAAAAAATATTTACATGCTGTTGAAATTAATAATATTTAATTGAAAATAATATATGAAGCTTTAAGCTGTCTTGATTAATTAAGATTGCCACTATAACTTTTTGAATATCTATGTTGATTTATTTACAGTATATACAATTGGAAATCGGATGAAAGAGAAATTCTACTTTTATCAGACTGAATGAAAAGCATTGATAAATGAATAGTAAAAGTGTATTTCAAGTTTATTAAAAAATGACTTGTCATGTGTCTGCTTAAAAATAATTCTATATAACATTTTTGAATGAAAATGTTTCAAGATTGATTATGTTCCTACAAGTTACATATTTAAGCAATGTTAAAAAGTTATTTAAATGCTATTGAAATTAGTAAAATGAAAAATGTAAATATGAATAAGTCAATAAATTTAGTACAATTGAATTACAGTAATTACTCATCATTAACACACCTTGTTGATAGGGCCATAGCGTACTAATTCAAAATTACATCACTAAAAAAGTTTGCAGTATAGTAACAACAATAAAAATGTTTTAACTGTGATGATTTTAGGAAGAAATTTTAATCAATCATAATTTATTTTTATACATTATACTTTTAAGTAGCAAATAAAATAAAATAATAAACTAAATTGTTATAAAACATATTGATTCTTATATACATTTCTTTTGTTTTAGTTATAAAAACATTGAAATTTATTTATTTATTAATTTTTATTTATTTATTATATAGTTTTACTTTTTATTTTATCAGAGCATCTTTCCTTCTAAGTCCAGTCGTATTACAATCATTTTTCCAGAAGTCAAACCAACCTCTCCCACTGAATTATCTATTGTTTTTTTTTTAAGTGAACAAGTCTCTACTTTGCACAAAAGTAATGAAAAGAAAGTTATCAAATTGTTAGCATGGCAAGGAAGCTCTCATGTTGATCTTTCTATAACTTTACAGACATACTATTCATTAAATGAGATTTAAAGTGTATATTTGCACTAGAAATAATCTTTTGTTTAAGAAATCTCTAAAAAATGTTTAGTGATAATCATAATATATTTGCATAATGTGGTTTATGTCAAAGTTATCATTACAGAAAATTTGATACTTGTAATCAAACTATAGTAATTTACTATCTATATAATATTAAACAAATGATGATCTGGGCCTGCTGATGAGTGATTGTTAAGCACAAAATGCCCATCTTTGGATCATTTTTTTATATGTTTTTGGACATATATTTTAGAAATGTGTAATGGAATAGATGTTTGAAATATATTTGAAGTTAAACATAAATATTTTTTTAAAAAATATGTCCATGATGGTAAATGATAGCATAACATGTGTTACATATATAGATAGATCATGAAAAAGTGAATTCTGGGCATATAGATTATTGCAATACAATTGAGCTAAGGTGTAAACACATTGATAATAAATACTTGATAATATCTAATTGATTGTACACCTATTACAAGGTGTTAAAATTGGATAGAAAACAGTCCACATTTTGCAAGAGAGTAATGTAGTAAAACTTAATAAAACTATCAATATGAGCAAGTAAAATCAAGTATTGATACCTCTAAGCATTACAAACAAATTATTCATTAAGAGTGATTTAAAGGATATATTTGGACTAGGTATAATTTCTATTTCAGTAAATGGTTAGTAATAATCATTAATATATTTACATAAAGTGATTTGTTTCAAAGTTGTGACTGCAGAAGCTTTGATACTTGTAATGCAATTACTATAATTTTTTAATTATATAATTATAGATAAATGAAAAGATATGTGTAACAGTTTGCAATCGTTGTCAACTGATGAGTGCTGGTTCAGCACAAAAAGTCATTCTTGGGGATTGTTTATCTTTTTCACATGAAGTTAAATGTAAATATATCTCAAACAAAAATATTTATTTAATTAAAATATAACATGCATTATGTATGGCTTACTTATTTGAAAAAATAAAATAAGTGTTTCAAAATGCAACCAAGGTGAGAGAGATTGGTCTTCTGGGCTGATATATGGTTTCTAAAGGATTAAGAGACTGAGCCACTAAATAAATAAAAAAAACTTGAATCTACATATTACTGTGCCATGTATTGTACAATCCTCCACAAGGTGTTAAAAACAGATAGAAAGAAGCCTCTACCTTCTGTGAAAGTGGTGTAGTAAAAAACTGTCAATGTGGGTAAGAGAAACTCAGGTGTTGATGCCTAGTTTTATTTATTTATGACACCTTTAGGTTTTTTTCATAAATTGAATTTATTCAATCTTTTTTCAACCATGCTAACTAACAAAAATAAGAGTGTGAAGATTATTAAATATAGCATATGATTTAAAATTTTTAACATTTTGCATAGAAGAAGTTTAGATTGATTGTCTTTAAAAATATTATTTTAATGATGGAAAAAGTGATAAGGCTTGGAAAAGTATAAAATATGTTTTGAGTAATTGTTACAAAGAATATATGTAGGATCTAAACTTAAACTTAAATCTGCAGTTGAAGATATTGTTGATTAGAAATCAAAGTTGAATATATTTTTTTCTAGGATTGTGGCTCACAAAAATTTTGAAAATAAATAGAACTTAAAAGATAGTATTAATATCTAGAGAAAACCTTGAGAACATATGTGCATATATAAGTAATGATACAAAAAAGATTAACATTAAAAAAGGTCTGGATAGAAAGTAATTCTATATATTCAAAACTTTTTACAGCAGTTTTACAAGAACTATTTTGTGATTTAAAATGAGATTCTATGAGAGTAAAAGTAAATAGAGATTATTTATGTCATCAAGACTTTAGAGATGATGTGGTTGTTTTTGAAAAAAATCCTTCAGAGCTTCAGAAATATGTTGCAATTGTTATCATAAGAAAATAAAAAGAGGACTAAAGGTATATACTAAAAAGACTAAAATAAAGTTCTATGGATTTTCTTAGAAGATGAAAATAAAAATTGATAATGATATATTAGAATACATTATCAGCAATACATATTATGATTAGTTTATTAATGCAGACTGAAGATAGTGGATGAAGTTAATCAGAATATTAAACTTGAATATTAAAATAAAATATGTCCACATGTTTGAAAAAGATTTTTAATAGATATGTTTTACCACTTCTTATTTACAGATCTAAAACTTGAACACTTTACCTGAAGAGCAATATAAAAACTTCAAATCATTTAATGAAGTATAAAGAAGTATATATTAGGAGTCCCATAAATTGAAATTCATGGGTGAGAAAAACAATTATCACTGCCATCATCTGTTTTAAAAGATTCCTGTGAACCAAGACCTATATAGAAAATATATTATAAGTATCATTGTTTTATATTATTGTAGGATAAGTTAGGGTATTGTTGTTATAACTTGAAGATGATTTTAATTGGGGGCAGTATAGAAGCTTAATACTTTATTATTAATATTATTAAATATAAAAATTTAAGAGGAATTCATACTTCTTCTTCTTCTTCTACTTCTTTTTTTTCTTCTTCTTCTTCTTCTCCTCCTCCTCTTCTTCCTCCTCTTCTTCTTCTTCCTCTTCTTCTTCTTCCTCTTCTTCTTCTTCTTCTTCTCCTTCTTCTTCTCCTCCTCCTTCTTCTTCTTCCTCTTCTTCTTCTTCCTCTTCTTCTTCTTCTTCTTCTACTTCTTCTTCTTCTTCTCCTCTTCTTCTTCTTCCTCTTCTTCTTCTTCCTCTTCTTCTTCTTCTACTTCTTCTTCTTCTTCTTCTCCTCTTCTTCTTCTTCCTCCTCTTCTTCTTCTTCCTCTTCTTCTTCTTCCTCTTCTTCCTCTTCTTCTCCTTCTTCTTCTCCTCCTCCTTCTTCTTCTTCCTCTTCTTCTTCTTCCTCTTCTTCTTCTTCTCCTTCTTCTTCTCCTTCTTCTTCTTCTTATTCTTCTTCTTCTTATTATTATTATTATTATTACTATAGAACAATTTGATATATGTAAAGATTTGGGTGGGTCCTAGAATTGCAATCACATGATATACAAAGTCAGCATATTGATATTGATTCAAAAGAGGAAACTGTGAATTTAAGTATGGGTAATATAGGAGAAACTAAAACAGAAAAAGATATAACTGAATGTGTGCTGAGTTATCTAGTTCTGATAATATAAGAAATGAAGGAAAATTCTCTAAGTCAGTTGTGAGAAATAAGAAATGAAATTAGATATCAAGAGATAGACACAAGAATTATGTTTAGATAGTATAAAAAGATAGGAGAGAATTAAAAAATTACAGGAAAGATCCCAGAATCACTTAAAAGAAATGAGTTTAGATTCTCAAAGTCAGATACAAGAAGTGAAGGGAAATTCTCAGAGCCAGATGCAAGGAATGAGTCTAAATTTTAAATGATCAGAATAAAATTTTCAAAGCAGAGAAATGAAATTAGATTCTCAGAGATAGTTGCAAAAAATAAAAAATGAGATTAGATATCCAGAGACAGACACAGGAATTATGGTTACATCATATAAAAAGAGAGGAGAGAATTAAGAAATTATAGGAAAGATTAGAAGGAATAATTAATTGGTGACAATTTTCTTCCTGAAAATGATGATGAGACAGGGAGTTAAATTTTAGGAAATCTGAAGTTGAGGAGAAAAAATGGTTTGTAATTGGTGATTATTTTCTTCCAGAAAATATTGATGAAGAAAAAGAGTTAAGTTCTAAGAAATCTGAAATTGAGGATGAAAAGGAATTTGTAGTTGGTAAATATTTTCTTTCAATAAGTTTTGATGAAAAAAGAGAGTTAAGCTCCAGGGAATCTGAGGATGAGGAGGAAAAAGAATTTATAATTGATAAATATTTCCTTCCAATAAGTTTTGATGAAGAAGGAATTGATTTCTAAGGAATCTGAGGATGAGGAGGTAGAGAAGAAAGAACACAATTGGATAGAAGAAATAAGAAAAAGTTATCAAAGTCAGGAAGAAGAAATATAAATAGATTATCAAAGTCAAGGAGAAAAAGTAGAAAAAAGTTTTTCAAATCGGTAGAAATAAAATAAAATTCCCCAAAACAGTTAGAAGAAGTAAAATTGAATTATCAAAAATTAGATGACAGTATTCGGAATTTAAAAGCAGAACAATTACATTTTCAAAAATCAAATGATAGTATTCTAAAATTAGGAGAAGTAAACTGAATTGTCAGAAATCAAACGAAAGTATTCAAAATTTAGAAGTCAAATTGTATTCTCAAGAAGAGATTAAATTTAATTCTCAAAACACACTAGAAAAGAGGGAATTGGTTTTTCAAAGTCAGTTAAAAGAAGTGAGTTTAGATTTTCAAAAAGAAATGAAAATAATTTCTCTGGATCAGATAGAAGAAAGGAAAATCATTTTTCAAAGTCAGTTTAAGGAAGAGCAGAAATTTGTTGAAATAGTTAGTAAGGATATTGATTTATCTGATAAGAAAGTAAAAGATAAAGAATCTGTTAAAATAGTTGATAAAAATGTAAATGATGATAAACCATTTGTTAAGTTAGTAGATGATGATCTAAGAGAAAATGAAATATTTGTTAATTATTATTATTGCTATGATATATTAGGATACATTAGCTTATAAGAGAAGTGTATGTCTCCTTTAATCTACTAGGATACCATTCATGTATTCAGAAACATAAAATGATTATCATTCAATTATTAAAAGAACCCTGAGATCATTCATTATTATTATTTATTAGTTACTCTAATTAATTTTATTAATCCAAAGTTGGTGATATTCCACAAGAAACCTGTATGGTTCATTGTACTATTAGAAAAGCACACTATATTTTACTCTACAAGAGTAGAGGAGTAAGAGACCAAAATGGAGCTGTATTAAAGATAATGTTAGAAGATGTCACAATAGATGGGCAATTGAAATTTTAAATTGGATCTTAAAGTATTGTAAAAGACCTAAAAAGAGACCATATGTGAGATATATAAATAAAATGTGAAAGTTTGCTGTATATTGCAGAGTAAAAAACTAGAGATTGGATGAATGGGTTAACCTTGGAGAGGCATATATCCTATTTTAGATTGATAATAGTTGAAAATGATAATATATATTGCTATAGAAGATATCTGTTAGTAAATTTAATTCTTTGCTGATTAAATTACATTAGCATGCTCTAGACCAGATTTGCCAACATATGGTAATACATTCAGCAAATTAATTAGAGTTGGTGAAGCATTAAAAAAATGATTTGTTAGTACAATAATGTAAATTGCTTAGCTTTTATGAATGAAGAAAACTGTTTATAGAAGATAAAATTTAAATAATTTCTATGAAGAAAAAAATATATATTAATAAATAAGAGATATGATAAATGATGTGAGATATATAATTTGATCAAAAATAATAATATCTTAATTGAAATATTTATTAGATGCATTCAAAGTTTGTGGTAAGTATAAAGACTACTAAGGATATTATTGTTCAAAACTTTGTAGTAAAATATAATAGGTGTATAGATAATGGATTAATTTTATCATTAAAGTTTTTATAATTAGTAGTTGTTTAACTGATTACTAAAATTTAAAAAGATTGAGGAGAATGCCCAGAAATGTTTAAAGACATAGCTATTCAAAGTTGACAAAAATTGTTTCATAAAAGACCTGAAATCGAATTGATTTATTAGATGGTAAAAAAAAAATATATAGAACTGGATTGAACGTTTTCTAAATTGTTGAATACAAGTTTAGATTAGTGATACATTGAAATGTCAATAAAACATCATCAACAAAATAAATATAGTAATCCAAAATAAGGCCAAGAATATACTTTCTGTAATTGTTAAATAGATTGCAAACAACATAGATGCAAGTAGCTATACCTGTGAAATGCTGATTGAGATGTATAGTTCTTAATAAAATAGATATAAACTCAAGTAAATTACCAATAGTGCATGTCCGAAATACATAGTTTCTTCCCACATGATTACATATATTGATACCATTGTAAATATGAAATTCAATATGTGGGGGCTATAATAGAAATTAACAAAATATTCAGAACATATGATACAATCTTCAGAATCAAAGCTGGTTTTGAAGTCTGACAAGCAATCAAATCTGAACTTTATTTATTTTAACAAGTGCAATGACTTCTAATACCAAAATGATCATTTCTTATAGTATCAACAATATTAACAATATTGGTAATATCAGATCATTCAATTTCTTAGGTATTATACATATGTGCAAAACATGTTTGATCAATATCTTCAATTGAAAGTGATTTGAAGTCATTCACTGAAAAATATATTATTGATAAGCTTTTTTTTAAATTAAAAGTTTCATTAGTTGACAGATTGTAAGCAACAACTTTACAATCGACTGCTTAGGAAAGCATATAAAAGTAAAGTACATTGTTAACAAAGATTTTAAAGTGTATAACAAAAATTAAGTCTTCAATTACTTTAAAATTTTTCAAGAATTTCTATACCAAGATTAATAATCAATGCAAAAACTCTATGTCTATAAGTAATATGGAAATGTCTAAAGCATGAAAAAGAAATACTTGGTAGATTTTAATATAATAAATTTTGAAAAGTTTAAAATAATATCTATTTCAAAGGTGTTGAGAAAAAATGATTGACTTCAGTTCAGTATAAGGAATTTGCAGCTTCAAAATAAAAAATAGCAAGTGCAAAATTTATATCATCAGATTTGAATGTATCTAGATTTTTAGGATTAAAATTATTAAGATGCCAATCATTGCAATGTGACAAATATCATTTAGTACTAATTTAAATTCATTGGAAAGAAATTGTTTGTTGATAAAATTAATAGATAATAAGTAGTAAGCTATATTTTAGAAAATTAAGCATTATACATTTAGGGATAAATGAGGCTATAAAGAGAATGTTTATACATTTTTTTAAAAAATAGATGAAGATTTATCAATTAAACATATTCACAGTCCTTAATAAAGATATATTTTTACTTGAAATATATAATTAAAAAAGTAGCTACAAAACGAAATAGCAAGCTTTAATTGCAAAAGAAGAGAAAATGCATTATGGATACAATTAAAATCATTATAAATTATGGATTCTTTTAGAAGCACAATAATTTGTCTTCTAAAATATGCAATTTGCAAGGAGTTTATTTCACTTCTTAAGTGAATAGACAACTAAAAAACAAAATTGATTTGGAAAGTACATAAAAATGATAATAAGTCTAATTAACTGAAAAAATTATTGCATTCAAGTTAATTCTGAATATTCTTAAGAAAAACTACAGAAAAGGATAGAGAAATTAAAAGATCTTTGATTTTAAAATCACCAATATATCATCAAAATGAGTGTTAGTAAAATACTTTATTGGACTTCTATATGAAAAAAATTAAATCTGTGAGCAATAATATGTTTTAGTTATGCAAAATATTATTTAACAAAAAATTTGAACTTTTGCAGAATCATGTAATTATCATGTTTTTAATGGTTGATTTTAATTTTAGAAAGTGAAAATCATTGAGATTGTTATTTAACTAAATTTGATTCAAATCTAATGATTCAAGTGAAAAGTTGTCAGAGAGTAAATTAGTAGATTGATTGTCACATGACAAAGTAATATTATTTATAGTGTAAGTTCATGCCATTTTCTTGAATCAACTAGTTAATATAACACATTTAATTCAAGAAGAAACTTGTTTGAGATTTAAAGTTCTGGGATAAATACAGAAGTGAATTATGATGCAATGTCATATGACAGATTTTACTATTTTTGATAAAAGATTTGGCCATATTTGGCTGCATTCTATTATTTGTATATTTGATTACACTTATTAATTTTATTGCAGGTAGCATCATTATTTGCTTTGAATACCTAACCTGGCCCATTCAAAATATAAAACAATGGACTGACAATCACTTACTGGTGATGCTTGAGTTTAATATATAAAAATATAATAGGATATTTTAACAATTGAACAATTTAGTCTCATTTTAATAATGATTCTCCACATACTAGTGGAAATTTCAAATGGAATATATTGCACTAGCATTTAAAATTTTGAAGATAATTCTGTTTGAAAAACATAATTAAGGATTTATATTTGGAGAAAAATGTGTACTGTGTCATAAAAAATGCAAATTTAAAATGTATGGCAGTATTATGGTATTATTAAATTTAAATGTTTATGTTTTTAGAAAACTCATGCAATTGATTGGTAAATGCTACAAACAGTATATTTTTGTTATTTCATTGAGAAGAGAATTAAGGAGTGAGATGGTATACAAATGGCCTTTACCATAGTCATAATTTTTAATAATTGCAAGTTATTAGTGAAAACCTGCCCCCAGTAATTAAGTGTTTTACCGAAGATTTGAAAAGTAAATTTGTTAGTCTAGTTGCATGGTTATTAATTAAACCAATAAAATAGATAGCAATATCATTTTAATATTTGCTACTGTGCAACTTTAATTTCTATTATTATTTTTGAAAATATCAGAAATCTTTTAAAAAATTATATCCATCAAGAAAGATATTTCACTGAAAATTGGCAGATTAATAACAGCATTTAATATTATTTTTTATTTAGCATATGGATTTTTTTTATCAGTTTAACTGTTAACAAATCTATAGACATTCCAACCAGGAAATAAATCTAATTGACATTGTAGCCATAGACTGGTATGCATTAACCAGGTGATCGAAAGTTTCTATCTTACATAGATCAGTGAATCCACATATGAATCAAAAGTCCAATGACCATAGATTGTCCTAACCTATTGATAAAACTCCAGTTGCATTTACAAATGTCAAATCCATCTGGCTTTAATACTGAATATGGGGGAAAAAATTTGGAATATTATAAGTTTTATTTACTGTGTCAATATTTTATGATAAATTCTTGATTGGACATCCAAAAGTAGGACATGATTTGAGATCAACCTCAGAAAGTAAAAATATGTCTCAAGTGAATGGCAAGGTCTTTTTTATATATTTTTCTGAGAAAAAAAAGTATAAATACAGAAAGATTTTAAAGAAGCAACATGTAATTATAAGGTCTAGTTACTTTTATAAGATCTTGTTTGACATAAGTGTATCTCTTAAAAAACTACTACTGTAATTGCTATTAAAGTTTCCAATCTTATATATCAGATTTCTAAACCCAATATTAATAGAAAAGAGAAAATAATTCATTGGAGAAGAATTGCAAGCTTCTTTTTCACAATAGCCCACTAATATCAATCTGATAAAACCTGTTGATGATCTTAAACATATTCTTGATTATCTTAACTGAAGAAAGGCACCAGAAGCAGATAGCATGCTTCAGAGTACTTTTTGGTTTAAACAATCAAAAGCAATTCAAGTTGATCAACATTTACAGGTTTTATCAGATTGATATTAGGAGAAATTGTGAAAGGAAAGCTTGCAGTTCTTCTCTAATAATTTTTTTTCTCTTTTTGATCTATCTACAGTTTAGAAATCTTATATAAAATTGATTATCTCAATATTAGTGGCAGCAGAAGTTCTTTTAGAGGCAATGTTACATTGATCAAGTCTTCACAAAAGCGTACAGGTTTTACAGCTAGATATTATATCCATGGCATATCTGTATTTATACATCTTCTTGAAAAAAAAACAACATAAAATGCTGTTAAACTGATCAGAATTTCTAATAAACAAGACATATTTTCATTACCTAAATCTCATCTTAAATCACAATCTTCCTTTTGTATGTTTAGTTAAAAATCTACTATAAAAAATTATGCTACAAAAATTAAAATTTATTATGTTATAAGAAAATTTATTTTACCAGATCCAACATTAAAACTATCTGAATTTGATCCTCAGAGATGCAAAACTACATTAATAAATTTATGACAACACATGCATTTACTCATGGATTGATTTTATCAGTTATTGATTTATGTAAATGTGAACTAATGCAATTATAAAACAAATACTTAATGACTATAAAATCTATGGCTACAATGGCAAAATTTAGTGACTTAATATTGAAGAATTGATAGAAATGAGAAAAAAAATATTAGGGAAGAAGAGACTTCTCTTGCACAATGCTCCATTAATATCAATCTGAAAAACTGTAGATGTTGATAAATTCAAACTTGCTCTTGATTATTTCAAACCAAAAAAGGCCCCAAAAACATATAAATATTTCCATGGTTTCTAAAAAAAATTACAAATTAGTCAAGCATGGTTGGCAAACATAATTCAGTAATGTTATTTATACAGAAAATATGTCAAAACGGTCCATAAAAGCAAAACTATAACTATCTTAATTCTAATTTTTTTTCATGATATCATTATTATATGTTTTCTACAAGTCACTTTAAAAGAATTGTATCAATAGTTGAGAGCCCTTGATATTTAGTGCAAACTGAGTTTAGATTAGAAAAAAAGCTGTTGAGAACAAGTTTTATATTTTTCACAACTCATAATGAAAAATGTATTCAAAGTAAATTTAAGAGTGGTATTATTTTAAGTGATCTAATTTTAGTTTATAATTCTATTAGGTAAAATGGTCTTCTAAAAGGTTTTAAAATTATTAAGAGCAGAAAAACCATTAATTTACTTATTTAATTGCTGTCCAATAAAAACACTTCAGTGATACTAAATGATGATTATATTAAGTACAAAATTTCTCACTTTATTTCATCATTTTCCTAAACAGATACAGAAATTTGATTTATGTTGATGCTATTAAATTTGACTTACCAAAAGAGATTCTTTCTTGGAATATAAAAGACTCTCAATAATGTTATAAAAAGATTCAAAAAAATGGGATCTTATTTCTAATCCAATGAAAACAATATACACAATTGTTCATTAAAACAACAGAAACTCATCTCATAATTTGAATTTAATTTTTTGCAATAATAGTCTGAAACATAATTCTACTCCAAGCAAGTCAAGAGTAATCTTGAATCATAGTCAAACTTATTTTTCTGATATAGGTATTATTAGATCAAAATTAATTTTTAAAAATATTCATCTTGCAAAGCTTGGTGTTTCTATTTAGGGATTATGATATAAATACTTTATTGTAAACCTTAATTTTGTTATGCCCTGTTTAGAAGAAAAATTTCCATATTAAATATCAGAATTCTTATTTAAATATTACCATGAGAAATATCACTGGTACACTCAAGTCTATTTTTACAGTGACTTCCTTTTCTTTCACATATTCTTCCATCAGATATCAAAATGAATGTTTTAATAAAAACATCTTGAATTATTACACCTTATTATATTATTTTCAAAAGTATGAAAGGTTTACAGTATCTACACTAATGAAAATTCTGCTATTCTAATATTTAGAGAATAATATTATTAAATCTTTTTAATGAACTAGTAGAAGCAACAGGACTTGCAATAAAAGTAGTCCTTAAGACATTTAAGATAGATTCAAATCTTGAAAGCTTCTAAAGTTTCTGCATTTTAGTAGATAAATTCAGACAACTAGCATTCTCAGTAAACATTTTCTTGCTAATTTTTTTTAAAAAAAGAAAATGGAAAAATTAATTAAAAAAAACAAACTCATTTTAATTATTAGTTCTGAACTAATTTAACCGATTATAATGGCATTCATATTTGAAAAAATACAATCTTAAAGTCTGACAAATGTAAAATATTTTTATAAATTTGATTTTGTTTACCATATTTTGTATATTATCCAAATCCTTATTAGTGATAAAACTTTGATGGTTTGATATTAAATTATCTAATTTACCCTGAATAATCATTTTTATTAATATGATTTTAAAACAAAAACTTTGTTCCTGTGTTTTACTTATGATGTCTATAAAATATTCATAGTTTATATATAAATTTAAAAATAAACATTGTCATGTTTTTACATAAATGACACGCTCTTTTTAATGGAGATATTCTGAATACATTTTTTATTATTACTAAATTATAAAAATTAAAAGCTGACTATATGTATCATTAAATAAGTGAAAATTATTACATCCTTAAGGCCTGAAATGTCTTTTATGACAGACATGTGGTAGTCTTAAATCTTAGTACAACCTCAGCTATGTTTAAAATTATAAATGGAACATATTGTCTATCACCTAGAAATGAAAGTTCATTATCTGTACAACATATTTATTTGTTTTGTGTGTTGGAAAGAAGAATTATAGCAACTTACTATCAAATGTGCAAGTCACTATGATATTTACCAGATGAAGATATGTTGGAAAATAGCAGGAATTATTTTATTGGTTTCTGAATGCAAACTAGGATTTATCAGATAGCTTCTATGTTATATTATCTTCCAATTACATGACAAAACTAATCTGTACAGTTGACAGTCCTAAAAATGTCCATTCATTTTTCCATGTTGCCTTTTAGCTGGGCTCCTGATTCATAATTGGTTTTCAGGGTCTTAGCACTTTGATTTTCTGAATATTATATAGTTCTGGCTCATGGATGCACTATCAGTATGATCTCTACATATTATGTTGAATCTTGTTGATCTCATTTCTAAATATTTGGTCAATCAGATTTATAAATCTTCAGATATCTGGACAGTAGCTATTTCATTAATTTAGATTTTTTATTTTCTGTTGATCTTACTTCTGGATTCTCTGATAAGTTTTAGTTAACTTACATGTGATGATGCCCTTCTGACATTTTTACAATAAATAAATAATTCTAATCTTATTTTTAGCTATAATTGGGAATTATTATCTTCTGATCATGATTTAGTTATGAAAATGTTATTTACATCTTTTACATGATCATTTTCTGAAGATTCACTGCCTTACTATTCCGAAAGAGCTTTATTTTGGCTCATCAATAAATCCATGGATGATTTCTCTTGTGATGTTGTAAATGATTGAATATTATTAAAATAATATTTGACCAATATTGTCACATCTTCAGTATACTTTTGTTGAAGTCTGGCTACCATACATATGACTTCAATGGCACTTTCATGCATAAATATTTACATGATCCCAGCAGAGGAGATTCAAAATATTATTTTATTCTTCTGTAAGAATGGCATTTCAATATATCAATCAGTAGTTATTAATTAGTGATAACTCATAATGCTCACCCCACAATGTGCCATTTGTATGGCTATTTCCTAGACCAGTCTGTTTTGATCAATTTTATGAGTCACTGACAACTTGGATTTGTGTTTGTTCAATTATAGTCATCTTTACATTTTTTCTTTCCTGTCATTATTTGACCAATTTTATTTGAAGACAATTTAGCACCTAAACATGAAATATGTCTTTTCTTTGCCTACATTTTACTTCATAATTATATAGTGACAAAAAGTAAAATCTCTGTATTCTCCTGGATGAAACCTGTTTTTTACCTGCCAAAATATCCAACAGTAGTATATGATATGTTATAAATGTCAATTTATGTCCTTTTATGTATTTGTGAAATTTTTTTATTATGATAAGTACTGTCAAAACCTTTTTGTCTATTTGTGTATAGTTATAGTCTGCTTCACTTAATACTAGTAAAGTAAAAGCATCCAATTCACCAGAGAATTATGGCAGTTGTTAGTGAGGGCTGCTTATATCCCTTTCAGCAGTGCATCATAAATAATATATGATCAATTTTTGGAGTCATTATAAGTTTATTTTAAGTTTTCTGAATGCTTGGATTTATTTTTTCATCCATACCTATTTTGATCTCTTCAGCAATTTTCTGTAGTAAACCCTTATATATGCTCCCGGTTAACTCAGTGGAGAGCATGAGACTCTTTAAAGATATTGAGAATCCTAAAAACTTTTTTAGCTTTAGTGGTTTAGTTTGTGCTTTTATCATTCACATGAGATACAATTTGATTTATTGATCTTCACAAAGTTTTTGTCTTTTATATCATTTGTAAAATCTATCTTTTATAGTCTTATCTAAGAACAATTCAAATTTACACATGTGTTAAGGTGGGCCTGTAAACAAATCCAATTATATTTTGTGGGTCCAAATAGTTTTTAAAATTGATGTTTAATGATAACTACTGGCATTGGTGGAAAATAACTTGTTAATTGTTCAAATACCTTCTTGTATGCTGTTTCTGAAGTATGGGCACATACAATATTTTATCAGCATTGAAACAGCTTACTCTCACCCAAATTTAAAATGGTCAAGACATGTTATCCAATTTCCTGAATGTATCTTATTGAATTACTTGGTTAACTTAATTATTTTTTTTGCTATTTTTATTTATTCTCATTATCATTTATTATATTATTTTCATTAAAGAAACATATTAAATATAACACTGCTTATTATTATTACATTATAAAAACCTTCAGGTGAGTTTTTTTAATATATATTATTAAATCAAATGAGATAATGCATACTTCATATCTGGGATCTTTTATTAGCTTATTAGCAGTAGTAACACCTTAGAAATAAAAAAACAATTTTTTGGTATGACATTAGATATCTAATTATCCCATCAAGTGAAAATGACTGACAAATAGGGTCAGTTTCAAACACCAGTAGCATTTAATATCTGACTATGCTTGGTTGGCAAATGTTGGGGATTTTTTATTGCCTTCTGAATTCTTCTAGGGATTTACTAGGCAGACTCCTTTAATGACAGTATTCTACAATATATAAAGCAAAATTTATTATAAACTTAGAAAGTCTTAGGAACACCAATATTTTTTCAGTAAGCCTTGATTTTTTTTAAATAGTTAATTAATCTAATTAGCTATCTAATTAGTGGTCAGTAAATCCATAACTAGCTAATTTTTGCTGGAAATACAAATGATTCCAGATTAATTTTAGTTTGTTTAAGGAATATCAATCATTATGAGACCGCAAAACGAAAATATAATTATTAATTGATACAAACTTCATTTATGAGGGATACATATGGGTCATGGCTTATCTTCAAATAAAATATTTCAATTGTATTATATTTTGTAATATAATCAAAATAAAAATTTAAAGCACTTTGAGATTGCATGAAATATAAAAGATAATTTTCGAATTTATTTTGTCCAATTTCATTATAACTATTTTATATAAACGTTTTCTTTCTTTTGATTTTTTTTTTTTGCTCTCTTTCTATGAACATTCATGCTTTTAAGGTAAACATCCATCATTTGTCAAGTTGAATTTAATATAAAATAAAAAAATGAGATAAGATTATCTTTTTATAATAATCTAATGGTCAATAAGTAGTAATTCACAAGCATTTCTACCACCAAAAACAAAAGAACTAAGCAGACTTCATCATACGTTGAGTTCTAGAATTGATCTTGAGTAAGCAACAACCAATCAGGGTATATGATAAGGTAAAAAGGTATTAAGAAATAACAAATATTATGGAAATATCTTCAATTCGTAAAAAGCTTTTGGCATCCTTAAAATATAATTTATGTCTAAATTTAGAAATAACACTGTTTTTATATGGTGCCATTTTATTATACAATAAATATTTAAATAATGATAAAATAATAACTATAGTTTGCTCAAAGCACTATTTTCGATCCAGCGTTATCATTTTTATTACTATTTATTTAATTCTATATTCATAACGGAATCTTTTTTGGACTGTGATTAGTGCTTCCACTTTCCTTGACCACTGCTTTGGGCCAGGTACATCTCGTAAATATTTTCAGGCTACAAGCAGGATATTTTTTTAGATAACTTGCCTATAGACAATCTAGCTAGTATTGCTTAATAAATAGATTTTGAACTGGAGGCTAAAGGCCCAGGTTAATTTGAATTAATCAAATAAGTGTCAAGGTGATAACTATAAAACAAAACAAAAAAATACAACTGTAATGTGATGCAGTCTTAACGCCAAGTGAGAAGTATTTAAGTTGGAGAGAAAGTAGACTATATTTATGGTATTGCGCAAATGAATTAAAATAAATTAAAATATGTATTTTTATTATTAAATTAAAAATTAATATTTTATATTGAAAAAAAATTACATATGCGTGTATAATGTTTAATAATGATTTAGTTTTAGATCGTTTTAATAATTATAAATATATATTTTAAAAAAAATTAAATCATTTATATATAAAATCATTTTATTTATAAAAGCTAATAAAACTACAAACAGATGTTTCAATTAGAAAAGTTACTTTTAAAATAAGAACTTATAACGCTCTTGAGTTTCTATTGTAAAGACGAACTTCTTTAGAAAAATTGCCAGTAATGGTTTGTAAGGTACTTTACTGGTCAGTTAATGACTAAGTCGTCTAGCCACTCATTGCTCAATTAATTACAATATTAAGGTTGATACTGTCTGGGCAGGGTCTAACTTCTTTTAAGTTCCTATTTGATAAGAAGTCTACCCGGTAGCTCATTAAGAGAGTCTTAGAGTACAAATTACAACATGTTCTCTCAATTACTTTTATGTTCTTCACTGACCTGGTCATTATCTTAATGAGTTGGTGCAAGACTCTGCCATCGAATAGTTCAGAGGTTGTGCTAAACAAACTTGGCTGAGAGCCTGAGGGAAGCAAGTAATAGAAAGAAACTAGCTTCTTGGTTGTTCTTTTAAATAAATGTGGCAGAGCCGGGTTCCAAGTAAGCTGATCTACACTGAAACATGACTACCTGTCCCCAAAAGTAAAGTTAGAATGAAATGCCTATGTCTAAAGTCCTTCATTTTCTTATCTGATAGAAAACTACAGAAGTTTGGTGACAGTTTTTGATATGAAGGAATCTCTTGTCTTCATCTTGAGTGACATAAGTTCTGATCAGTCGAGTGTGAAGTAAAATGTCAAACAAGGCTTTGAGAACATGAGAAGATTGTATTAGCTTCAAAATCCATTACTGAAAAATTATTGTAATTTTCATTTTAATCATTTTTAATAAACATTGACTGATTCTTTTCATTTAAGTCAACAAAATTGTACATAATATATATAAATTCACAATTACAAATGTAATATGCGGTGTGTGTATGTATTTATATTTATAAACAACTAATTTTTTTCATTTAAGCCAACTACATTTTCATAATATACTCGTCATAACTACAAACATAGTATGTGGGGTGTGTATGTTTATACATACTCATATATGTAGAAAGAACTTGTTGGGGCATAAACCTGAATTATCTGCATTTGATATCTGCTATTAAGTTGTATAACTAATCTTGCCACTCTGTCTGATACACCATCAATCTCCACAATATTGTTCTTCCACTTTTTATTTATAATGAATCCTACTCCACTTGTATTTCCAATATTTGTGCCTTTATAATAGAGCATATTTCCACTTTTTAAATCAATTGTCTCTTCACCTTTTCTTCTAACTTCACAAAGTCCAATAATATCCCATTTAATATAAGAGAGTTCTTCTTCTAATTCTTGCAATCTTCCTTCACTTGAAAGTGATCTGCAGTTGTAAGTACCTAAATAAAAAGTCGTCATCAAATGGCAGCCTGGGTCTGCCTCCAGGATATTCTTAGCACCCTCTGCCTTCGGCCACCAACCACTGCCTTGGTTGGTGACTTTACAGCCGCCTGGGATTAAGGGCCATGCTTTATTTTTGTCTGTCATAATTGTATAATTGGGAAAAATCTTTATCATTTACACAAACATTCATTCTGCCTTATCAGGCACTGAGAAGAAAGACCATGGTGTTTCTTGATCTTAAACTCAGAGGTAAAAAGCCAATAAACTCACCACGCTGGCTAATGCGTGTTGGTGAGCAGCCCATCCATGTTCGTATACTATATGAATAAACATATAGTAATAACAGCTGCAACAACAAGAACGTATGGAGTGGACATTAGGAATTTGCCCTGCTCAGTTCCTTTAAGGCCTCCAAGAGGAATCAAAGGGTCTCCTTTCAGTTAATAGCAAACTCCTTTCTGCAGCAAGTTCTTTTTGCAACAAGTTCTCACAGTGATGAAGTAGTAGAAGATTTTTATATGGATGTACAAAAGGCTTTTGATCAGAGTAAACAACATTTTAAAATTGTTATGGGAGATTTTAATGCTAGAATTGGTAAACAAATGAAAGATGAAAGTGTTGTAGGTAATTTTGGTTATGGTAATAGAAATGAGAGAGGACATAGACTTGTGGAGTTTGCAGAGAAGGAAAAACTTTATATTATGAATTCTTTTTTTGAGAAAAATGTTAGAAGGAAATGGACATGGAAGCATCCAAATGAAGGTACAGCAGAATTGGATTATATTTTGACTAACAGGAAATACATATTTCAAGATTGTAATGTTCTTAATAAATTTAACACAGGAAGTGATCATTGATTAGTAAGGGGTAAGATACATGTTAATGTAAAACTAGAGAGACAAAAATTATTAAGAAAAACTATATTTACAGTTGATATTCCTAATCTTCAGAAACATTCTAATGAATTTAAATTAGAACTTACAAATCGGTTTCAAGTATTAGTAGATTTTGAACATGATTCAGATTTGAATGAAATTAATATGAAAATAACTGATACACTTTTAAAAACTGCAACAAAGATAGCTGGTAGAAAAAAGCAGCAATTGACTAATAAAATTTCTACTGAGACTAGAGAACTTATGAAGAAAAGAAGGAATATGAAGATATGCAAGAATGATGCATTAAAAAGAATTGAATATCTCGAATTTTGTAAAATGGTGTGGAAAAGAGTTGAAAATGATATAAGAAAGTATAACTGTGAACTAGCAAGAAAAGCTGTAGAAGAAAATAAAAGTCTTAAGAATGTAAAACAACATTTTGGTATTGGTAGGAAATTTATATCTGCAATAAGGAAAAAAGATGGAATTATTACTAAAAAGAGGGATGACATTATGAAATTGGTAGAAGATTTTTATCAAGAATTATATAGTAATCAAGAACAAGTACCTCCTATATCTATTACATCTTCCGAATTGCCCAGAATTTTAAATGAAGAAGTGAGAAATGCAATTAAATGTATGAAAAAAGGAAAGGCTCCAGGTAATGATGGAATTATAATTGATATATTAAAAGAAGCAGGTGAAGAAACAGAAAAAATATTAGCAAAGTTATATACCAAATGTCTAAATGATAAAGATGTACCGGATGATTGGAAGAATGCAGTAATAATATTAATATTTAAAAAAGGTGATAAAGAAGATATTAGAAATTACAGACCTATCAGCCTTTTATCAGTTTTATATAAAATTTTTACCAAGAAAATTACAACTCGTCTACAGAGAACCTTGGATTTCCACCAACCAAGAGAACAAGCTGGATTTAAAAGTGGTTTTAGTACAGTAGATCATATTCAAGTATTGAGAGAAGTTATAGAAAGGACAAATGAATATGAGTTGTCATTATGTTTTGGATTTGTAGATTATGAAAAGGCATTTGATTCTATAAACATTTCTTCAGTGATTAAAGCATTGGATCATCAAGGTATAGATCCAGGATATTGTCATATTTTAAAGAATATTTATAAAAATGCAACAGCAACAATTAGATTACATAATGATACTGGGAAAGTCAACATTGAGAAAGGTGTAAGACAAGGTGACTCCATATCTCCAAAACTTTTTACAGCAGTGCTGCAAGAAGTATTTTGTGGATTAAAATGGGAAACTAAAGGAGTGAAAGTAAATGGAGATTATTTAAGTCATTTAGATTTCGCAGATGATGTAGTTGTTTTTGCAAATAATGCTTCCGAGCTGCAGGAAATGTTGCAGGAGTTATCAGATGAAAGTAGGAAAGTAGGACTAAAGATAAATGTTAAAAAGACTAAAGTAATGTTTAATCGATTTGCTCAAAATATGAAAATAAAGATTGATTATGATGAATTAGAAGAAGTTAAGAGTTACAAATACCTTGGTCAGATTATTAATACAGATGGAAACATAATAGAGGAAATTAATCATAGAATTCAACTTGGTTGGAGTGCTTTTGGTAGAAATAACTTGATATTAAAAGGAAATATGCCTATGTGTTTGAAAAGAAAGGTTTTTAACAAATGTGTTTTACCAGTTCTTACTTATGGATCTGAGACTTGGACACTTAATAGAAGATCAATACAGAGACTTCAGACCACTCAAAGAAGTATGGAGAGATGTATGTTGGGGGTAACAAGAAGAGATCGAAAACGCAATGTATGGGTAAGAGAACAAACAGGTGTTACTGACCTCATTGAAAAAATTAAAAGATTGAAGTGGAGTTGGGATGGACATATTGCTAGAAGAGATGATAATAGATGGACAATTGAAATTTTAAACTGGATTCCAAGAGATTGTAAAAGACCCAGAAGGAGACCACATGTAAGATGGATGGATGAAATAAGAAAATGTGTAGGGGTGATGTGGAGAAGAGAAGCTAAAGATCGGAGAAGATGGATTAAACTTGGAGAGACTTTCATCCTGCAGTGGATTGATAATGGTTGATAATGATGATATGTAGAAAGATATTTGAAATAATTGATCTGCTCAGAAAACAAATTTGCCGATTTCCCTAGAAATAAACAATGGATTAAGCAATAAAAAGAAAACTTGATCGTCATCATTGGCAGTCTGTTATTATTTGCAATAAAATATTAGCAAGTATTATTGTAATAAATTGTTCATATTTCATTTTATTTATCATTAATTCTAAATAGGAAAAAATATATTTAAAATATTTATATTATTAGAAACCATCGCCTCAAGTTCTTTTTTTTTTTTTCAGTCTCTTTTTCCAATTTTGTATTTTTCTTTGAGCAAAGACTGAGTAGTAGAAATTGTCTTAATTTTTAATGTTACCAATTGATATTTTATGGAATCTTGAGACATTTTTTAGATTAACTATTCTTAACTGAAAAATCAAGATATCAGAATACTGTGAATTGTTCAAGTTATTATGAATAAAGTGAATATAAATTGATGTAATAGGTGTACTTTTCATCTCTATAGATGCTATCTATACTTATAAATATAAAATATATATATATATGTAAAATAGAAATTCATATAACATTACAATATAAGCCAAAAACAAAATTTTACTAAAATTCTTCCACAACCATGGTTTCATCTATTAGCAAATAGACGTTGTCAAGTGAAATTCAGCTAAACATACAACATATAGATACAAAACAAAGTAGCCTTCCCATCATTCACTTTAAAAATCAACTTCCTTTAACATCAACTGATGTCTTCATAATGGCCTCAGATTCAAAAAAATTTATCATAAAAGTTTCTTTTACTCTTTTTTTTAATTCACTTTTTTTTTTTAAAAGATAACCTCTGCATTGTCAAATAATATTTTATGACAGGTGTTCAATTTGTATTTTATATAAATGTAAATAGTAAAAGCTCAAAGCTAAACTAATCAAGATGAATTAAAAATATTTATTATTAACAATTTATGACTCTGAAGCAATTAATTTGATTGAGTTCTTTTAATATTAAAAATGTATGAGATGTAACTGGGAATTGTGGATAATAATATATCATCATTTTCAACTATTACTGACCAACTTCAGAATGAAGAGCTCTCCAAATTCAATCCATCTTCTCTAATTTCTAGCCTCTCTTCTCCACTCCACACATTCTTATTTCATCTATTCTTGTCACATGTGGTTTTTTTCTAAGTTTTTCACAATCTCTTAAAATCCAGTTTAAAATTTCAAATGGCAATCTACTATCATCTTTTCTAAGAATATGCCCAGCCCATTTCCATTTCAGTCTCTTAATTCTTTCAATGATGTCTACAACATCTGTTTGTTCTCTCATCAATGTATTTCATTTTTTATTTTCTTGTTACTCCTAACATTCATCTCTCCATACTTTATTCAGGAGTCTGAAGTCTCTGTATTGCTCTTCTGTTAAGTGTCCAAAGTCTCAGATCCCCAAGTAAGAACTGTTCAATCCACATTTATTAAAAACCTTTCTGTTCAATTACATAGGCATATTACCTTTAATATTAAATTATTTCTACCAAAAGCACTCCAAGCAAGGTTAATTCTATAATTAATATCAGCCATTATTTTTTCATCTGTGATAATAATCTGATCAAGGTATTGTAATTGTTAACTTTTTCTAACCCATCATTATTAATCTTTATTTTCTTCTTTTGAAAATAACCCATTGGACATTACTTTAATCTTTATAACTTTAGTCTTTTTAACATTTATCTGTAATCCTACTTTTTTCCTTTCATCTGATAACTCTTATAACATTTCCTGAAGCTCTAAAGCATTATTTTCAAAAACTGCTACATCATCTGCAAAATCTAGGTGACTTAAATAATTTCTATTTACACCTGGGTCTCTTTTTACGCGGACTTATTTAACACAATTTTGAAGTTATGCGATTCGTGTTTCACCGGAAGTCGATTTCCGATAATGCACTATTACTTTAAATAATAAATTTTGCGCACTTATGTTATATTGAAAGTAATAGCACATTATTGGAATTCGACTTTCATCTTAGTAATTTCAATATTTTCAGTGCTTTATAATAGTAATATTTTATGCAATAATGAAATTAAAATCATGATTTCCACATTTTATGTATACACATATTAAATTTTACAAGATTGTAATGTAAATTTGTTCAAACATTGTGTGTGTTAATTTTGCATTTTAAATCACATTCTGTTTTTGCTTTTTAAGAAAGAACATAATCAATTATTATTTTCTTATTAATGACATTAATCATTAACGTGCTCTTAAATTCCAACGAGAGCTAAATGATTGTATGTCTGGATATCGCGAGCTTCATAAACAATTAATAAAATCATCATTTCAAAGATTAATTACGTTGTCACCAGAAAATCATAATAATTAAAACGTGTATAAAAAAATGTAAATTACTGTACTGTAAATTATGCATAAACATATATTATTTTGAATAAAATTAAATAGTATAGTTAAAAAAAGTTTGTCTTGTATCAATTTTTTTCAAATTTGAAATTTTTTATTAGTCATATTTTATTTCCTTTTTTTTGCGCGAATTTTAACGTAATTTTACATTGGTGCTTTGTTTTTTACATGACTTTTGAAAAATCACAAACCACATCCCCCCTTTTTCAATGTAAGTTACATCTATTTTTGCACAATTTCGTTTGCGCGTGTTTTCTGAGGAACCTATCTATCGCGTAAAATGAGACCCAGGTGTATTTTTATTCCCTTAGCTTCTCATTTTAATCCACAAAATATTTTTTTTTTACAAAAGTGCTGTAAAAAGTTTTGAAGATATGGAGTCAATTTGTTATACACTCTTCTCAATGTTAATATTTTTAGTATTATGTAATCTAAATGTTGTTGCATTTTTATAAACATTTTTCAGAATATGACAGTATCCTGAGTCTATACTTTGATGATCCAATGCTTTAATCATTGAAAAAACATTTATAGAATCAAATGGCTTTTCATAGACTACATATCCAAAGCATAATGGCATTTCATATTCATTGATTCTTTTTATAACTTCCCTCGATATTTGGATATGATCCACTGTAATAAAAACACCTTTAAACCCAGTTTACGTTTGTTAAAATGTTTTTAGTACTTAACACTTTGGCAAACAATCTAATTGTTGTGTTATAGGGTTTATTTTCTTTGGCTAGTATTGTTTAATTTTAAATTTGGGTCATCATCATCATCCATCATTGCCACTCATTATCAATCCACTGCAGGATGAAGGTCTTTCCAAGTTCAATCCAACTTTTTCAATTTCTAGCCTCTCTTCTTATCACTCATACACCCTTTCTTATTTCATCCATTCATCCATTTCACATGTCTCTTTCTAAGTCTTTTACAATCTTTTGGAATCCAATTTAATATTTCATTTGTGGTTAATATTTGAGGATATTTTTTTAAAATAAAAAAATTATTCATAAAATTATTTTTCAATTTCATTGTCCTTTGTAGTTTGATACAATGATAACAAAGCACTTTAAAGTTCAAGATAGTGCTCAAAACTTCTTATGAACTCCTGATGAGATCTGGAGAACGTACTTGGCTCTGTCACTATTTGAGTTCAAATTTATAAATTCCAGAGTAATAAACCATTCATTTATGTATTTTTATTAATTTTTCAAGTTCTGTAAAAGTGACAATGTTTTCAACTCAAGAAATTTTTAAGATCTGCTAATTAATTGATTTTCAGGTTGAAATATAAACTGTAAATAATGATAGAACTTTACTCCTCCTCTCCCCAAAGGAATTGTAAGGCATAATAATTTTTTTCTATAGAATAAACAAAACTATTGTAAATATATTTAAAATTGAAAAAATGTTGTATTCTATGGTCACTTATTCCAATATTATGTATTATTATAGTTAAAACAATATTTGTTTATAAAAATCATTACTGATTATTATAGTACCTTTTTAAAAAATATTATTATCATCCTTTTGATTACCATTTTAAAATGGCTCACACTAGGGCTTTTTTGCATTTTTTTTCCTGCAGCTGCCTTAATAATTTCTTTACAATTTATTTAAGAGATTTTGCTATTTTTTTCATCATAGAATTATGTTATTTAATTAAAAATAATTCAAATTGCATGAAATAGAAAAATTATCTCATAGCCGATTCAATTTTGGAATTCCAAATTAAACTTTCTTGAATGCTCCATTTAATCTTTTTTTTTTTTTTGGAGTTCAAACTTTATCAGAGTGACTTAAAAACAACAAAACAGTCATAATTGGAAAGATAATGTCCTTTCTGGTTCTTTCGCAAAAAAATAGTCATCTAGGAAATGGTAAGTGTTTATATTTTTGTTTCTTCGTTTCACCTATTGTATAACAGTTAAATACTCAATAAATATTTATTAATTTACTTCATAATAGAATTTTAATTATAATGTTTTTTTCTTAAATTTGAGACAATAAGTAAATGATTTAGTCTAGAAATATTTTTTTTTCTCATGTGTCATAGCATCAGCCGGGGAGGCGAACCCGCCAACCCGGAACAACTGCTTGTAAAGCAGCAGTCGCTGACCTCTCGACCACCAATGCTTGACTAGTCTACAAATAATTAAACACAAAAATTATATAGTTCAGAAATCAATAACGGCATTTAAACTAATTTAAATATGTAATTCTTTCTTCAACATACTATAAAATTTATTCATTTTTGAATTTGTTGTTTAATAAAATTGTACCTCTGTTTTGTTTTGTTTTTTTTTTTTTTACATATTTTTCTATTTTTTTTTCTTTTTGTAATGAATTAGATAATTATTGTTAATTTTATAAAAAAAATAATTTTCTTATATTAATAAATTAATTTTGTAATAAAAGCATTTTGAATAAGTGTGAATATTGAAACTATAGAAACAATAAACTTTGTACGATCAGTAATTGCATTATAAAAATCGACTTGAAATAATTTATTGGTGTAAATACTTGAATTCTTTAGGCTTAGTTTTCTACAACATTAAGAGAAGTGCATATGACAGTTTGATTTGTCTTCTAAATCATAATAGGATGACCATTTTTGTAGTACTAAGTTTCAAAGATGTCCATTCTGCTTCTTAATTGTACTGCTTTAATATACCATTGTGGTTTCATTAGTTTTTCATTTTCTTGATTGAATAAATATAATTTTGAAATTTGTCTCCCTGAACTTTTTATTCACAGTAAATAGATTATATTTGTTTAATTCCCATTGTTATAATAAAACAATGTTATGTTAATATTAACTGCCTCATATTTCATAAAATTTATAATCAAGAATTATATCAATACTAAATTCATCAACTGGTTTTCTAAAGTACCAAAGACATGATGGCTCATCTAGTTTAAATTTAATCTGCATTTGCCATTAGCAGTTTATTTCATGTTATTTTTCTCATGAGGCATATATGCAAGCAGGAGTATTTCCAGAATACAAATGTATTAATTTCCAGACTATTTTTCTAATTTATAATATTTTTCAGTAGAGAGTATACATTTGTTCTATAATACAATTTAAACTAATAGCTTTAAATTTCATAAACTCTTTTATGTTTTTAACCCAGTAAACTTAACTATTTAGTTATATAAATCTAATTCTAAATGAGTAACAATATTTTAATATTTGTTTGGACATACGATGTTTTTTTTTAAAAAAAAATTGAATGGTTGTCATTTTGTAAATCACTAAATGATGTCACTAAAATATATAGTTACTAATCTAAAGTTAAGTAGTAAATAAGAATGCTTAGGGTTAAAACTACTTAGGGATAAACTTATAGGATATTTTTGAAAACCTAAACCATTAACTTGAATACAAATAAAGTAACTAAATATTCTTTGAGAAATTTGAGCATCAGGAATGTCATTATTGAGCCTTGATCCAGGAACCATTGGCTCTTAAGTATATAACCATTCTTTAAATAAACAGTATTATGGAAGTAAACGATGAGGGAAAAGGTATAGTGGAAGTAAGTGATTTCTTTTAAGGAAGGCCAAAGACATAAACTAATCTGGAGATCAGTTTGAGTTAATCAATCTGCTATACAATGATTCAATATGCATATGTATATACACACATGTGCATGTGTGATTACATGAAGTTTATATCATATTGATGTCTATTAAATACTTCTCAAAATAATGTATTGATACTTTGATTCTATTTTATTCAGAACATACTTTTAAGAATATTTTACATAAGAATATAAAAGACATATATATATTTTACACAAAAGAAATCATTAATGGTTGACTAAGTTGTGGTAATAGTTCAATAGAATAATATGTCCTTACCTGGATAGTTCACTAAACTTAATAAATCAAAAATCTTATAATAAGAAAATAAGCCATTTCCTATAGTAAAAACTTTAGCTCATCATAACAAATTTAAAATAAACTATAAATTTTAAATATCTAATAAAAAAAAATTAAAAAAAGAGAAAACAATAATTATGAAATAGACATTTTAAAGCTCATTATCAATATTAAAAAAAACAACCAACATATATGTAACGTATAAAGTGTTTATTACTAAGCAGCATGAAGTTATATTATCACTGGTCTTTCGAATTTATGTCTGCTGTACTTTATATATTACAATATTAGGTGTTTTTTAATTATATAAAGAGTAAAATATTTAATATTTTAATATTTTTTTGGTTACAAACTGAGATATACCATTTATCTAATAAAAGCTATTATTATGTTATAATATGGATAATATACAACACAGCGAATAATTCAATTGTAATTCCAAAGACACATTCTAATTAAATTATATTTTTACATTTTTCTATTTAATTTTATAATAATTTGTTACTGTAAGTGCTCGATGCTTTTTAAAATCATATAACAAAAACAATTTTGATTTTTGATGAGATTCTATTATTAATAATTTGTTAAATGAAAATACATTTTCAGTTTTTTGAGTCATGATAGATGCTTGATTTTATGGATTTTTTTTTACTTTTTCTAAGTTTATAATTAATAGTATTTTATTTTATTTGTAATATTTGCCTTTTAAATTTCCAGTATAAGATTAGATCTGAAATAAACATATTTTTTTAAAAGAATTAAAATTAACATTATAATATCTGACTAATCTTTTAAAGATCAATATTATATAAAAACATCAATATAGTGTATTCGCAAAAAATTAAAGTACTTAGAAAGATTTCATAATAATTCTTTAATATTGATAATAAAAATAATAATAATTTTACAGAACGGTTTACATTCGATATGCATTTATAAATGAATAGTAATATGAAGCCTTGCTATAAGCAATATTTGATGGAGTTGAAAAGTTAATGAATGTTCATCTGCTAATGATTATCACTTCAGTTAGTTCTGCAATTATTAGAATGGCATGTGTTACCTTTGTCTCAGCATGGTAATTACAGCCTTCTCTGTCTTCCAATATTTTTTTAGTCATTGCAGTCAACTCCAACAATTACCTGTAATCAACAGACTTTGTAGTTGTCTTCTTACTTATTGTAACTTCCATCAGTTTTGCAACAAATGCATTTATTCTCATTTGTGATAGTGTGCATGAACTGCGATTTTGCATTATAAGACCTGTTTTTTATTGGGTGCAACATATGGCTATTTGCTACTTTCTAGCCAGTAGAACATTCTTATTAAGGTAATTCTATGCAAATATTTTCTAATTTGTTTTCATTCTTTTTCATTTAACCTAAAATTTATTTTGGAAACAAAAATTCTTTTTTAGATTCTTCATTTGTTGTTTGTTAATATATGGTTATGCTTATTTTATCAGTAACTTCTCTTTTCTTTTTGCTGTTCTTCTGCCAATATTACTGCATGCTTAATTATAGTCTATTCTAGTTCTTACAATTTTTATAAATCAGAACTAGAGACAAACCACTGATTTATTTTTAATTCTTTTGTTTAATAAGTGTGAAGTGTTATTTTTTGTGTTTAAACCAATCTGTTTGTTATTTTTGGTAATTTTGGCTGATAAGTAAAATGTTAATTTCTATGAAAAAATCACAGTTTTGTTTGGTAATTTTGCTTTTTTTTTCATTATTAGAAACGCCTTACTAGATTATTTTTTAAAATTTTAAGTGCCAGTGTTTTAGAATATTGGTCTGCTTTGAAATTAGTTTATTACATGGTTCACTAATATCTAAATTACAATAAGAATGATTTTTTAAAATCTTTTTTGGATATTGGCTTCTAATGTTAAACTATTTAACTTTACAGAAATCGTTCTCTATTCATTTCTTAGTACTTGACCTGGAAATGTGCTTAGGACATAGCTTATTTTACTTTTAGTTACTCTATGTTGTGATGTTATATGGCCAATTTTAGTATACTATATATATTATTTAAAGTCAGTAGGTATTAAGTACCTTTACATTTTATATATTTTATTTGTAGCAGTGGTGGTTTCATGTGAAATTCATATTTATTTTAAAATATTACGAATTATTTTTTAATGTTGATTTTATTAATGAATTGATTTTTCCCAAGTAAAATTTAGTCCAAGAGTTTGAATTAGCAGTCCAATAAATTTTCAAGTGATAAAAGTAATTATTTTCTGTCAACTTCATTATACTCTCAACTATTGCATTTATTTGATTTCTTTTATAGTTTTTAATGACATTGCCACATAGATGTGGAATTATTTTATTTTATTTTTTATTTATATAAAACCAAAAACTCTTAGAAACATCTGAGATGGCAGGTCAGAATCTAACTTCTTTATAATTGATAAATTATTATGAGGTTTTATGTGACTTGGCATTACCATGTTTTCTCTTTATTTTGAATTTTGAATCTGTCTTTTAACTTGAATAGGGCTGTTATATAAATTTGATGACAGACTTTACAATGTTTTCAACATAATGTACAATACTTACAGATTCTTACACTCATGGCATCTATTGCATCTAAAATGGAATTATTTTGTTCTCATCAACAAAAATCATTAATCTATCCTTATAGCTTTTTTAATATATTAAACCAGATTTACCATTTTGACTGATGGCCTTAATTTTAAACTCTGCTTGAGATGCTTGTGCTTCAACAGAATCAAGGGTAATGCAAGATTAGACTAACAATTTTACAAGTAAACTATGATTTTTTTTATCACAGATAAAAAGTTTTTTCAAAGCATTATCAAGAAAAAAATTAACTCTTACAACAGCTTAGATTTCTTAGTATCGTAACACAACAGCCTTTTCATAATTTCATGATTAACATTGATTAAAATTATAATTTGTAATATCAACAATGGTTTAGGACAAAATTATGTTATTAATACATTCATAGCTTGTTTGAATATATAATTTTTTAAATGTGATACATTGATTTACTTCATTCATAATTTTTATTTACGCTTTATGACTATGCAGATCAGTTTTACAAATAATTTTTGGCAAATTCTTTTAATAACACTTATACAAACTATTTGTTCATTATCTTTAATAAAAAGAAATTACTGAGGTTTTTTTAGTTACATATTTAAAAGTCTCATATAAGAGATTAACAAATTTTAATAGACTAATGATTGCCCTTCAAATATCAGAATATTAAATCTTGTTCTTGACTTGACATTATAAATAAGGCCAAGGTTTAACTGCACTGCCTTTACTGAGACATAATAGTAACTTCATCATGTGCCCATCATTCATCATCTTCTTTACAGTTTGTATCATATTCTTAGTCTTTTAGTTTCCAGAAAACTCAACAAGTCTTCACTTCTAATGCAAATCACACTGTAATTTTGGATCAATCAATTCTATTGTGATTAGTTGGTCATTTCAATCTTTATTTTTCAGAAAATCATTTCAATTATAGAAAATTTCCAACATATTATGATAGAAATGTGTTATAGAAAAGTTAGAATATTTTGTGCTATTATTAATTAAAACTGAATTGAATTATGACTGAGAACACATTTGATAAGATTTAAAATAAAAAAAATATTCTCACAATTTCAGTTTTTGAATAAAAATTATAAAAGTATCATCTTTCTTAGAAAGTAATAGAACTTGATTGAGAACCAAGCATTGGTGGTCGAGAGGTCAGCGACAGCTGCTTTACAAGCAATTGTCATGGGTTAGCAGGTTCGCTTCTTGGCTGATGCTATGACACATGAAAAAAAATTGTTGTTCCTAGGGGAAAAAATGTTAATTAATTTTGATTATAATAAACTTGTATATTTTACATAAGCTAATATTTTTAGCATGGGATAATGAATTTGAATTTTTTCATTTGTTGAAAGTTGAATTTTTAAGGAAACATTGAATAAAAACATTGTTTATTAAGCCAAGGTTATATTCAGTAAAACATATATAAACTTTGAAGTGTAAATATAACAGAGAGTCAAGTTTCCAAGAAGTAATTTTGGTAATCCAATAAAAACTTCCACCAATCTTGGAAATAAGATTAATTATTTCTTAAAATTATATTACTTTTTCCAAGTTTATCTGGAGTAGCAAAGACATATTTTAATAAGGCTAAAATATTTTTGTAATAATCAGATGCATTGAGATACTCATTTACATTCCAATAGATATGTTGACTATGGAGTACATAATTGCTAAACATTTTAAACTTTCTTAAATTTTTTAGCACTGTTCTTAAGTCTTATGTAGCACTAGCAAGTAATCGAAAGTAATCACAGAAATGTACATGGTACTTTTTGTATTCTATTCAAAATTAAAACTATACATTTGGAATAATCTTTATATTTGAAATCTTAATGAATTTATGAGAAAAAAATGAAAATTCTAATCATAAGTTTATTAATAGATTCAAACGGTTAAGTGCATTTTAATGCATTTTTGCTAGAAATTTTTGATAGTAAGAGGAAATTTTGAAGAGTGTATATGATGGCCCAAAAGAGGGAACATGATAGCAAGAAAATCATTGTTGATACTAATAAATGATAATATCTAGTTTAAGCATTGGAAACCATAACAATTTGTATTAATATAACTAGAATATTTAAGCCACATAATATTATATACCATAACATCTCAAATACATATGTTGTGAGAAATAAACAATATTTGATAATAAATATATATATAATTATTTATATAGACAGCAAATAAAGTTGATAATATATACTTTGAGGAAATAAATATTTTATAATAAAAAAATAAAGAAAAATAAATAATTGCTATTATTTATATAAGTAGAAATTAAAGTTGAAGATTTGAAAAAGTGAAGAGACAAATAATTTAAAAAGTCAAAATGTACTTTATTACAATTGGAGTGTGATTCATTATAAATAAAAAAAATTGGAAGTATAATATTATGGAGATTGATGGTATATCAGTCAGAATGGCAAAATTAATTATTAACCTTAAGAAAAGATACCAAAATACAGATAACTCAGCTTTAAGCCCTTTCATTGTTCTGAAAAAGTAGAGGATTTTTTACATGAATGTTGAGCAGACCAAACATTTTAAAATTGTTATGGGAAATATTAAGGTTAGAAATGATAAATGAGTAATTTGGTTATGGTTAATAGAAATGAGAAAAAACATTGACTTATGGATGGATTTTCAGAAAAAAATGTACATCATGAGTTCTTTTTTTAAAAAAAAATGTTAAAGGAAAATAGATATGCAAACTTCAAAATGAATGTATAGCAGATGGGATTATATTTTGATTAATATAAAATATGTATTTCATGACTGTAATATTCTTAGTAGATTTAACATAGAAAATAACCATCATTGAATTTGAAATGTAAGATACATATTAATTCATATATAAAGAAACAAAAATATTAAGAAAAGCAGTTGATGTTTCTGACTTTAAGAAACAGTCCGATGAATTTGAATTAGAACTTGCAATTATTTTAAAATATTGATATGGTTCAGATTTGAATGAAATTAATATATAAAAAAAAAAAACTAATACCTATTAAGAACTGCAATAAATGTAATTAGTATCAAAAGGCAGCAATTTACTAGTAAATTTTCTAATATGACAAGGAGCTGACCCAGGTTTGCTTCCCTGTCAACACATTTGTCACATAAAAAAAGGAATATGGAAATAATATTTAAAGTTTTGGAAAATGATATAAAAATATACTTGATAATTGGTTAGGAAAGACACAGAAAAAAATAAATGTTTCAAAAGTGTATAACAACATTTTGGTAATGGAAAAAAAGTTACTTCTGTAGTAAGAAGAAAAGGTGGAACTATTACTAAAAGAAGAAATGACGTCATGAAATATATAGAAGAATTTTATAAAAAATTATATAATAATAATGAACAGGAAAACAATGTTCCTCCTATGGTCATTATATCCTTATATTTGCCCAGCATTTTAAATGAAGAGTGAAACATGTAATTAAATCAATGAAGAGAAAAATTACAGGGAATGATAGAATTATTATCAACATTTTGAAAGATGGATGAAATAAAAAATTATTGGCAAAGTTATATACCAAATGACTAAATAATAAATATGTATCTGATAACTGGAAGAATGCAGTAATAATATTGATATTTAAAAAAGGTGACAAATAAAATATTAGAAATTATAGACCCACTCTACAAAATCTTTAAGAAGATGATTATAATCTACAGCAAACTTTGAATTTTAACATACATAAAAAATAGGTTAATTTAAAACTGCTTTAGTATATTGAATCATATTCAAATATTGAAAGAAGTCACAGAAATAATTTGAGTTGCCATTATGCTTTGGATTTGTAATTATGAAAAAGCATTTGATTCCATAATCATTTCTACAATAATTAATGCATTGAATGACAAAAAAATAGACCTAGGATATTATCATAGACTAAAGCAGTGGTCTTCAACCTTTTCACACCTGCAGACTGGTAAAAATAAGGATAAGTTTAAACGGCCTGGCAAAAATAAAAATAAGGTTTTGCGGGACCGGCAGAAGTCTATAGATAAATTTTCTTAAAGATGTAAATTGCTTAGCTTTAGATGAGCATAATTCTTATAACTGATCAAAACAACGTTAAATATAGAAGATTAAATTATATATATATATATAGAGTTTGTATAATAAAAAACTTTTTTTTTTAAATTTTGAATTTTTTTAGAAAAGTAATAAAAAATTTAATTCTACTCCTCCCCCCATAAACATCTGTGATAACTAAAAAAACAAATTAATTTATGCATGATTGATTAGATTTTGTTTTCGTTCTGTTTCTTTTTTTTAATTGGGTAAAAATGAGATAAATAATTGTTTATATTAATTAAAAGCTTAAACTCTTATTATTTTGTTATTACAAACTTTCCTGCGCCCAGCAGAAAACTTCTGTGGCCCGGCACCGGTCCACAGGTTGAAGATCACTGGACTAAAGAATGTTTATCAAAGTAAAACAGCAGTGATTAGATTTCATGGTGACATTAATATGATAAACATTAATAAAAGTGCATGCTAGGGTGATTCCATATCTTCAAAATGTTTTACAGCAGTTTATAAGTATTTTGTGGATTAAAATGGGAAACTAAAGAATTAAAAGTAAATTGTAATTATTTAAGTCATCAAGATTTTGCATAAGATGTTATTGTTTTTGAAAATAATGCTTTTGAGTTTCAAGAAATGTTGTAAGAGTTGGTAAATGCTAAAAAGACTAAATTAATGTTCAATAAATTTTATCAGAAGAGAAAAATAAGGGTTGATAATCATGAATTAGAAGAAATTTACAATCATAAGGATTTTGGACAGATTATTAATACAGATGAAATATAATGGATGATATTAATCATAGAATTAAATTAATTTATTGTTAAAAGGAGATCAGAAAAAAATGTTTTTAATAGATGTATTTCACCCATTTTTATTTATAGATCTGAGACTTGGATATTTAACAGATGAGCAATTTAGAGATTTTAAATCAGTTAACAAACTATGACAAGTATATAAGAGATAACAAAAAAATCAAAAATGAAATATATAATAAAATAACTAACAGTTATCACTGACATCATTGAAAGAATTAAGAAACTGAACTGGAGGTGGAATGGATATATTATTAGAAGAGATGATAATTGGTTGACAGTTGAAATCTTAAACTAAATCCCAAAAGATTGCAAAAGCCCTAGAAAAAGATCACAAATGAGATGGATGAAATAAACAAGTTAGCTGATATATTATGGATAAGAAAAACTAAGAATTAGAGAAATTAGATTATATCTGAAAAGACCTATACCCTAGTGTGGAACAGTCATGATTGGAAATGACAATGATGATGGTCATTATAGAATTTATCAAAATACTAAATTTGAATTATTATATTAAATAATGGGTAAGGTAGTTGATACTATAAATGATACCATATCAGCATTTTACCCAATAAAAATTGGTGGCAAGGAGATTTCTAATTCTGCAATAGAAGCTTGCATAATCATGCTTTGCATATTCCCATTTTGTACATTATGTGTGTAGAATTTTAAATAGGTCAGATTTTTATATGCATAAGTTTGATTTTTATAATAAAAAAATCCCAAGTTTGATATGATGGCAATAATTTTATTTAGGTGAAATTTGGATTTCAAAGTAAATAAAAAATTGAAAATAAAAATATTTAATTACAGTGTGCAAATGTCATAAACTTAGAAATAAAGATTATCATGATTTCGAGATAAATAAATAGCTATAAAAAGAGTTGTGAATTGAAATAATATAGAAGTACATAACATATATAGAAAGAGCATAGGATGAGATTAGATATAATAGAAAAACTCTTGAAATAAATATTACTTAGATCATCATAAAAAATTGTTTAATCAACAATGCCTTTTAAAAGCATATGTTTGTATATATTCTATCACATTATAAAAAAGTGACAAGTTTCCTCATAAAAGCATGACCAATATATTCAGATTTTAAGTATTTAAAGCACTAATTCACTTCAAATATCCAAACAACTTGATTGCCGTTGTATGAATTTTATATTAATTCATCAATTCAATTAAATATTTTTATCTGCAAGTGATTGTTTTTACTATTATTAAAACAGGACTTATTCAGTAGGTTAATTAAATGAATATTAAACCAAATATTTATAAATAACATACTTATCTTTTAAAATGTCTATGTGTATTTTTTTTATAATAATACAGACTTTTTAAAATTATTTTGCTATTTATATAAATTTTCATTTTATTTTTTAATAGTGTATAACTTTTTCAAAATATCCAACAAAATGTCTATTACACTTTCCAAATACTTTTTCAAAATCAGTTCAATTGCATGTGTTGACCTTTTACTTCTTAAAGAATAAATAGTTTTTCATATAAGCTGATTATTGCATATAAAATACATTACCGAACTTTTCAACTAGATGTGAAGATTAAATTATCAGGTTTGCTTCATTAGGCATTTTTCTAAAATCATAAAATGAAATTTATTATCAAATTTTTCTGAGTCTTAAATTATTTTACAAATATCTCATATATGGCTATAGTATTTCAAATGGAATTATAGCAACTTTTATATCTATATTCCTTTTTCTATTAATAACCATGACAACATTATTTTCATCAAACAATGCTATACCATAATTATCTTGTTAGTGCATCATTTTTTTTTACTATTACATTTTATCTATTACTGATTCATTTCTGGATAGCCAGACATCCAACTATTTAATTTTACTATCAGATGCATCTGACTTTGTAAAGACCCATGGATTTTTTTAAATTGATAGCTTTAACAAATATTTTTAAAGACTTAAAGTATATTAAACAAATAAAATGTGAGAATTGTACACAGGTCTGAAAAACAGTCCTTATGGAGGAATACAAAAGCTCCAGATTTTCAGCTCATCATTTTTTTAATGATTTATTGTTTTAACAATTTTTTTAAGATTAAATAAAAATTAAACAAACATTTTAATATTATATCAATATATTTGTAAATGTTAATAAAGCTAAATTAAAATTTACATTTTTAAATATGTCTGTTATATTTGACAGTACAAATATATATTTATTTGAGTGCCCTCTGAATAAAATACGCATTTTTTTTTATGCGCATCATGACTAATTGTAATGGGTTTTTTTTTTGGCATTATTAATAGTTACCATATATTAATGTCAGAATATCAAACCACCGGTCATTTTTATAATATTTTTTTATTAAATATAATATTTATAATTGTTTTTAATTGGTTGCTTTAACAATTTTGTTTTTTAAGATCTAATGTAAATGTTCTTTTATTAAACATTACTGTTTATAAATGTTTGTTATATTTTAAATTAAACATTGCTAAATAAGTTGTTCATATGAACTATGTTAGGGTATTGAAAGACCATGAAATCATGGAGTGTCTTAACATTAAACTATAAATTGGCATTTGAGACTATTTCTGCAACTGGCTGGAAACCTTTTCTGTGAAATATATATTGTCTCTGTAATTAAAAGCATTTGTATTGATTTTTTTCTCAGCATTTTTACTTAATGATGGAATTACTTCATTTGCATAAACATAGTTATGAATTTGACACATGACATTGGACAAACATACATTCACCAACCAGTCAGCAAAGAAAATATGGATTTTATATATGTCATGTCAAATTATGCCTTATTAATTTACTTGTCTTTCTAATAATGTTTATTTAGATTTATTTGTTCGTATTTCAATTTTTTTCTAATACTTCTATTTCTTGTATTATTTTGCTCTAACAGTTATTAATAGTATCATAATTAAACTACAGGCTTTTTGTTTTTTAATTTTTGTTTTATCTTATTATTTGTATTGCAATTTTTTTAAACTTTCCTTGAATAATTTATTCGCATTTATTTTTTCTCCAGTAAATTTTAAAATATTTTAATAAAATTACTCTTTAATTTTCTAATTATTGTCTTCTTTCTTGGTTTCTGTCTTCCTATTATCTTTAATTTACCTTTAATTCTTGCTACTAATAAATTATATTCCACATTTATAATAGCTCCAGAAAGTTCACATACAATCTTAGTAATTATCCTCATGCTTCTTTTTCTTATATCCCAGTTTATATTTTTTCTATTGTCTGGATGATCTACAAATAATTTCATTATCTTAATATTTTAAAAAAATTTTGTACTAATTTTTTATAAAGAAAAAAAATCGAATAATTACTTTCTCAGGAGTTTTAATCCAAGAATCGTCAACTTTGGAATCAGATATTCGACCACTGCCTGCAGTAAAAATATTTCATATATTTTTCTTCTGGAATGCCTTTTTAGCTTGTAGACAAAATTTTAATGATTTGCACCAATTTTGATTAGCTTATGAAATCACAAATATATATATAGCTCATATTTTTAAAAATATATATATAATACAGTTTTTGTCTCATAATTTTTTAAAAATATATAATACAGTTTTTGTCAGTTTATGAATTATAAATATTTTTTTTACCAAAACATCTCATATACTAATCAATGAATGCTTTTTGAAATTTGATTTTTTGAAAATACTCATTTCTATCCCCCCCCCCCGTATAGTTATATAAACAGTAATTGACCCCATTATGCAGCACTACTGCTCTTACTCATATTAGTCAAACACACGTCCGTTTAGAATAATATTCAATATTATACTTCACTTTAAAAAAATACTATAAATATAAAAGAAGGTTAAACATTTTTTTGACATAAAAGTTAAAACAGATTTAGTTGTAAACTTTTTAGACTAGACCTTTGTGGAATTTCTTTTGTATGGCCATTTCTCCTTTAAGCAATAAGCAACTTAATCATAATATTTATATTTTATTTTCAATTGTCTTACATTACAAAAAGATTTACTTTCCTGAAAGTAATGACTCAATTTTTTCCTAAAGCTAAAAAAGTATTTATATATTATAAAACAGAGAATAATTTTTCTATTAGATTTTAAAAATAAATCTGAGCAAATATTTACTTAAATAATTTAATAATAACAATAATAGAAGTATGATATTATATAATTTTGCCTTGGCAATAATGAACTATTTATAAATTGGTATTATTTTTTTTTTACATATCATTACAAAAATAAACCCCAATTGCAATATTCACAGACTGTAACTGTAGTGTGCTTATTTCAGTCATAGTTCAAACAGATTGTGTTATTTAAATGCTATTTGGGATGAAGTCTCTCTATTTCTGAAATGATTCATTAATATACTTTGCATGCTTATGTGGCCAAATTCTCACTTTTGAATGTAGTAGTAAATTGTGAGATGTTGTATGTATATATTTCTTTGTAGATTTAATTGTCTGTAAACCAACTTTTGTGAATTAAAGAATTTCATCACTATCTGTCTATATTTATATTTGATATCATATTATTTTAAGACAAATGATTTTTTAAAAAATAGTGTAGTTACTTTTAAACTTAGCTATGTTTTTTGAAAATGTAACCTTAGAAAAAAATATTTAATTCTTAAAAATGTGTTAGTAAGATTTGTTTTCATTATATATTAAATATATTAAGATATTGTAAATTGCAATAATAGGGAGAATCAATTTTATTATATAGAGACTAGAATGTTAGGATAACAAGTACAATTAATGACACTTGAGAAGTTATAAACAGGTATTACATCAATCAATCAATAGTGCTCTGCCCATTGGAGAAGTTCAGAAAACAATCACATAAACAATTCATCCATTTCTTCATTGTTTTCTTCCTGCCCAGATCTTCAGTTTTATATATCTCTTCTTTGTTTCATTGAGCATTCCCTCTAAAACATCTTTCATCAAGCTATCTTTTCTTTTTACTATATGCCCAATTCAGTTTCTCTTTCTAACTCTAATTTACTTGGTCATTCTTCTTTTCTCATTTACTCTTTCCAAAATTTCCATATTTGTCATTTTATTCATCCAACTAATTTTTTCTACTATTCTTTATGATTACATTTCCAAGTCTTCCAATATGTTTTTAATTTTTTTACTCACTGTTCAATTACCATATTATAACTTTGATTTTACTATGCATGTGTGTTCATTGCTATTTGTAATATGATGTTATAACAATAACTTTGACCTTGTTCTTAAAAACTTTGATGCACCAATTTATCTCAGATTAATACTATATAAAAATACATAATACTAGGAAAGATTTATCATATAATAATAAGAGAATGACCAGTACTGAAGTGATGGAATTCCAAAAATAATAATTATGTCATGACAAAATTGAAATAAGTCATTTTGGAAGAAATTTTATGTACACAATCATCAGAAGTTATTATATCTAATAACAATAATTAATATAGATATACAATCATTTTAATACCAAACCAAAAACAGAGAATCTTAAAAAAATTTTTTTTCATATATTAAGAGAAAATCTGTACTCCAAGTTCATAATTTTTATTTTTTATGATTTCATTATATATAGATCCATTTAAAAAATAATTTCAATAATAACTTTCAAAATTAAACTAATCAATAATTTTATACTTATTATTTGGTTAAAAACATAATGAAATCCTTGAGTTTAAATATTGTTTAAACAAACAATCTATCACTCAAACTTAGTTAAATTAATAGTTATAGATTTGGCTAATTCCATCTGCTGTTATCAACTGTTTAATTTTTAAAAAAATAAAGTAGTAATTTTGTCATTCCAATGTTGCCATCACATAAATTCAAAGACATAATACTTTAAATTAAGATAACTTCTATTCACAGTAATAGGCCATCAATATTAAGATTCATTTAACAAGTAATATTATAACACAAAATATGAATATTTCTTATATATATACTTATACTCTGTTTAGTGCATGTCCTTTGTGTAAAGATTGACAGTAATGATCATCATCAATTTGTACCCACAAATTTAATTTATAATCAATTATCCACTATAAAAATCATAAAAAATTTTCTGGTGGCCATTTCGTAAGACTGATGACATCGTATGATAGTTATTAATGTTATGCCATCCAAAAGCAAAATAGTGACTTTCATATTAAAACTATACAATACAGAGTTTATTCATAATACACAATATAGTTCATAATATTAGTGCTGTGTGCAATATTTTTATTATAAACTTAAAATACAATTAATGAATGTATAGCACAGAATGTAATTTAATGTTCATCCAGTGTCTTTGCAAGACAATTTGTTATTCATTAATGATATATCTAAAGTAAAGATTTTCATTGTTAATGATTATAAATCCCCTCAAAAAGTGTTTCATTCAATATAATAAATAATCTAAATTATATTTTAATAGGCTACAACAACCAAATACATTAATACCTCATTAAATTTTAAAATGTGTACATTAGTTTAAAAACTGTATGCTGTATTTAATCACTTTAGTGGCTTAAAATTTTTACTAATAGTTCTTTATATCCAACAAAAATAACGATATAATATTATAATTTACTTAATGTAATTATTATTTTGAAAAAAAAAAATGATTTCATAATAATAAACTTTGTATGATCAAAATTACTTAATCTAAATTAAAAATAACACAATGTATTTGCTCGATTTTAAATCAACTTGTAACACTATTGCAAATGTATCAAAACATAAAACTGAAAAAAAAAATTGTTCAGCATAAAACTTAAAATGTATTTTCAGTTTTTAAAAATGTATGCAAAATTGCATACAAATAAACTGAAAAATATTAATACTTTTAATATTTATTTAAATAGTTCATCTACATTAATCAAAAAATTTTTAAGTAATTTTAAAGACTATATCTACAACACTTAATAAAATGTGACATCTGGTGGCAAAAAAAGATGCAACTGCAAGCTCATTTGTGTATAAACTGATCTTTATTTAGATATGCCTAATATATATTATTTTAAAAAGGCCTTAAATATTGATTACAACATGCAAACACAGAATGCATTCAATACCTTTTTTTACTTTTTTAATATGTCAAATTTTTGTTTTTTAAAATTAACTATGATTAACTTTTGACAATTTATAGTATGCTAATTTTGTTATTCTTACACTAATAATAAATAACAAGTCTTTATGATCAATTAAATATGATATTATTAATTTTTTTTAAAATTCTAAATAAATTCACGTAGGTAATATAACATAGTAGTACAAATTAAAAAAAAAAGACTTTCAGTATAGAAATTATTAACAGTTAGTTTACTTTCACTTTCTCATCCATTTTGCTGTATTTTTGGACAGTTCAAAGACACTTTTTTTTTAGAAATTCTATTTAAAAGTTACATTTTCAAATAGAATCATGGCTGCAACTGATATGACCATGAATAGATCAGAAAATCTCTGAGCTTGAAAACAGAAATAAATCTTATAAGTTGACTGGAAAAAAAAGAAGGAAATCATGATAACTGTTCTTCTATGGATTATCCACATTTACCACCACCACTATTTTTTAAAATAAAGACAAATTAGAATAAATTGCTCAAACCATCATAGGCATGTCCAAACTTTCCAAAATCATGATATCCCATATAAAAAAATCCAAGAGAATGTCAATCATCAATTTTAAACTTTTTCTCTAGAGATCCTCAGCCATTATGTGGTGCACTCATCCAAAAAAAACCAAGATCAACAAAGGATTTAGAAGACAACAATGGATTTTAGAATAAACAATTTATAATTCAGAAAATTAAATAATTATAAAATGGATCACTGGACAACATTAAGAAAAGTATTTTCTAAATAGATCTAAGTTATATTATCATACATACATACACATATTTTAAATGCATACCATACTATAGCACAATTTACACAAGCATATGAATTACATTAATGAAATACAGAGAGTATACCAATAGCTCACTCAAGCTGTTAATTGATAAATGTGTTAAAAGAAAATATTTAAAATCTCTATCTGAAATACTCTCATCCCCAGACCAATTGGTTTTGAGCTTATGGCTCACCTCAGTGAGGAGCTAGAATATTCAGACACTCACTTATCAATTAAGAGCTTGTTTGAGTTATTGGTATGATCTCTGTATTTCATTTTTGTAAATACAAGCATATATGTGACTTGATATATTGATAATTTACATCGAGGAAGTTTTTTTAATTATTATATATATTAGGTCAAGTTGTGTGTTCACAGCTTATAATGTAATTTTTAGCTGGAGTAACCAGTCATTTTTTTCCCATAGGAAACAATTTATAACTTCATGTTCTTTATGCAATATTCTTGCTTAATGAGTTTTGGGGGGACAGATGTAATTAAAATAAAATCAGTGAACTACTAGAAATCATCCATTTGTACATAGAACAGATGTTACCATATTTAAATACAAGTTTGGAAACTATTGAACAAGATTTTATTATTCAGTGAAATAACACTTTCTTGATTACCACAAATATTGATGAATATTAGTAAATATAATTCAGATGTACACAGAATATGGATGATAAAGTTGTCATTATATCCTGTCCTATGTAGTATTTTAAATGCATTTGTTTATAATTTGCAATGAAATGTTTGACTGTTGATATGGGCAGAATCAGATAATTATTTCTTTTTATTTTTTATTTTATAGTCTATAACCCAGCATTTCCCCAAATCTTGAGGGAATAACATTTTTTATTGTGATCAGTATTATTAATTTTGTAACTCATTGATCTATCTTTTTTTAACTATTGTTTACCAGATTATTAAAAACACTGAATTTCATGTCCATGAATTAAACCTCAATATTGATAATGTTATAATTAGCCATAAATTCATTAATATTATCTGGAAAACTTGTACCAAAACTGGTAACAGATAAAGGCAATTTGTCATTAATATTATAGTTTGTGCCCTTAAAAAAAACAACATATTATTAATAGAATCACATGCAAATCCTATTAAAAATATTAGTGGAGGATTTCTATATTTTTAAAGATTTCATTCTCTCAAATAACATTTCAAAATATTGATTCTATGTTATTTCAGAAATAAATATTTTCTCTAATTGAGCTTTTAGATATTGATATTTTCGAAGTGGACATTATTAAGAATAAAATTTCGTGTTTTCACTCAAATATAACTCAAACGTTGAAAAACATATGCTAATAATTTTGAGTTTTTTAGAGACTAAATGACAATATGTTATCTTTTTAAGGAAGCAAAGATAACTTTCAAGTTGCTTAACTACAAAAAAAAAAAAGTAATTTTGTATTTCTTTTAAAAAAGATAAATGGTAACTTGGGATTTACTTCGGTTAGGTGGCTAATAATTAATTTTGTTAGCTATCCAATCTTGTCAAATAAATAAACATTTGGGTAATTTTAGCTGAGGTTAAATTATTCAAAATAATATTGACTAATAGGGTGATGTTTGATAAACTGTCTATAAAACTAGCATGATTATCATACGATTTTACTTTTACTACGACTATCGAGTTGAAATCATATGTTTATATATGTGTGTGTGTGTGTGTATTTTTAATCGAAAAGTATATACATAGTATACAAACTTATGTATATTTTTATTAAAAATAACACTTGGAGTATATTTATTCTCTACTATTGCTTCGTTTAGTTATATAATTATATACACTTGATTAAATACTTTTTTTTCTTATTTAAGAAGTAAATGAGAATGAGCAATTATAGTTTTTACAAGTTATCATGTTATTTTAACTTTTTAAACATTACAAGACAATCAAGAACAGTTCTTTTTTTTAAAAAAGATTACCACACCCAAATGCTTGATTTTATTATCCTTTGCCAGACACTTAGTTGCAATAAACACATGGCTACATTTGTCATAGTTGTATTCTTATATTTCATCAAAATCATCTGTATTAAATTTGTATGTGTTTGTATATATATATAGCATTGTGTTAAACAGTTTCAAATTATGAAAAATTGAGAAATTATATTCAAGAAAATCAGAAAAAATTTAGTTAATTAAAAGAAATTAACTACATACAAAACATTAAAAATAAATATTATTAAAAGTCATTAACAATTGATTATAGACATTCAAATTCGATAGAAAAAAATAAGTTAGAGACAAAGAAAAACAAAAATATGAAGATTTATTTTGCATGATTAAGCAAATTAATTTATAAAACCCAAATAAAAATACCTTTATATATAAAAAGCTGATTTTTTACTCCGGTTGACATCTTATAATTTTATATTTGAATCTTTTCTTCAGTAAACTTTTTTTTCTGAAAGGCTTTAACTTATTTCCAAGTTGAATATATTTTTGCACTCTCTGCTCATTCATATTTTCCCTAGAAAACATTCAATATTGCACCGTTTTCCTGAAATATTCTCTGTAATGTAAATGGAGATTACCTCTTCCATGAAAACCACGTAAAATACATTTTAAAAGAAAAATATTTTTTTCATCTGCTTCATAATGAATGATGTGCTGCACATCCAGAAAGTCATTACATTTTGATTTTGTGATCGTTTCATCATATTACAGATTATCTCCAAATAAAATTTTTTTGATTTGCATTACATTTATAAAAATTTGAGAGAATACCAATCTTAAAAATAACTAGTTTAATCATTATGATGAAACATTGCATATTTTAATTTGTTAACTTCAACAACTGCACATGAAAATTCAAAGTATGTATGAGTAAATTATTGCACGACCAATTCACAGAAAGTCGATTATTAAAGAACCAAAATAAAAATAATTGAGGTGAGTTATATAGGCTAGTAACCTGCAACATATGAATGCATTTCTTTGAAAATGTAACTGTAGTTCTTTAATAGTGTTCACTATTTGTTGAATAGCTTATCAGATATCTATATTAATTTGAACCTATTGATATTTGAATTTTTCTTAGATTTTTATTTATATCTTTTGAAGTAAATATTTTTGATCATGTACAGATTAGAATGCAAGTTTCTCAACATCTTTTTAGATAAAATTATGGCATATATTTTTACTAACAAAAACTCTTACAATATTTTATCAATTCACATACAATTAGATGTTAGTTTTTAATAGTAATAGATAATATTTAATATATATTGTAACGGGTACATACGTACGTTACATTATTTTTTATTAGTAAACATAAAAAAAAAAGTTTGCCAATAAAAATTTCTTTTTTAAGAATTAAAAACTGAAAATTAAAAAATCATCTTAAACTCGCATATATATAAAATCACACAGATAAATAATTATTAAAATAAAACTTTATTAAAAAAAGAGTAGTTTAAAACTAAATTTTCAGAAAAGATTTAGAGATAAAAATATATGTTTAAGTTTGAAAACAAATTAATTAATCTTTTGTAAAATGGAAATGATTATTTTAATTAGTAAATTAGCCTTTGGTCATTTAAATGTATAAGCATCGGTCAGATAGGAAAACAATAGAAACTTTTAGCAAATGAAAGAAATCCATCGGAAAATCGGACCTCAATGAAAAGGTTTTCACCATCATGATGTAATGTTGAATTAATCCACAAAATTATTATAAAAGGAAAGGTTTGAAAATAAAAGAGGGAATTAGTTATTACGAGAGGATAGATATGTGTTAGTGCGGAGTCGAAGGAGAAGGGATTGAAAAGACGCACTCTTCAATCCCTTCAGTTCTGCTAAGAAAGAAAGAGAAATGAACTATCGTTTTCTACATTGAGGACCAGTTAAAGCAAAAACCTCCGGATGGATAAATAAATCGGCCTACAGAATATCAACCCCTTTAGGACAGCGTGGGAATTCACGATCATGGCAAGCAATGGATAAAGTTGGACGTTTTAAAAATTGTAAGAACTTTATATTCATTTGAAAACAATAAGAACTCTAAATTCTAAACCTTTTAGTAAATAATACAAATAGAATCCTATCTGACCAACATAAATTAATATTAATAATGTCATTTGATGTATTTTTTTTTTTATTTAAAATCATTTCCTTTTACTTTTTTTTGTTTTTTAAGTTTCTATTATGATTTTTGTTTTTCGTTAGATTAAATTACATAAATGTTAAACTTTAGTTGGGCGTGAATGGCTATATAGATTTGTAAAGTTATATTAGGGGAGGGTAATCTTAGGTTATTTGTTTCGTGGTTGAATTGGGTCGATGAATTGGATATATTGTGTAATTAGTAGATGTAGTATGAGATCCACTATGGGCAGGATTGCATATATATGCCACACACCTTCTGTTTGCCTATGGATGGGTTTGTAAGATGGCAAAGGACCGCAATCCATTTCTATGGAGTTTATGTTTATTGTTCTACTCACCAACAGATGCAGCATTCCTGTTGGTGGAGAGACAATGTCTTCTCTAACTCTACTTACTGTTCAGACATACATTCCTGACAGTATAGTATTTTGTGTTGTCGTATTTTCATGCTACATTGAATACATAAATGTATCAGATGGATTGACGCCAGTTTGACTGCGAACTTTTTAGCCTAAAGTTAAATAAGGATAGAATATTTTCTTTAAAGTACAAATCTATGCAGTCCATTCATACTCGACACTCTAAATAAAATTGCATTAAATTTAAGTTGGGTATGGATGCTTGCATGGGTTCATTACTGTTTAATTATGTTTTTGGTTTTCATATGTGATCAAAATCTATAGACATTCAGTAAATACTGATAACTTACGGTGAGTATCTAAGATGTATTTATTCGGATGTCTTTTAAGTTATTGGTGTTAATGCGATGTCTTATGATGAACACCATTGGATTTCTTGTATTCCCTATGCAATTGACGGTATCAATGATTTTGTATTTTGATCGTTTATGTTTACTTTGAAATGTTTTTTAACCATGTAATCTATGTAACCGATCTATACTCAACATTATAAAACAAACTTTCATAAATCCATCTGTGCAAACTTAATTAAAATGTAAACTTATAATATTATAAAAATTAAAATGTAAATTTAAATTATAAAATCAAATTAAAATCTAAAATAATAATGTTCAATTTTATATATATATGTGCGTAAATAAATGTTTGTATGTTAATTACTGGCAGTGGCTTATTTTATTCTTTTTTTAAATTATTCTTAGGTAAGAATTTTTTTTATGAATATAAATCTCTGCTATTCCAATGAGCTAGTGACTTGGGCTAACGACCGGAATCAAAATTTATAAAAAAAAAAAATTTTTTTTTTTTTTGGCTTACGTATCTGCCTACTTTATAAATTTTTCTAGGTTCAAATGCCTAGATGGCGCCCTGTAGTGCAGATGACGTTACGTTCTCCGGATCATTATAATATATTTAATAAAATATTTCTCTACTCTATTTCAATTTTTACAATACTTGCATTCTTTCCATGACAAAAAAGGATTACTAATATAAAAAATTGAATTATTTAAACACATTTTTTATAAACAGTTTTGTATGAGGAGAAATAGATAATTTTTTTTTAAATACAGCAAATGGCATGTTTTGTCACATATCTAAAATATTATTGTGTCCTATTACTTTAGTGAAGATTTTAAAAATGTACAAAATTTCAACAAATAATATTGAACTTAGATCTATTAAACCTCAATTTTAAAATGTTATTATAATTTTAAATTGATAAGGAAAAAAAGTATTATACTGTTTTGTTAATGACATTAATTAAAACATATTAAAGTTCTAAGAACAGTTTTTAACTTGTATATCAAAATATTCATTATTTTTCTGCTCTCTATTCCATATATAAAAAACTAGGTGACCTACTGAAAAAAAGTAGTATCCTATATGAATTTTCCTGATAATTTTTACTTATATAACAAGCTTGAAGCAATTCTATTAAATTTAAATCCATTAAACCTCAATTTTAAAATGTTTTTTTATAAGAATAAATTGAAAACATAAGAAAAATATATCACTCTCTCATGAGACTTACTTAACCTATTCTGAATACAGATCACATCCTTGCATTGTCCATGTGTTCACAATTTTAACTTATTCTCTAACTGCTATTTTTATTATTATGTTGTCAATTTTGGGGGGAAAAACTTTACTGAATAAAGCTGACATTTTCAGAATTTTGTTACAAGTAATAAATCAATAATATTTCAATTTATTTTTACAATAATGAGACAAGAGTCTACCTTCCAAGGGACTAACTGGTTTCTTCCTCTTTTCATAAGAAATTGTCTGTCAATAATTTTGAGTTTTATTTCTTCATTTTGATTTTTATACATTATTCTTTTCACAAAATATTTGTGAAATATTAATTATTTTAGAAAAATTAATTTGGATTATAGTAGTAAATAATTAGTTTTACATAAAGGCAAATTGACTAGGAAATCAATATTGTTGCAATTTATAATTGGATGATAAACATATGTTTTATGTTTACTACTATAGATTATTTTGATTAATTATAAATAGTAATTTATTTTTAAACATTTTTATGTTTAGTTTAATACTCTGTAATGGGATATATATATGTGTTACATTTAAATTTTAATACTTAATGTTTTTATAAATATCTAATACTGAATTAAAATCATAAACATTCAAAATGCACAAATAACGAATTATTAATTTATTAATATGTTTGATTTAAATATTAAAATAAGACAAACTTTAAAAAAATTGTAGAATCAAAGCTAAGATTCTATAGTTTAAATAAAATATAATAAAAACCTTTTAATTTTAAAAATAACGAAGAGAGTTTTTAATCTTAAAAATAAAAATTACAAACAGATTCTTAGGGCAAAATGACCATTGAAGAGATGATTACCAAAGAGATAAGAGTCTAGAACTGGAAACAAAAGATTTGCTTTTCCCACCCAAAGATATAGACACAGACCTCAATGGAAAAATCCAAGTAGCCACAAACCCAAAATCTACTACAAACTCAATGAACCAATAAAATACAGATATGGATAATGTTTGATGGATCCATGCATTCCAGAGATAAGGTGCCTGAGGACTATAAAAAGAAAAATCCAAAAGCAATAATTAATTGGAGAGAATTAGAAAATTAAAATTTGAATTCTGTTGTCTTTGCTGAAAGTAAAATAATTTTAAAATATTGTTGCCATCACTAAGAATGTAATCTGCTTTGTTGTACTTCCTTTGGTTTGGCCAGCCAAAGGCAGCTTTCATCTCCACGGATCCCAAGATTGAACCACGGATCCCATCTCAGAAATCTTCATAAATCGTCATAAGTCTTCATAGATCTTCGTCATGAAGGAATGAGCTCAAAAAAAAGAAAGTATAAATAATTGAAATATGAAATATAAACTCAAATTTAAAATCTTCGAACTTTATTTGTTTTTAAAAATGAACTATAAACTTTCTTTCCTGAACAAACCTGAACTTTATCTTTTATAAACTTTTCCATTTTAAACTCTGATCAAAAGTTAACGTAATCTCTTAAAATATGTATTGTTTTTTATTATTATTTATGTTTAATAAGGTCTGTTTGCAATGGGGCGGAAGTTTGCTATTGCAAACAAATTTAAAGATGAAAATACTCATCATTGTTTGTGCATTATTAAATTTTAAAAATAGGTTAAAAATAGTATTTGTGAAAAAAAATAAGTTAAATATAATGTGTCATTTTAAAATGATTTAAAACCGTAAACTAAAGATTTTTTTTAAAGAAATAAATTAATAAAATGATTTAAATGTTAGTTGAGTGTAGATGGCTGCTAGACTCATTTAAATATATGTTAGTTTTAAAAGGGTTTTGATTTCGTACTATTTGTTTCGTAGTTGTGTCAATGCTGGTGGAGAGATATGTGGATGTTTATATCAATGTAATGTGATGTGTGTTAGAATCTAGGGTGATGAGTCCAACTGAATGAATGACCCCAAAGAGGTAGTCATATCGTTGAAATGGATGCAGACATATTTCCTGCACCATTGACCCATTCCTGCTCTATGAATTGGGAGGATAAGCATGGCAAGATAGACCACTCTCCCATCCATATGAAACATTATTCTTTTTATTATATTACATGCATGATTCCTTCACCAGACAGACATATAAATTCCTGTACTGATGAAGGTCATGTTTTTTCAAATAATATCACGCTGTTCAGATGCACATTCCTGTCAGCTTAGTTTGATGTTAACATGTTTACATTGCATTGATTGCGGATATATATCTGGAAGCGAGCATTGGCATGGTTGTTGACCTTTAGCCTGGAGTCAAGTGCTTTGAAGGTCTTTAAGTGTGTCATCTGGGTAGCTCATCTATACTCAACATTTCTAAGACTAAAAATAAAAGTTAAAACAAATAATGGATCCTCGAAAATGTTAAGCCAATAAACTTTAATACTAATTAATATCTTCTCTAATTAACAATTATATATTTTACATATAGTGAGAAGTAAAGCTATATTTAGTAAATAATAATGAAACAAACAATTTTTTTATATAATTATTTTTCAAGTTTTGTGTGTCATCACTTATATATATGCATGAATAAAATCTTTTTGTGTTATTAATACTGACAGTGATTGCTTTTATTATTCTCTATTAAAAATATATTTTAATAAATATATAAATTTCTGTGTGTACTTGACCTAGTGACTAGGGCTGGCAGTTGTGATCTTAACAGCGCATATCTGTCTACTCTATAAATTTTCTAGGTTCAAATGATCTAATGGTGCCCCTGTATGACAGATATGGTAAGACTAGTAATTAGACTCCCATTTCCCGACTGTTATAACTCTAATGAATTAAAATAATTTGTATTTTAATTTGTATTTTAGAAATTAAACTAAAACAAATATAGTTTTAAAAGGTACATATATTTTTACTGCTGATTCTGTAATTAACCAATCAAAAGTTTGGAATTTTAATTCAATCTGTCAATAGTGATTTTATACATAGTCTTAAAACATATTAAAGTTCTTAAAACAATTTTTAACTGAATATTTTCCTACCTTTTATTTTATAACTGAGAAATTAGGTGATCCACCAAAAATTTCAGTGTGCGACATGGATTTATTAGTATTTATTATTGAAGTATCAAGTTTGAAACAATTCTATTGAATTTAAATCTATAAAACCCCAATTTTAAAAGTTTATTTTAATTTGAAAGTGATTGAAAAGTTTACAAATAAATAAATGAACAAACAGATTTTTCCAATTTAAATATAAACATTTAAAAAGGTAAATGTTTTTATGTATGTAATATAAATTGAAGCATTAAAATAGTTCTACCCCCTAGATAAGAGCAAAAAAAAAACATTTGTTTAAAATGCAGACAAAATGGCATTTTTGTATTATTTTTATTATATATATAATTATTGCAGATATATAAATATATTTTATACAGTGTGGTTTAAAAAATACTATATATTTGTAAATTATTTGTTTTTATCAGTGCATCCAAACTCATACTACACCACTTTCAGGTAAGGTAGGGATAAATTTCTATCCACATTTAATACCTTGTGGAAGGGTGTTGCATGATAATATGCATGATAAAATTTTGTTTTTATTAGTGCATCATTCACCTTTAACTCAAACCTATTACAACCATCCATCAGTCTAGAAGTCAGAGACCAACTACCCCATGCAATAGTTATATATATGAAACATACTTTTTCAAGTAAGCTATGCAGCACATATCCCAATTTAACTTCACATACACATTATTTTTAGAGATATCTAAAATTAAGTTTATATACATTTAAAAAGATTTTAAACTTATGTTCAATCATACATACTGTATAATAACTATCAATTTTACTCAGTTATTTAAATATAACTTTTAAAATACTTTACAGAAATTAAATGTATAATTATACATATTTAAACAAAATAAATTAATCACTCAAAATGGGAATCAAAAGACTTTCAAAGAAATGTGTTAAGTTACAGGAAATAAAACAACATACCAATATAAAAACAAAAAGATTTTTCACTAATTATTATTACAACTGTAAATATAACAGTAAATATATTAAGACAAAATATCTCTAACTTAATAAAAACAGCAGATGTTTAAATTAATGTGAATATGGAAATTTATCTATAATAATATTTATTTTTAAAAACAATTTAAAAAAAAATAATCTATTCATTAATTATCATATTGTTGAAACTTTTTACATGAAAGTTATATTATAATTGCATTAGTATGAGAAAGAGTTGAAATTGCAGGTAATAACAATTGTTTAGATTCCAATGGACTGAAAATATTTCTACAATACAATGTTTTGATTCATAAAATCTTTTCTACATAAAGTAAAGATATCTGACATTCTCCTGACTTATTTTGATAAGTTCAGATAACTATTATATCACATGACTTCATATAAATGCTGTCACCATGCCACAAAATTCATCAAAGAGTCCATAAATGCATAATGTTAATAGCTGTTATAGCTCATTGCACATTTTACATTTCTTTATTGAAGAATTGTAAAGGAATAAATGAGAGTTTAACCTGTAAGAACATAGCCAGATATCCATTCATAGGCTAATAATTTAATGACTTAGTTGGATCACTCACATACTTACTACTTAAAAAATTTTAATATTTCTTAGCAAGTCTCAGCTAATTGAAAATCTTTCCTAATTTTATATGCTATTTAAGGATATAGCAAAATAATCTTCTACACTATAAGATTTTTTTATTAGGAAAGTACAAGATAATATATATTTTTATCAACATTCAAATATATATTTAAATCTTAACAAAATAAAGTATTTATAAAATAATATTTAGAAACAACTTCTTCTTCTTCCTCTTCTTCTTCTTCTCCTCCTCCTCCTTCTTCTTCTTCTTCTCCTCCTCCTCCTTCTTCTCTTCTTCTTCCCCCTCCTCTTCCTCCTCCTCCTTCTTCTTCCTCCTCCTCCTTCTTCTTCTTCCTCCTCCTCCTCCTTCTTCTTCTCCTTCTTCTTCCTCCTCCTCCTCCTTCTTCTTCTTCCCCTTCTTCCTCCTCCTCCGCCTTCTTCTTCTTATTATTATTATTATCATCATCATCACAACATAAATTGTATAAATAAAATAATATATACATGCAAGTGAAAAAATAACAAATAAGATTAAAACAATGTATCCAAAAACATAGGTTACAGTTTAAAGAAATGCTACCTATACACTATTTGCAAACTCATAGAACAGAAAATATTTGAAAGGCAATAGAAATCATATGTTAGATACTTAATTGAACTTTTCAGAGATGGACAACTATAGCACAATAGTAAAACTGCATGATGACAAGAATAATATTATATGAAGTTGAAGATATCACAATTTTGTCTAGTCATTAATGATTTATGATTCTGCATTTCATAATAATATAAACACAGTAGTGGGTAATTTCTCTATGTATCATTATATAAATATTCTCATGTATGATAGGAAGCACTTTAATTTACATTACCATCATATTATAGCCAAAATCTTTCCATAATGTATTCAAAAGATTTATTTAGATGCTATCTTGGCCAGTTTTTTAATTATAACTCCAACTATTAAATATATATGAATCTCACTGAATAAAATTATCATTTAATGACATCAGGTAATTAACGAAAAGTAATATATAAATCAAATTATCATTAGAGACTTTTACTATTTTAATGCCACAGTATGCATTCAATAATGTCACAAAATAATGCCTCATTATTTATTTAACTAATATCATTCCTTTTTATAAAGAAAATAAAATTTTTATAGTAGTTATATATGTCTTGGAAGTTTCAGCTCTTATATATTGTTCAATAGATGCACATCAAGTAATATACATATATGTTTCACTAAATCTAATTTTTTTAAAGAAATTTTATGCAAATACTAAATACTGTATGTTTAAAGTTATTTTTATTTTGTAGTTTTTTTAAATTTACTTTCATAAAGTTTATATATAAATGGATTATAAAAATGGCCTATATGAGTGAAGAAATATTGAAGTCAATTCTTCAGACATCAGACAAAAAGTGGAAGTTGCAATAATCATGAGAAACTAAATCATGGGGACTTTGCACTCTTTTATGGCAAGCAATAGCTGATTATCACTGCCAAGATGATAAAGTGACATCATCTTTTTAATATCTTATGTTAGTTACCATAATTTGTTTTGATTCTTATTTAAGATATTATTCTAGATAAATGTTGATTTAATGTATAAGTTTTAAACCATGCTCATCTGTGTATTCACATTCATTATGTGTTCATGTGTATGAGTACATAATATATACAATTTATCTAAACCACTTTGAACACTTTTTAGCAAAACTCTGTATTTGCACATATATACATATACCTATGTTTCAACTGTCCTGAAGTCTTCTTCACAGCCAGTTCAAGATTGCAGGACAGTCAAAACATAGGTGTATGTATATATGTACAAATAAAGAGTGGTTTGGATAAATTGTATTTATAGGATATTACAGCAAAATAAAGAAAATTATGATTTTGGTAATATTTACATAATATGTAGTTGTGTGTGTATGATGTTTACATGTTCTATGTTTATATGATTTCCATGAGGGTATGCATTTTATGTTTTTACATGCTAAGATTTATGTCGAACACTATTTATTGTTTAAAATCTATGTCTCATGATCCTATAGCTATCTTATATATTAAACTACTTTCTTTTTTCTTTAGTAATTTTATAGGCTGAATCATATCTATCTATTTTAACTTTATATTTTAGTAATGGCGTGTTTTAGCAAACCTATAATCTGTGATATCTTTTAATTTTAAATATATAATTTTGATGTTTGCTTGTTCCTCTAAACAACTCATTTCTAATTTTTTTATGTTTCTTTTAACTTCTTAATCTTCATTCGATCTGTTTATAATATTTACTTTAATTTTAAAGTTATCTTCTAATTTTTTATAATGTAGTTCTGATTTTTATCTATAATTATAGTTTGCATTTTATTTAACATAAAATATTTTATTTTGACAAGTTCTCTTAATTAAAAATAGTGTTATCGTAAAGTGATGATTTATTAAAAATTCGATTTTACTTCAGTGTGTATGCTTTTTCAAATGATAGTGACGAAAGCATTTAAAATAAAGTGTAGTGATAATTTAGTTTACATTATTTTTCCTTTTAATGAGAGCAGCTTGATCTATCTACCGCTAAAATGTAAAAGCTTATAGCATAAAATCTGCCCTCTCTAACGTTTTGACCTGCTAAGGTTAAGGGAAGGTTAAGAAAATGTTAACCACTGAGAGCTCCAGTTAAACATCTGGGCCAAACTTGATGTGGCAACCTTTGCTCTATAACACACAAATTTTGCCTTTTTTTAAAAAAAAAAACATATGTGCTTTATCAAAACGAAAGTGAGACAAAATGTGTTAAAAGCTTTTAGTAAAAGCACACTGATGGAACTTTCTGAATATTTTGATAAGATGTAAGATAGAATAACTTTTGAATTTTCAGAGTTAATTTTCTATTTTGTTAGTAAACATGCACAATTTTCTTTCACTCCATATAATTACAAAGATTAAATTATGTGATTATTTTTACAAAGCTTAATCCACATTTGATTAACTAGAAAAATATATTTCCCCAATGCTATAAGACATTTTATAATGGATGCGTGGGGATGCATTTGAAAGAAAATTTTATTAAAAGTAGTATATATTGATAAAGGACAAAGCAATCTATTAAAACTTTCATTTTTTTCACAAGTATAGAGATTTTAATTTAATAAAAATAATGAAATAAAATTTATAATGACTTATTATATGTTTAAATTAAATAAATTTAATTAACATTAAACCTTATAATAAAAAGACAAATTAGAAATAAAATTTTACATTATAAATAATCTTTAAATGATGCTGTTCTAATCTTGTAGTATATCAGAAATTAAAAATTACAACCAGATGCTTTAAGTCAACCTTACAATTAAAAAATGGCAGATATAAAGATATCATAAAAATCTCAGCAACAAATCTCAAAAAAATATATATACATCAAACAAAAGTCCCTTTATTTTATTTGCATTTTATTTTCTCAATTTCTGAAAAAGTTTAAAGATTCTTATTACTTCTTTAATCAGGATCAATAGATAGAAATTATTGGTTAATCAAATTTATTCTTTGCAGGATTATCAAGAGATGGAACATGTGGGTTATGTAGATAGAAGCCAGATGTCACAGGAGGTCTGCCAAATTTAATTATGGATGTAAATAAAAAGTCTTTCTTTTAAAAGTGTAAAACAAAACAAACAAAAAAATATATAGAGGTAATATTATAAGTTTAAGTAAATCAAATCAAACATAAAAAGTAGATTGTAAATAATTACTAATAATTTTATTGCCCTTAAGCCAAAACGTATTTAGTTATTTTTCATTTAATGTGAATGGGTTCAATCACAGGCTGATATTTCTCTTAATAACCATGATACCTTAACTAAATCACTGTTCCCTGTTAAAATGTTTTATTAATATGATATATTTATTTTTTTATATTATAAAGCTATATAAAATATTTTTCTACCTAAGCCAAGTATAAATGCCTTAATAGTGTGATTGTATGGCCATACATATCTAAATGTTTAGTGAATGGAATAAAACATTTGTCAATAATAGTTTGAAGGTAGTTTTTTTTAAAAGTTTGCTATTACCATCTCCTTATAACAATTTAATAAAAGGATTCTCTTTTTTAGGGTTTTATTAAATGAAGATAATATATACATTTGTTGTTTTTTTGTTTTTTTCAGAAAGAAAAATGTAAATAGAATTACATATTACAAACTTACTTTCAAAACATAGTTTTTGACTGTAGTAACAAATTCTAAGCATATTATTTTAATATCAAAATATTGGTGATGTTTATAGCAGTAATTAAATTTAATAACAGATTTTGAAAATATCTATGTATTGAATAAAATAGGCCAAATTTGTTTAAAATCTGGTACCAAAATAGAAATTTACCCTAATTAGTAATTATTTAAGATTTTTAATATATGTAATGTATAGGGTATAGGAGCACAGACTTTCACACGATCCACCACTCTGCATCCTATCTCATAACACTGATACACTTGAACACATATATGTTGAAAAGATAAATAATCACCAATATAAGTATTTCATGCTAAACCAGCAATCATCAGTTGGTCCAGATTATCATCTCTACACATATATGCTATAAGTGCTCAGATATATATTAAGATAGCCAAACCTCATACTTTAATGGACAGATTTCAATCTACTCCATCATCAGATTTTCAATTAGATGGATGGTTGAATAGTTGTAGTGTGGAGTAGATTGAAGCTTGACCATTAAAGTATGAGGTTTGGCTATCTTAATATATATCTGAGCACTTATAGCATATATGTGTAGAGATGGTAATCTTGACCAACTGATGATTGCTGGTTTAGCATGAAATACGTATATTGATAATTATTTATCTTTTCAACATATATGTGTTCAAGTGTATCAGTGTTATGAGATAGTGTGGAGAGTGGTGGATCATGTGAAAGTCTGTGCTCATATACCCTATACATTACATATATAAACACAGGTAAGCCTGTGTTTTAGTTATTTAATATATGTATTAAAATGTAATGTGATCATTTGTGGAGAAAATTTTAAAAAGTTTCTAGAAGTTGTCATATTGAAAGAATTGTTCATTTATTGATCATTTTAATTTTTTTCACAAATTTTTGAAAAAAAAGTTATTATAGTTATAATGTTGCATGCACTACAAGGGAATTACTCATAACATACATATATATATAATGATCATTAAAAACCAATCAATATTTAGACAATCTCAATATCAATAACAATCAACAATCTCTAGAACCAACTAGTAAAATGTGCATACTAATATTACAACTAACCTTTCCAAGATTAAATTATATATATGGAAGATTTAGAATTTTGGCTTCTTGAGCTTCAACTATGATGTTATAAATAACATGAAAAAATTTAAGCTTCAATCACAGTTACATAGAAAATTTATTATTCAGCCTTTATACTATATAAAAAACTGATTAGTCATTTTGAAGTGTATACATTTTATAAATAATCTCTTTCATCAGCTCCCTATAATGTTATCAATCATCTATGAAAGCATAGCAACAGTTTATCAATTAACAAGGTTAAATTGATTGACTTCATCTATTAAAGCATAAATAAATGTTACAATTTTCCATAAATCATCCTGTTTCAATGTAGATAAACATTAAACAAGGTAGATGCACATAATCTCATTTTATTAATTGAACATTGATCAATAAACCATAATCTAAATATGTAATCAAATATATTTATGCATCTGAATTTATGTAATTAATGTTAAAGAAATATAAGCTTCAATCATACTTCATAAAATATTTATTATTTAATCACCATGTAAAAAAAATACCAATCACATTCTGCAGTATATATGCATTTGCCAGACAAACTCTCTTATCAGCTCCTTAAAATGCTACCAATCTTCTACAAAAACATAGTTTATATGTATTGTTAGTGCTTACTCATACTAAAATAGGCAGATTTATAGAAGACCATAATGTAGATTAGTTAAGATTCAAGTCTGGCAATTTATTATTTAAAATAATATGAATATTACACTTTTGTATGTTTTTATTCATCATTCTTTAGGTAGTTAATGAGAGATGTTGTTCTCAAAATGTATACATATTATAGACTAATGGATCACTTTTTGTTTTTTACATAGTATGCTGAAAGAGTAAGGAAATACTTCATGTACTATGATTGGACATTATATCTTTACAAATTTATATGCATATATTGTTAGGTAAGTTAATCTAATTAATTACATTTTTACATGCATAGCTTATTAATCAAACTTTAATATAATAATTTTATAAGTGTGATCTTCTTTAATATTTTTCTGTTATTGGAATAGGTTGATTTATAGAAGATCACTTCATTGATTAACATCTTTATATCATATTGGCCAATTTACAGATACTTATATAACTTGAGTGATTGCTATAGTTGCAAAGAAGATTGGCCTATATTAGGTAGGTGGTGAAAAATTGTTCTCAAAGTGTTATTTATATTGAAAAGTGATGGTCTATTTTTGTGGACTATGGTGATTGAATAATGAATAATGATTTTTAATAAGCATGTAAATTGTTTTCTAGCTTATCAAATATTTAATATGAAAAATATAAATCTATTCACAGAATAAACAAGTCTAAATGCATTTGGCAAAATAGACTGGCATTGATGTAACAAAAGGTGGATCTTATTTACAAGTTCATTTAAATGATTCTTTTGAATTCAGCTTTGAATTTACTTAATAATATTTAGTATTATTTACAAGTTCATTTAATAAATTGTTTGTAACACTTTCAAAATGTGAGCATGATTTAAAAGTTTAATTACATGATTTTTTAGAATCTAACTTGTGAATTATTTTAATAATGTATTTGATTTTATAGGCTTAAAATATTTGTTTGCATATAATTTTAGATGCATTAATTTATTATATTGATGTTACATATGATAATTGCATATATATACACATAAGTTTTCATGCATGCAACCCCAGTTTTTAGTGTATAAAAAAAATTCAATCTATTATAAAGCTAAAGTATTTGATATATTTTATAGTAAATATGTTTTTATATAGAAGAGTTAGGAAAAAAGCATCAAGTCAAGAGAACATTTTGTGTCTTAATAACTGTTACTAAATGTTACATAGCTTGCAGAAGTGAGGTTAATATTTAGTTCATCAATTACAGAACCTTTTGAAAAATCAAATTATTTTGTTTAATGTTTTGAAATTAGAAAATTTAAACTGGAAGAAACATTAGCAAGTAGGTCACTTACATTTGAGATAGAAAATTGGTGAAATTTTATAATATTAAACATAAGTATAGAAATATAAAAATGATACACTCTTTTGTTTAATATCTAGTCAGACAATATGCTAAGAATTATTATGATAAAGAATGTCTTAATATTAGAGATGACTTCTTCATGTTGGTGATTTGTTCAGAAAATTTCAGCTAGGATATCATTTAAGAAAAAAATTGTTGTTGATTAACATTAAATAACAGCATTGGTAACAATTATTCAAGTCACAAGTACAAATACAAATGATATGACGAATGTAGTAATAATACAATTCAATTAATCAAAGGAATATAACATTATAATGATGAATCAGTGTCAAGTATCAAAATTGTCAAAGGGTATTGAAAAAAAATAAATTTAGATTCAATGGCAAATACTAATGAATATAATAAACATGTAAATGTAATAAAATAACAAGTGATAATTTTATAATGATGAAAGATTGCCTATCAAATCAGCAAATAAAAATATTTGTAACAGTAAATCATTTAGTAGTAAAATTAACTTTTTAAAAAAAAAAACATTAGCCTAATTAAGCACTTTTTACTATTTGATCATTATTTAATAATACACTGTTGCTCATTTTGAAAAAAAACTTGTACTTTGAGATAACCATTCAATACGTCATACTACAAGCAGCATGTTTAGATTTAATATGTTTGCTTTTAAATACTAATTTCAAAATTGTTATTGCAAAAAGATATAAATTAGAAAATAAAATATGAAATAATAAATAGTTGTATAATTATTAGCTGAAATTAAAAATAAGAAATATGTTAGGAAAACAAATAATTCAGATCTTTTAAATAAATTTAATGAAAAAGGTAGTTTATTTATTTTTGAACAAATAAATAATTTCAGTTGTGTATTCTAACTATTTTATAAACAATGCTTGCACAAAATTTTTTTTCTAGTATATCACTTGACTAACTTGCCTTTTCATCAGTTTTGAGACTCAAAGCAATAAATGAAAACATATAAATAATTTAAAGTAAGTTTTAATTATAAATTTTGATAAAATACAAAATATACTTAATATTTATGATATTGGATTCAAACCATATCATAAATGCTGATATAATTATAAATCTGTAATGCATTTTTAAAGCAAACACACATATATATATATAGCGATGTGTGTTTATATGTACTTTATAATAAATTTTAAAAATGTAAAAAAATAATGTTTTTATTAATTTCCAATTATGTTACATTTTATTTATTATTTTTCTGAATTTCAGATAATTAAAATTTGATAAATGTGTCTAAAGAATATGGGAATTATTGTATTTTATAAAATGGGTTTGGTTAAAAAAAATGTTCAATTCAATTGCATCTCTGAGAAAGTTTACTCAAATATTTTTTGGCAAGTGGCATATTAGATATAGTTATATAAATGAAATGAAAAATAGCTCATCTAGGTTTACTTCTATTCTGTAATGCAAAATAATATGATTCTAGTTTATGATTTGCTCTCCAAATATATTGTAATTTTTTTCGAAGAATTAAAGAATAAAACAATCCCAAATGAATAAAAATATAGCATAACACTTAAAAAAGAAGAGAAAATAAACATATAACAAAGTACAAAGTATATATAATATTGATTTTTCCCTTTGTTTATATTTGTAATTCAAATTTTCATATTTGTTATCTGTTAAAAGTGAAATTCACACTCCAGAAATGTAATAAATAGATCAAAAAAAGTCAGGCAAGAGAATAAAGCCATTTCAGTAAAAACAAGATCAAAGAGCAAAAAGATTCAAACATTGACAATTTCTTGAAACATACATTAAAGAATTATATTAAAGATGGATACACAAAAACTTACTTGGTAAAAATAATTTGAAACAAAATATCACAATCATATTTTTTTTTTAAAAAAAAGGTGTTAAATTCAGAATCCCTAGAAATAATCAAAGAGATTGACAACTCTAGCATAATTAATATACAATGAGATAAGGAACTCAAAAATTCCAGATTATGTAATTTGGAAAAAATAAAAAGTTAGAATGTTAATAAAATGTGTTGAAAATATATTTAAATAAAAACATCTTAATGGCAATTGAAGATGTAAAAAATGAAAATCAGGAAATGCCAGAGATACATGTTTAAGTAGTGACCTAAAATGAACCCACTAGCAAAAAAATGTAATAATTTAAAAAAAAAAGAACTCAGGATGGAGTGAAATAAAGAATGATAACTTTATTTTAGTTATTAATAACAAGTGTTTTTATACAAGAAAATTTAAAAAAAGTTGGTAGCACTGAATTCCTCATTATTTAAAAACAATAAATAACTCAAGTTATTTAACATTTCAAAATCTATTTAATAAAATTAAACAATGAAGAATATTGGCATATGATTGAATAATGTATAGAATAAAGAATATATTTTATTAAGTTTTCAAGATTTCCAGCATATCTTACTAATATATGTTTCTACTATATTTAACAGTATGTTGTAAAACACAGTGAAATGTTTAATTAAAACTTAGTGACCAAGATATATATTTTAGATATAACACTCTTATTTTTATGTATATTAATATTTTCTGAAAAGGAATGAATGAATAAAATTTATATGAATATATAATAATTTGTTATAGGTTGAAAGATGAATATAGTACTAAAGTTTAATGTTAGAAATAATTAAGTTGTTTAACAAGTGTATTCATTAAATATAAATTATATTAAGTGTAATACTTTGAAATAGCTTTGCACAGATATAAAATTCTAGATTTATATAAATACTCATGCAGTTTTTAATTAGTAAATTTATGCAAAATTGATTGAAAATTTTGTGGGGCTTCAGAAAAAAGTTATTAAAGAGACATCAAAATATTTGCAATAATAATAAATATAATTTTATTAAGCATAATTTACAAACATTTAATACATATGTAATTGGCATATATATATATGTAATTGGCAAAAAAATCATAGAAAACAGAAAACAAAATATTTTCTTAGAAATTTGAAAATATGGTGGTACATTCAAGCATGGGATCTCAATCTGAGACCCAAAAATATAACTCCTGAGATAGAACTAAGTTTATGTATCACAACGAGATTTCATTTTAAAGTTGCTCTAAAGCAAATAATAATAATTAAATTTTTTGTCCAGAAATAGTGTCTTTTAAAGTTTTAATTCACTTTCAATACCCATCTAAAGATTAAAATTATTATTCATTATATAAATAATATGCAAATAATCACTTTTTATCATTCATAATCTGTCATTTGGACTTACTTATTATTAATCTATGTTAATATTTTTAAATAATGATTAAAATTAAAAGTTAAATACATTTTTTTATGAGAGTTGTGTTCACTCTGAATGCCAGGCAATTTTATTTACATTGCTTCAGTATTAAAAACAATGTGTTACTAAGAACTGCATTATCTATGTGTATATATATGCCATTATGTATCTTTTTTATGATTAATCTCAATGAGTTTGTAATAGTTTAAGAATAGATTTCATATAAAGCCTGCATTTATAACAAAATTTATTAATAGTATTAGCATTTAGACTTATAAATAATCTACCTAAAAATAGTTGTATCGACTTATATGCTTAGAGATGCATCATGTAGTACCACACACATATATAACTTATATGCAAAAACTTATCCAACATTTATCCAACAAATTTCTATTGAAAAATGTTGTTTCCTTCATGACCTCATTAAATACTGGATAACCATGATTTTGGTTTTTTATGTTTTAATATTTACTTAATCACTTATCAAGCTGTAATTGTAACATTATCTAGGTCTTCATCTACATAACACATAAATATGTAAATTAAACAAAACATCCATTATAGGTATAATAACTAATCTTTCTTATTGCATTGCCAAATGTATATCATATAATATTAAATCATCCATGCACTTTACTACTGTTCACAATACTTTAAGTTAGGAGATATAAAAGTTTGAAAAAAGATTACTAATAGGGAGGTAAATAAAGCATTGTGTAACAGTAATAAAGTGCATGGATGATTGAGTATTATAGATATAATAATAAACATTACTAACATTATCAAAAATGAAAATTAATGAAAACCATTAGACTGTTTTTTATATAAATTATAATAAAAATATTATATACATCAGCTATATAAATGTATAAATATCAATAATAATTATATATAAAAATTCTTTTTTGGGACATGATTTTGTGCTTTTTTTGAATGTTAATCTTTATTTTAACATAAATTAATTATTTTAGATAGAATTCTATCTAGTGTTTAAAAGATGAATAAAACAGAATAAAATTACGATACAGTTATTCAAAAAAATTTCAAAGAATTGATTATATAATATAACAATATATAGAAGTAATAAAATATACTCCATACAACCTTATATATATATATTACCTTATATAATTTTTCTTTAATTTTTAATTGACAAGTAAATAACTAAATTTATTGAAGTTTTATAAATATTCATACAATTATTTAAGTTATGCTTAATATAATATATTTCATATATTTGCCTTCTTTTTAGATTTGCAATATAATTTAAAGGTTTAATATTTTTGTAGCATCTAATAAGCTAAAATATATACTTAACATTTGAAAAGGGCACAAAACCATGTGCCAAAATGGCTCTTTTATGTGTTATTGTTATTAATGTATTTATATAGTTTTTTTATATGATGATATTTTTATATTTATTATAATAATAAATAAAAATATAAAGTATTAATTATGATACTAAATATTCATAATAATAATTATAAAAACACATAAGTATTTTCATTTACTTTCATAACTATTCTCAATTGGTAAACAATTTACATTTGTCAGAAGTAAATGTTTTTAAGTAATATCCAAAATTCATAAATTTTTCTATTTACATTTTGTCTATTAATTGAAGATTTCCTGTTTCTATTTATAAAAATTGTCTCTGAATTTTTGTTATTACATTTTTTTTGAAGAATTATATGCTTTTATAATTGTTACAATAAATACTTATTTTCACCATTATATTAATTCACAACAGTTATATGTATTTAAAGTAATGGGATAGAAATAAGCTTTGGTCATGTCAAGAGTCACTTTCATAATATCCTCATTCTTGTTTACCATCATGGTTATCTAATTCAATTTTAACACTAAAAACTGTGAATTTGTAACATACACACACATACCAACTTAATATGAGTAAGGGAAAATGGTGTTTCATTTTAAATCACATAACTCTTTTATTATCAATTATTTCCTATTTTTCCTCACAAATGTTTATAGTTAATAGCCATACTTCCCAGAAATTAATAAAATAAAATATTAAAAAAATGCCTTTAGAAAAATTATCAAAATTTTAAGTGTTAAGGAAGAGCCAGTTTCAATACTGAATATTACTTTATTAGTAGTAACCATTGTTTCTATGAATTATAATTACACCAGTAATAAAAGTTTGACAGAATTGATTCAATAATTATAGTAATAATAAAAGTTTGATAAGAAATAACTCAATAAAAAATTATATTACTGACCTAATTTATTTCTGGAATGTCTAATAAATTCATTTAAAGCTGTTTTAACTTTAGAAGAAATTGTAGTGGCATTTATATATGAAAATATTTTTATCAGATTTCAGTTTTATGTAAATAGATTTCATTTAGACAATAATCATAGCCAAATTTTTGATTAAACCAATCATCCAAACTTTCCTCAAATATTTATTCCTTGCATGTAGGGTTTAGCTTGATGAAAGATTATTTTGATTGACATTCTTACTAGTAGAGATTGTAATAAATGTAGCAATATAAACTATTGGAATTCTGATAAGAGATTAGTTTTTTTGGCTTACTACTCAAACATATTATGGCAGTTGATTAGCATTTTCTTTAAGACAATGCACCTTTTCTCTTAAGTAGTTTAAGTGACTGGTATCTTTACGTAGAGAAGATCAAACTCTCTCCCCTGGTTTTAGGAATGTTAATAAGCTTCCTTCACTTTCTTGATCTATCTTTTTCAGTATCTATTGTAAATTAATTCATAAAATTACAATTACTTTAAATATTGGCCTCTTATCACATTACTATCTCACTTATTAAAAAGCAAAACATAACAATTATTTTTAATTATTTACATATTTCCATTACACTATTAACTAAAAATTTTTAGAAAACAAAAATTATTTTTCAGATATGAAAATAATTACAAAAAAAATGTTATTTGAGATTACAGACAAAAATATAAAAAAAGAGAATACATTTTTGAAAAATATTTCATAATTTCAAAATATTATTTTCTGTTTTATCTCTTTATACATTTGATTTAATTTTTTGGCATTTCTATCATCTGATACATATCCCCCTTCTTACAAAAAATATGAAATTAATGTCATTTTTAAAAATAGGACATATTAGATTCTATAGTTATGATCTAATGCTATATCATTGTAAAATATTTATTGCAGTTTCTGTAGGTCTGTAATTAAATTACTCATGTTTGTTGCCAGTCATTTTTTAAATCTTTGTCTTACTATATTTTGGCCAGATCTCATTTATAATAAGGCTTTAATCTCTTGAAATTGTAAGAACCTTTTGTATTATCGTAATCTTAGATCCATATAGCAATTATTTCATATCTAGTTTATTATTATAAGACTTGACACTATTCTTTTTGGTTAAGATTTCTCTCTTTGTATAGTTATTACATATGTCTTTTTGACTATTTTTACTATGCTATTTTGTTTAACTATAACCATGCATAGTATTATAATTAATAGTTGTATATATCAGCCATTGCAATAGAATTTATCTTCATCTTAGTATTATAATTAGTAGTTGTATATATCAGCCATTGCAGTAGAATCTATCTTCATAATAGTATTTGTACGTCATCAGATGCAAACTTGATTTCTTCTTTCAACCATATTAATTTATTTTTGCATGAGTAATTATGCAATGATTGTGGGCAGAAAGCCTGTATCTAAAATTACATCATGGATTGTAACAGGGAATGGTAAAAAATTAATATTCCATCATCAGAGGTCTGATTTAATTATTGGTCTATGTTTGCTTGGTTCTCAATTTACTTTTTTATTATTGGTTGATACCATTTGGGCTTCAAAATCAAGAGTAGTTATTCTTTTTCAGCAATTAAATTTTTTTTCAGATATTACCAAAATCTGACCTCTAGAATCCACTCATGCTTGACAGGAAATTTCCTCTTCATATATTATATCAATATTGGTTATTGCAGGTATATGTTTCTTGCTTTTTCCCATACTTGTCTTTGATCCTTTTAGATATAGTTTGTCTTTTAAGATTTCAAGTATATTATAGTCTAATTCTCCATGATATTGATCAACGGATATTGTTTTTGCATTTCTTCCATTACTATAGATTGTAGGATGCATGGATACAAAATTATTCATTAGACTTTGGACATAGTTTCTTTATTGGATTATTTTTTCTATAACCCAATTGATGTTTTGGTGATCATCACTTTATATTTTGTTAGAGCCATGTGTTCAACTCTGCAGTGAACTCATTTCTAAGGTATTGAGCAATTCACTATCTCTTCAATAGAATTTCTGTCTGAAAGTGTCGTGGTATACAAATTGCTTTGATAGTTTGGGTTTAATTATCATTATGATCTGACCCCTGAGAAATAGAAGGAAACAAGGGTTGTCTTCTGAAGAACTGCAAATAATTTTCCATTATTGGGTCGATATCTTTCTTGATATATCTATTATTTTATTCACTAATGTTTTATCTTTTTCAAAAGTTATTGATGCCATTTGTCTATTGTTTCATAACAGATTAGAACATATAACAGTGAGTTGCATCAAACACATGTTCCACCTTTCAAATGATTATATGTTACCGAAATTTCTCATTCTTCATTAATATATTCAATGAGAAAAAAAATCAATAATAAAAAGTATACTTCTTAAATATTCATTAGGAGTTTTATCTTTCCTTCAAAAATCTTAATGATGATTAAGTTATTTATTCTACTAGAAAGTAACCTGAGTCATTTCTCAGTAATGTAGCATAATCCTCATGATTTTATGGCAAACTCTTTCTTTTTTGACTTATTCCATAAAGTTTCTTACTTTCAGTAAGCAAAACTATTTTAAATTTTGTCTATTCCTCCTTCAAATTTATACTATTCATTTTAACCTTAACAACTAGGATGTGTTTTTTAATCCTATTTTTGTGCTCTTGTGCATTCCATTTCCTTTTTTATAGTATTGCACATTGATCATTACCTTTCACTTGCTATGGTTTTAGCATAGCTACATTTTTAGATTCTTTTGTTATGCTTTCCTCCACTTGACAAGCTTCAAGTTTTATTTTTAATTGTTATGATGCACAATTATTTATTTTAGCTTATTTACATCATATAAAAGAAAACAAGTTTATTCTTATTGTTTATTTTATTTACATTTTTTTACCTTAAAAAAAGTATCTATTTCCTACTGTTTTAAACTAATATATATGTTATATGGCAACTGACTTCTGTACATACATGATAAATTTTTATTTAATTCAATTACACTTTATACTTTTTTTAAATCACTTTTGGTCTTTAATTTTTTGATTTAAATATCTTTATTTTAATATTTGTTTATTTAGCATCATGCAATTTACTCTCTCACATACAATGGCAACATTGGACCTCTTTAGAATATTTTTTAAATAAATCCTTCTAATTTAGATGGGTCTATCACACAAAAAACGTTCTCAAGTTACCATAAAGCATGCTTTTAGCAAGTCTTGCATTGAACATTCATTTTACATGTCTATTCCAATGATAGTGTGATTTTACAATAATGGAATTTACAATAGCAGATCCAACAAGTTGTAGAACATATTGATTGGTTTTATGATTGTATTATTTAAATTTTATGAAGTATACTATAAATGAAAGTTTATTGACTGGATATTCAAGTTTCACTTCAATACTATAAATTAAATGATTTATTTATTTTATATAGCACGATGTTTTTGAATTGTAATAAACTAATAAGCAGCTTTTTAAGCTAATCCACATGTGCTTTGTGGATCTTAACAATAAATGAAGTCTTCATGCTCTCATTTCCAGTACTTAAAATTTGCCCATACTTAAACATTTGGGTTTAAAGAATAGGTATTCATTCTATTCTTTCACAAAGACTTTACCTTGTATTGGAAAATGAGAGTATTCATTTATTGTTAAGATCCACAAAGTGCATATGTATTAGCTTAAAAAGCTGATTATTAGTTTATTACAATTTCAAAAACATCGCACTATATAAAATAAATATCTCATTTACATATGTTTAATTTCATTTAAGAATGACATAACATAAATTCTAGTAAATTTCGCATGCATCATTCATTCAGACATAGTAAAAGTAATTTAAAGAGATTGTTTAATATATCTTCACATTCTCATTTCCAGTACTTAAGATGTAAAAGTAATTTAAAGAGATTGTTTAATATATCTTCACATTCTCATTTCCAGTACTTAATATTTGCCCATACTTAAATGTTTGGGTTGAAAGAATAGGTATTCATTCTATTCTTTCACTAAGACTTTATCTTGTATTGGAAAATGAGAGTAGTCATTTGTAGTTAAGATCCATAAAGCACATGTGCATTAGCTTAAAAAGCTGATTATTAGTTTATTACTATAAATTAAATAAAAAACAATTCTATAGAAATATAAATTGTTGAAAAGCTTTATTTTTTAACTTGTTAAAAGCAGCAGCATTTTCTTTTTTTTTTTCAGTGATGAAAGTTTATTACAAATACAGTTAAAAAAGGTTTACAAGGGAGTGATCATATGATAAATTGAAATTTCAGAAACAACATGGTAAGAGGGGAAGGATACATGTGAAAAGGGAATGGAAAGTGAAAAGGGGAAATGGTGTGTAGTCCAGGCCAGTCCGAGATCCATGTCTTCATTGAGCAAGCACCACATGGGTCACAAACATTTGAATGATTGAGTCCTATAACAGAGGCTAAGATAATATTTCCCAACTATCTGTGAGGAGTGGAGAGGTGGGGCTAGTTTGGCATCTCTGGTTTTGAGAGAGTGAATTAGGTCCAATAGCTTTTGATTCACTGAGTTTACTCTCTGGTCAAAAATAATGGTAATCAGGTCAACCAGAGTGCATAGATGAAAAAAACTGATAAACTAATAGTTGCAAAGACCCTTGTTTCTATGGATTCTTGTAGGTTGAAGATTGTATTCCTGTGCAAGGAAAGGTAGGAGTTGATGACATGTCTCACTCCAAGCAGAAAGGGACATTTAAATAGGAAGTTCTGGAGGGTTCATTGTCAGTTTTACAGAGCTGGCATATGGCAGAGATCTTAGTGAAACTGAGATCTTAGTGAAACTGCTATGGTTGACCAAAAATTGATCTGTGGGAAGGGAGTGAAGATTGATTTTGAGGAGAAAATCAAGGAAATTTTGTCTCAAGGGACCACCTTTTGAATTTGCGGATTAATTGAGCATTGTAAGTTTGAGAAATGTAGGAGACACAATGAGGAAGTCTGTGGTCTGTTTGAAAACCTCCCAGTAATGGTATAACCAAGCCAGCCTTTTGAAGGATGTTGGCAATAAGTGAGGTCCATGACCTGGGCCTGCCACTGGGAGAAGGGGTGTCGGTGGGTGTGATAATGATATGCACAAGGTTGGCAGGAATTGATTTTGGATATAAAAGAATGTGTAGGTAGAACAATGGGGAGGTAATATTTTAGGAAACACTAGAAGATTGAGGAGGGTGACTTTCCCATAAGCGGAGAGGTAGATGCCTGTGATAGCACTGACGGTGGATGATACGCTTTGATACAGTGCGATTTGGACCTGTACCCTCATGTCCTTAGGAGACAGCATGAGGGGGAATCCAAATAAGTTGTGTGGCTTGGCATTAAAGGTGGAAGGGATTTTTTTACCAGTTGATAGTTGGCAGGCTGCTGATTTATCACAGCTAAATTCCAGCCTATGTGTTTTGGTGTACCAAGTAAGGATCTGTTGAAGCCTGGGGATGAGATCAACTGAGGGAAGGAAGACATCCACATCATCTACATAAGTAAGGCATTTGATGCTTTTGCCTAGTTATAGAATGAGGAAGCCAGGGAGGTCATGTTCCAGCCTGAGCAAGAGGGGATTCAGAAATGTGATGAACAAAAAAGGGCTCAGTGGAAAGCCCTGAGGGATGGATATGTTAGGTGTGAATCTGGGGGCAACTTTCTTATCCAGGGTAACTAGGATTTCTCTGTTGGACAGGAAATTGTGGAGAATGAATAAAAAGGCCTCTGGAATGTTCAGGTCCCTGAGAACATCAAGGAGCAGGTCGGACCTAACAGATTCAAAGGCTGCCTAGATGTCTAGTTGGACAGTGATGGGCCTGCCATTTCAAGACTGCCTAACATGCTCAGTGGCCATCTTAAAGTGTGGATGCCCCAAGGGTGGAGCATCCCTTACAAGCAAACTGTGAGGCAGAAAGAGTGGGGAGTATGAATTGTTCTAGTGACTCTTTGATGGTAGACTCAATTAAGTTTTATGAGCAGAAGGGTCATCAAAATGGGCCTAAGACTCTTGAGATCAGTAGGTGGCCAATCTTTTTTAAGGAAAGGGACTAATGTCACTGGTTAGAGACCCTCAATGGTGTAAGCACCTGAGGCTACCTTGTTGATCATGTTGAGAGTAATGGAGATGGTGAACTAACTGAGGTGGAGAAGGATAAAATTGGTGATAGCATGATGACCAGGGTGGACATGGTCAGGAAAGCTTTTAAGTTTGTTAAGTATCATGACCTGAGTGATGCCAGGATCAGAGCTGACATTCAAGGTTGATGTCATAGTGAAAGGAGGGATGACAGCTTTGAGAAACATGCATTTGCATTGGTTTCTCAAATGAAGGAGCAATTCCTGACCTATGTAGGATTTATTGCCAACAGTGATGGATGAGGGGATGGTTTGTTTCCTGAAGGAACAAAGAGCCCACCACAGGTAACTTCTGGTTCAACAATGCTATTTCCCATGTACCTCTGGGTGCATTTGACCGAGATGTATTCGGCCAAGGCCTTTTGAGCATCACAGTATTGAAGTTTCAGTTGAATGATGGTGCTAATATCTAATGGCCCATTCTCCTGATCATTCAGTTGCTCTGAAATTTTGTACATGGAAGCCAGCAACTTGAGTGGCCCTCGGAAATTTCAGGTGTATTTGTGGATTGCAGTTTGCAGGATTTCCACAAATGTGAACCATGCAGAGATGAGCTCCCTTTGAAGGATGTTAATTTGATGAAGATATATATAAATTTCTGAAAGCAATGCTATTGGTGTATTTTGTTTGTTGAGGAATCGTATTGTTTTTCTGAGGCCAATATTTACTAGAGGGCCTGAGTTAATGTCAAGGGAAAGGTGCAATGCCTTGTGATCTGAAAAAGGTATGGTGTGGAGTTGGGCCGATTTAATCATGAAATGGAGATCAGGAGATTAGAATGTTAAATCAGTGAGAGTCTGATGCTTATGAGTATAGAAAGAGTAGGCATGGTCTTGAAAAAAGCCCTGGCCACATATTAAGCCCCTGGAGAAGAGATGTAGATATTTGTTTGTGAAGAACTGGTAGCCCATATTAAAGTCACCCAGAAGAAAGAATGGAAAGGGAGATGGTAGCTGTGATGTTGTTGATTTGGTGAATAATAGATTTAATGAGGGTGTCACTGTCTTTGGAAGGCAGATATCAATAAATCACAAAACTTCATCTAGGCTACTTTTTTTCTTATAAAACTATTAAGATGTTTAAATTGGTCAACATTCTAATGTTGTTAACCATCCAAGCTAAAATCTGCACTTGATTTTTTTCCATCATTCACTAATGAAAAAACTTGAGATTTTTATTTATTAATTATTAAAGCATAGACTTTATTAATTATTAAAGCATAGACTTTAAGTGTTGTATTTGGAAATTATTAAGTACATTTTGTAAATTAAAGCTTGAACTGGCAAAAGTAGCACAATCAGCATACAATAAATCCATAATTAAAATAAGTTGAAGATGTTTTTTTTTTATTCAGTTCAAAGTAAACTATTTGTAATTTGATTCCTATTTCTATAAGCTATTATACAATTGAAAACAATATTGGAGCACCTACATGATTTTGTCTAATATCATGTTGTGTTTCAGATGTTACAGATTTTCCATCCATATTAATAGCACTTCTCATTCTATTATGTAAAAATTGTATAACATGAAACAATTTTGACAAATAATCAACTAATTTCAAACAACGTCATAGACTTATTCAATTAACTCAATCAAATGCCTTAACTAAATCAATAAAAGTAATATATAAATCACACTTTTGTTTCTAACACATTTTTGAATTTTCCTGGCAATAAAAACATTCTATAATTGTTCTTCATTTTCAGAAACCAAATAATGAGCTTCTGCTAATCATTTATCTATGACTGGAAGGAACTTATCAGACAAATTCTTGATAATACTTTTGCTGTATTTAGATGATAAGAATGTTCCATGGTAATTAATGCAATCTTGTTTCTTTGTTCTAAAAATTGAACAATAAAAGTATCATTAAATCAGATAGAACAATTTTATGAGAACATATATTCCCAAACAAAATATAATATCTTGAAAGCTAACAAACCATTTTATTTTTAAAGTATTCTGGATATTTCATTGGGTCTAGAAGTTCATTTTTTATATTACAAAGAGTTAATTTTGATTTCACTAAGTTGAATATCTTTGTCCAAATCTATATGAGTTAAAATAGATATATCAGTAAAGTTATCACCTCAATTCTGGTGTCATTCAAAAAATAATCACAATACTCTTTCAACTCATTCAAAATATAATTGTCAACATATAAGGCAGTGTTAATTTTAGATTTAATAGGATTGGGATGTTATTTCTTAAATTCACATATCACTTTTATGCAACAAAGGAAAGATCTAGAGTAAGCATGATGACAGATTGTTTGTATGTTTTTTGCAGATTTAATCTATCAATCATTTTAAAATTTTCATGTTAGACATTGAACTTTTGATTTCATCACATATTCAATATTTAATATAAAGTTCTACATTTAATTTGTTATTCTACTGATAAAAAAATATGACATTTGTTTTCTGCTTTAATCAAATTACTAATAAAATCATTTATTTGTCTTCATGCTTTTTTTTTTTACAATAGCACACTCCATAAGAAATTTCCATGATTCAGTAATATAAAAAATCTTGAAAATCCTAATTAGGAATTTTAGTATTTAATAGTTGCTGAAATTTAGTATAAAGAATAGATACTACTAATGAATAATCATTATTTTTGTTGAGAATATGATTGGAATAAAATCCACAAATTACAATTATCATTTTAATCATGCAGATTAATAATATATAATCTGTCCAACAATCTGCCCTTGTAAGTGTTCTCATAATATAAACTTCTTTTGTATTCTAATTTAATTTTAATGTAATTTATCAAATGTCATTCTTTTGAGAATGGATGCATTTATGTTCTTTTTATAATAGTTTAAATTAGTTAATTCATGTCTTGTTCAAAAATTCAACAACAACAGATCATTTGAATTTATAGTAACAATACCATTATTTCCAATAATTTTTGACCCAAGTCTATTATTTGTACCAATACATGCATTAAAGTATCCAAAAAGAACAATTTTGTCTTATAATAAAAATGCTTTAATAACGCTATCTAAGAAATAAAAGCTTTTTATACCTGAATTCTCTTAATATAAGATTGGAGTATAGATATTAGTAAAATAAACACTAATACCATTGTACAAGGCAGTGTTTAATATCATTAGATTTTCATTGACACAATGAGGAATTAAAAAATTAGAAGTTACTAAATTAGATCTTACAGTGTAAAATCCAGAACCTTGCATTCTCCTTTCATTGCAGAATTATTATTTCAAACATCTTGTAGTCAATTACCTGTTCTATTAAACTTCTTTCTTCTGGAATACATGTTTCATTAAGAGCATCTACATTGATCTTAAATATTGACAGTTCCTTAGAAACCAGTACAATTATCTGTTGATCTCTTAAATAGTTTTTATCAGGTACAATTCGTATATTCTATACACCTATATTGATTAAAAAAAAAGAAGATATGTAATGTATACTTTTAGTACTATCACTGTATCTTGATTTACCTACCACTGATATTATTATTGTTTTTATTGCTGTTCCATTAGTCATGACCATCTATCCAGATTGTGTAACCACATACAGATTACATTTCCAAGACCTTTTCCACTTCTGGGATAGGTAGATATTTTCTAAATGGTGCTACCTAAACACATTTGTGTGATGAAATTCCTTTCTCAAACCCAGTACTAAATTGAATCATTAGTGTATTTGTATTATTTCCAAGAGAAGATTACAATGTAAATTACCAGTCTGCCTAGTTTGTTCATGTCATTGCTTTTTGACTGTTAAGAGTTTGACCTAAAATAAAACGAAAAAAAAGTGAATTGTGATTAAGAAATGTTATGCATATATTTAAGATATGGAAATAGATTGTACAAAAACCTAATCCCATTGTCACATTTATTATAAGAAGTTGTCCTATGCAATGAAAGAGACTCATGATGTCCTGATCCTATACTAACTTAAGTGACTAAAAAAGGAAAAGGAAGACAGAAAAAACTATTTGTATCACAAATAATGCATATTCTTTGATGATAAACCAACATCCTATTCTATAAGATAGAGAGTTATATTAGTTGCTATTTTGAGATAAATATAATTAAAATTCATTCCTAAAATAAATTGACCAAATATTTTTCTATAAAATGTATATGTGTTTATTTATACAAGTTTTATGTAAATAAATATATATAGATCTACATAAGTAAATTTACACATTCAGATAAGTATTGTATTTTCTTTTTCTATCTTTATAAATACTATTAAAATAAATTCATGAAAACAAATTATTAATAATTAAACTTTATTTTATTAATATTGAAAAATCTTTATATGTGAGAAAGACTATGAAATGAGCAAAGGCTTCTCACTTTTTTAAAAAAAGTCTCATATATATTTATAGGTCACTTCAGTCATTATTTAGAGTAGAAAATATTTAGCATATTAAAAATGTTTTAATTTAAAAACCAACATATCTAAATTTATAATTATGAATATATTTTAAATAATTAATTTTAAAAGTATTTAAAATTTTTATTTTATTATTTTTATTTAATGCTCATTATTATATTTTTAATTTTATTGTTTTTTATGGTATAATAGTCATATTTTTACTATATGTTAGGTAATTATTGTAAAATTGCAGCTTCTATAGATTAATATAAAAAATTAATATGATGTTAAATCAGAAAATAAGTTAGCAGATACATTGATCAGATTGCACTTTATCATACTACTATCACAAATACACTTTGAATGTGTAATGCAGAAAACCAGATTGAAGGAAACATAAATTCAGAATTTGAAGAAAGATCAGTTTAGATATGCTGATGGAACATCTCATAGTTGAAAATAAAAAAACATAAGACTCTTATTAAAAGAATTAAAAAACAAAGTGAAAAAATACAGTATTATTAAATGCAGATAGGGCATGAATAGAGAAACTCACTGCAAAAACAAAAGCATAGAAATTATTGATATTTTTTACTAAAACATCTATCAACAACAAAAGATTCAATAGTTAAAAAATATGTCATATAGTTTATTTTTTGACTTTGATGTATATAAATGTTCCATATTGAAAAAAAAAAATATAGGGAAGAAATCAATGGTCTGGAACTGAGGATTTTTGAAATTGGAAAAAAGTTAAGAAATGTATATTCACTCAGAAATGACAGGACAAAATATTTACTTTTAGTCATTTTGTGATATTATCTAACATAAATTGTGATCAAGCCTTAGTTGTGAGGAAATAAAATAATTAGTAATAATGCAGATAGACTTCATTATCTACATAAAGAACTTATTTTTGAAAGTCAAATGGATCTAATATTTGTATCATTATCAGAAATCGCATCCAAAAGTTTAATCTTCTCTTAATGTATATATTAATATTATGAATGAGTGTATTTACACACTATCTGTTAGCTCATTATTTAATTAAAATATAAAAGTTATATAATAATGAATTTTGAAATATGAAAAATAACAACAACAAAAAAAAGTTCACAGGACTAATTTCAAGATTTGTTTATTGACTCTGCCAAGCCTCAACATCATTAACTACAGCAGAATATGCTTGAATCTTATTTTTATTTAACAGATTTTATTTGCTTATTTCAAAGTCTAAAAAATGAAACAACCATGATTATGAAATGTGATGATTTTTGTACTTAATAAACACATGTATAATTATATTCTGGATGAATAAGAATTATAAATTAAATTCTTGTTTTGCAAATCTTACTTTTAATATCATCATAATCATGATCATCATTTCCAAATATTATAGCTCAATGACAGGACAAAAGTTTCCATTTCATAGTATCTCTTCTCTGTATTACTAGCAAACATCTTTATTTCAACCATCCATTTCACATATGATCTAAGTTTTCTATAACTTCTTGGAATTGAATTTAAAACTTCAACTGACTATCTGACACATTTCCAAATATTATAGCTCAATGACAGGACAAAAGTTTCCATTTCATAGTATCTCTTCTCTGTATTACTAGCAAACATCTTTATTTCAACCATCCATTTCACATATGATCTAAGTTTTCTATAACTTCTTGGAATTGAATTTAAAACTTCAACTGACTATCTGACAATATCATTTCTAACAATATGTCCAGCCCAAATCTAATTCAGTCTATTAATTCTTTCATTGATGTCAGGTGTTCTCTAACCCATGTATTTTATTTTTAATCTCTTATTATTATTATTATTATTATTATTATTATTATTATTATTATTATTATTATTATTATTATTATTATTATTATTATTATTATTATTATTATTATTATTATTATTATTATTATTATTATTATTATTATTATTATTATTATTATTATTATTATTATTATTATTATTATTAACACACTTTTTTATTAATTTAGTGATCTGAAATCTCTGTATTGCTCTTCTGTTAAATGTTGTAGTCTCAGATCCATAAATAAAAACTGGTAAAATACATCCTTTAAAAATCTTTTCAAACACATAGTCATATTCCTTTAAATATTAAGTTATTTCTACAAAAAAACACTTTATCCAAGTTTAATTCTATCATCAGTTTTATCCATTGTGCTTCTATCTGTACTATGAATCTAACCAAAATATTTCTTGTAGTCAGATTTTTTTAATTTATGATTTCCAATCTTTATAATCTTTTCCTGAGAAAATCCATTGAATACTATTTTTGTCATTTTAGTATTTACCTTTAATCCTACCTTCTTATTTTTATCTGACAAGTCTTACAACATTTTCTGAAGTTGTAAATATTATTTGCAAAAATGATTCCACATCAATGAAAAATATAGATGACGTAAATAATCTCCATTCCACAAAATACTTCATGAAAAACTACTGTAAAAGTTTTGGAGATATGGAACCACTGTCATACAATTCTTCTGTCTTAATCTTCTTAGTGTCATCATATAATATAATCACTGCAATTGAATTTTGAATTTACAATCTTCAGAATCGATATCTTGATGATTCATGCCACATACCTTTTCATAATCTACTAATCCAAAGCACAATGACAACTCATATTCATTGGTTATTTTTAAACCTTTTTTTAATACGTGGAAATGATCCATTGTGGTAAAATTTTAAATCCAGTTTGTCCTTTTGGTTGGTTTGAGTTTAAATTTTGCTGTAGTCTAGTTATATTTATCTTCATAAGATTATGTATAGAACTGATATAAGGCCATTAAGTCTATATTTTTTTATATCTTCTTAATCATTTAATCATCTGTTATATCTTTATCATATAGACATTTGATATATTGATTTTCCAATACTTTTTTTACTTCTTCACATGCTTTTAAAAATATTAATAATAAAATTTCATCATTTCCTGGAATTTTCTATTCATCATAGATTTATTTGCATGTCTCTTCATTTAAAATATTTGACAATTCTCATGATGTAGACTTTGATTTCATGTTATTCATTGCTACATAATTCTTTGTAGAACTCTTCAATACCTTTCATGATGTCATTAAAAAAAAAGTTCATTTTTTACTTCTTATTGCTGAAACAATTTTCCTTCTAATATCAACGTTTTCCATTTTTGACTTTTTTCTCTTCTATAGCTTATTTTGCCAATTAAGTTTCCTTACTTTTTATACCATTTTAATCAATTTTTCTTGATGGCTCATTAAAAAAAAATTATATTCATTTGTTTCTTCATATTTTATCTTGTCCCAGTTGAAAAATTACTAATAAAATATTGCTTTATGTACTATCTACTGTGCGATTCTTAATAAAGTATCAGTTATATTTTTATTAATTTCCATAATACTGAAAAATCTTCACAATCTGTTAATATTGACTTACTTAATATGGTTTTTGTCCAGTTTTGCAGTGACATGCATCTTAATCTCACTATTGATTATTTTTGTCTCAATATATTATAAACATTCAATCTAGAAATAGATATTTTCTGTTAATCTAAATATAATTCAATTCTGTTTTTCTTTTATTCAAATGGTTCCACATCAACTTTCATTTTCTCAAAAAAAAAATAATTCTAACATTAAAAAGGTTTTTCTTTCTGTAAATTCCACAAAATTATGACCCCCTCCCCCCAATTTCTCTCCAAAAATATACCCATAGAACTTTCATCTTCCAGTCATTTACTTACTCATTAGCATTAAAGTTTTCTAAAATTATAAAAAATGTTGTTTGGTGCAATCAAAAATGTCTATAAATCTAAAAAAAATGTCTGCTACTTTTTCATCACAATGAGAACTTGTTGGGATATAAATTTAAATTATCTGCAATTGGATTCTTCCATTAAATTGAATAACTAATTTTGCCATTTTGATATACCATCAATCTCCAGTATATATTTTTTCATTTTTTATTTATAAATCCCACTTTGCTTCCAATACTGTACCTTTGTAATAAAATATCTGTCCACTTTTTAAATCAATTGTCTCTTCATTTTTTGTTCTAACTTCACAAAGTCCAGTGATGTACTATTTAATATTGAAAAATTATTCAAATTTGTTCAATCTTTCTTCACTTGAAAGTGATCTGTAGTTGTATATATCTAAATAGATGGTCATTATGAAATGACAGCCTGGGTCTACAATAAGGGAATTCTTAGCATCCTTCCTCTTTTTTCACCAACTACTACATTGGCTGCTGCCATTACAACTAAATATTTCAGTCAAGAACTATCATACAATAGAGAAGAAAGATCATGACATTTATAAATCTTAATTCCCAAGTGAAAGTGAAAAAAGTACTACCATTAATGGTATATGTTGTGAGCAGCCCATCCAAGTTAATTTTTTTATATGAATAATCACATAGCCATAAAAACTGCAACAATAAAAATATATGGAGTTATCATTAGAAATCCATTCTACTCGATTCCTCTAAGGCCTCAAAAAGAAATCAAAGTTTCTTCTTTCTTTATAAATTAATAGATTGCACAGGCTTAAACCTGCATAGAAAACTTTCTGCAGCCATCACATATATATCTAAATATGTGTTTTCCCATGCAATTTACCATTCCTATTGTATTTCCTTTCACACAATTAATAATCACATCTATATATATATATTCTAGAGATGTAGGAAATTAATTCTATTTTATACGAACCTCATCAATTAAATTAAATACGCATATAATAAGTATATAATTCAATAATATTAAATGATTTATTGTGAAAACTTTTATAATATAAATCAAATTTATGTTAAAAGGGAAAAAATTTGAGCAATATTATTTTCATATTTATTTTCGTTTCATCAACAGGATTTGGCACAAAGCCCTCTGTGTATAATATAAATTTATGGATTTATTTACTGAACAGTATATAGAATTAAAAGCACTCATCACTTAGTTTAGAGCATAATCTCCCATATACACATATAATCAGTGCTTGATTTATATTAAGATAGTAAATCTACAAATTTTAATGGAGAGGCTTCAATCTTCTTCACACTCCAACTCTTCAGCCATCCATATTCTTGAAAATCTGATGATGGAATGCTCAAAATCTTGTTGATCCCAATATTATTGTCATACCCATGTTATCCTTAAGTCATTCTGATCTCTCATATGTATAATCTTAATATGTCAATTTAAATATGCAGAAGAGGGAGGGACAGAATACAGGCTGAATAAATAATATTTAAGCACAAGTATAGTGTATATATTTAAACCAGATGTAATTAAAGGGGATTCAAGATCCCTTCTTATCATCCATTCTATCTTACATAACTGATACATATGACCACATACATGTGAAAAAGATAAATGATCTCGAATATAAATATTTCATGCTGAACTAGCTCTCATTTGGTCCAGATCATCATCTCCCATAAATATATATAATCAATGCTCAGTTTATATTAAGATAGCAAATATAGAAACTTTAATGGACAGCCATCAATTTTCTTCACCCGCCATCTGATGATGGCTGTATATCAGAAATCATTTATATTTTTCACATGTATGTGGTTATAGGTATCGGGTATATAAGATAGAGTGGATGACTGAAGAGAACTTGAAATTCTGGGTTTAAATTCTCTTTAATTACATCTGGTTCAAGTATATATACTACACTTATATTTAAATATTACACCTTCAGCCTGTATTCTGCCCATCCCTCTTCTGTGTATTTAAGTGGACATTTAAGGTCCTACATATGAGGGGTCAGAATGACTTAAGGTCAACATTTGTATAGACAATAATATTAGCATCAGCAAAGGCTTTAAGCATTCCATCATCAGATTTTCAATGATATAGATGGCTGAAGAGTTGTAAAGTGAAGAAAATTGAAGCTTGTCCATTAAAGTTTGTAGATTTGCTATCTTAACATAAACCAAGCATGAGAGATGATGATCTGGATCAACTGATGAGAGTTCAGCATGAAGTACATATATTGGAGATATTTATATTTTTCACATGTATGTGATCATGTGTATCAGTTATATAAGGTAAAGTAGATGGCTGAAGGAAGCTTGAAAGTTTGGGGTCAAATTCCCTTTATACATTGTAGTAATATTTAAATGAACAGTATATAATAACGATTTTAAACACACACACACCTATATATACAGTACTACATATCCCATAAGTACATTAATCTTTAATTATTTTTTAATTTAAAAATTATATATATACATTATCATATCATATATATACATTATCATATCAACAAAAATAATCGACAAAAAAAAAATAGAATTTGGCACTCTATACTTTTATTCATCATTTTAATGATATATAAACATACAAGCAGTAAATATTTAATATCCAATCATTAAAGGTATATATATACATCATTAAATGTATAAATATACATTAAATCAAGTTCTTTTTTTTTAATTCTCTTTGTGATGAAAATTGATGACGATGAAATGTAGTAAAGACAATTCCTACGTAATTTCAATTTAATTTTTAAGCATTTTCTTCTACAAAATATTAGCAGCCATTTTCTTGTATAGGAGCAACTATAATAACAAACAGCAGCAATTTGATCAAAAATTTAGAAATTACCATATCAATTTTTACTAATTTTTGATTTATTTACTTGAAATTTTTTCAACTGTGAATAAGTGAATCTTCAGGTTTCGAGAAAGTGAACGCATTAGATCAATTATATTATGTTAATTAATATTTAATTAAATTATTTTTATTTTACTTTCTATATTGATATTTGTATTTTAAAGGGGAAAAATTAACAAAACACTATTGTTTTTAATTAGTGAGATGGGGGGGGGGGATTTCAACTCTCACTAACCATAATCACTATGTAGCAATGGTTAAATTTATAATCATTTAAAGCTGACTTCCGATAGAATATTTTATATTTAATTAACTGTATGTTCAGAATATTTTAGTTTTGTTTCACTTATTGTGAACTTAGAAAAAATCTTCAACAAATGTTTTGGAGTAGGTATTTTCTACAAAATACTTTTCTATCTAATATATTGGGAGATATGAACAAGCAGTAAACATTTTGTTTTAATGATAGCTTAGTGGTAAACAAAAATGTTTAGTTCTATTTCTAAGGGAGGGGGATTATATTAATCTGAGCATTAATAAGAAATATGCTGACACAGCTACTGGTAATATTTTTTAAATGGATAAAAGCAAGTCATGACTATAGCAAAGATTACAGTGACTAAAATGACAGAACCTAGCAAATAATTAAGAATAAAATTGTTCTAAGGAAAAAAAACTTAAAATTGGGCTGCCAGCAATTGGCTTGGGCAAGGCGTATGATCTTATAAAACCATGAACATGGATAGATTATATGTAATGCTTTGTCTACATCAAGGAGAATGTTACATTACATTTGAACAAGAGAACAAGTTAGAATAGTAGATCAAGTAGCCATAACATGACATTTTTTAAATAAAATAATGCCCAAAATGATTTTAATAAATATTGTTAAAGATCAGACAACTTTTATTGGATATCATAATAAAACCTCAGCTATTCTTATCCGTGGACTCAAAAAAACAGAAGTTTCTGGATCATTTGCAACAAAAACAAAAAATTTTCAGTTTGCTTAATTTGATAGATATGCATTCTCATGTGAGCGATTTGTGTTTAAATGACATATTATTTACTAAGTAGTGAACCAAAACTTTTTTTTTTTATCACAGTGGTCCTAAAACGTGATTTTTAACATATTATCTAAAGTCCATATTTATTTATGTAAAGGCCTTATAGCAAAGTGGTTAGCAAAAACTGTCTTGATCATGGCCTGAATTCTAATTCAGATACACTAGCTCATAATTAACATTGCTGGCCACCAAGTTATTGGAAATTATATAAGTATGTAGCTATTTCTAGGTAAAGAATAAAGCAAGACAAGAGCTATTTAATCAGCATTTGAATAGCTTTCTGAATAACGTTTCTTCATTATTACTTCATTGGATTATTTAAGGCTTATATATATAAAACTAGGAACGACGTTTTAGAAAACATACTTTCTTTGATTCTTTTTCAATGGAAGTAGGAGGAGAATAGTCGAGGATTAATATTAGCTGACTCATTAAAGATAAACTCATTTTAATTAAAAATAAAAAGCATTAATAAGTTATAATTAGTAAAACTACTAATAATAATTAATATAAATTGAAATATTTATAAGACTAATAACTCTAAAAAACAAAAGCATAATAAACAAGATCAAGCTTTAAAAATAAATTTAATAGATTTATAATCATAGAGCTGATTACCCTCTTGAAATTTTTATCATTTGTTTTTATTAAAATTAATGAGATAGTGGAAATAATTTTTAACTATCTTCATTTTTTTTTTTTAAAACAGCGAATATATGTAATTTGAAACTCTATTTAATGACCAAGTATAAAGGTCAGTCTTTCAGCATAAGTATGCCAGGAATTTTCTCTGGCAAATTTTTTTCTGTGTATAGTTTCAAATTTCACATCTCCTGAGAAACTGTCCTCTAAATACTTGAAATTTCATTTGACAATAAATTATTTTCTAAGTTTTTAATTAAGACTGTGTATTTCTTTTGTCTTTCTTGTTTAGCTTTAATACGCAATCCTTTTTTTTCTCTCGCAAAATAATATTGTATATTCATTTCAATGTGTAATAAAATACTTGAAATTTAAATTAATTTTTAAACTGATAGGACAAAATGATTGCATTAAACATCGTTCTTCCTAATGTTCAGCAAATGGGTCATAAGTCACCAAAGGTCAAAGGTTGTCACATGATACTAACACTGGTTAATATTTAGTAAATCTTTATTTTGAGAAAACGAAGGGAAAAAATTAGAATTTGCATTAAGTTTTTCATTTTACAAAGATGGGAAATATTAAATAGGATTTCCGGGAGAAAATGAAAAATGGTAGAGTGATAGACTAGTTGAGAATTACTCTTTAATGAGACTTAAGTTGAATAACTATTAACAGATGTTGGTTCCTAGTTCTTCAGACTGGAAGGAAAAGGGGAGGGAGGTAGGAGGTAATATCTTCCAGCAGATACTTAAAATGACAAGAGAAAAACTCACCACTTCAGTCTCTGGCGTTAATGTGGTTTTCAACCACATGTGATGAGAAGGGAATCGCTAAGAAAACAAGCCCAGTCAGTACTGGTGGTTATGACCTATTTTTTTTTAAGCATTTATATTTTATTTTTAAAAATAACTACCTTTTCTCATAATCATCATTATTATAATAAAATTTCAAGTTGTCATGCCCACTGTTTTTGATTAAAAAAAAAAAACAACTTTATAAAGTATTTATAATGTATATCTGTTTATTTCAAAAACAAGTTGTCAATAAGTTCTATTTGATCATCGTTAGTGGTAATTCTCCATTGCTAGCTATCCTCAGCATAATTTATTCTATTATCTTAATATTTAGAAATTTATTTTTAATTAGTCAGTATTCATAAACAGGCATTTAAAATTAGAGAAATTAATGGCGATAGTATTCTTTTATCTAAAAAGCTTTATCTTTCATTCAGAAATAACGAGAGTAAATACAAAACTTATTTTTATATGTATTGTGGATATTCAATTGATATAAATAAATTTATAATACAGATAATTAATTCCATTAGTTATTGGTGACTCTTTATACCTACTTCTTTAGCAATAAACTCCTACTATTTTTAGAAATAATCGTGTTTTTTTTTTTATTTAATTAAAAAAGTGAATTGTTTTGCTTTCAGTACAAAAGTACCATTATTTGTTTTGTATTTATTTTTTGAACAGAATTAAAATATATTCAAAATTGTAGTTATGATAATTTTTGTCTTCACTGACCTTATATTTAAGAAGTGTTTTGATATTTTATTTAAAATGCTAGAATGTAAAAAACAAAGTTGACCATTTTTTATAAAGAGGATTCGAACTCAGACTTTCACACAACCCTCAACTTTCCATGCCATCTCACATTGCTGACCCACCTGATCATACATGTTGAAAAGATAAATAATCACCAATATACATATTTCATGCTAAACCAGCAATCATCAATTGGTCCAGATTACTATCTTCACACATATATACAATCAATGCTCAGCTTTATATTAAGGTAGTCAATCTTCATACTTTAATGGACAGGCTTCAAACTACACCAACCCACAACTCTTCAGCTATCCATTTTATTAAAAATCTGATGATGGAATGTTCAAAGCCCACATTAGGGTCAAGTTTGTCATCCTACCCATGTTGACCATTAAGGCATTCTGATCCTCATGTTGTACTGGAGAATGCGTGTAAGCCTGTACAGTGTATTAATTTATAAAGAGGATTGCAGTTTATTTATAACTATAATTTACCTTAAAATAGTAATCTGTAATAGTTGGATATCATCCATTAATCTTGATGTTAAAAGGCAAAACTGAAGAAATCAGTAAAACCTTCATAGATCTTATATATAAAATCACTATTTTCTCTGTTGTCTGATTGGCAAATGTATAAATGATTTTCTATAAGGCTGTCAAATATAAAATTCACAACCATTCCACCAATTAATAAACCATGAGTTGTCTGTAACTGTCAGACATCAAATATAACAGGTATATATAATACTTTTAAATTTTCATTTAGCTTTATTAATACCTTGTGGTTACAATTCTGAACTATACCAAACAGGATGGCTTGTTTCATTTGTGAATTCCTCACAATTATTTATATAATATTAAAATCTTTTGTTTAATTTATATTGTAACGATATATAAATATGTCGTTACATTAATTTAAAATAAAAACTTAAAAGTTCGCAAATAAAAGGAAAAAACTAAACGCTAAAATTAAAATGTTTGTTAAACATATATATATATTCGCACAGATGCTAAACTTTAAAAATATTTTTTTCATAAACAAAAAAAAAAAGTATCTGAACGTATTTTTTTTAATAAAAAAAATGCCAGATTGAAATATAAAAATATTTTAATAAAAAAATAACGTAAGTTAAAGTAAAAACAGGTATTAATTAATTCCTGTAATCTGTAAATGGAAATGATTGTTTATTAATTATCTAAAAGCTGTGTAATTAAAAAGTCAGATGAAAAGTTAGATAAGAGAAGAAAGAAATTTTAGCTTGACCAATGGAAGCACTAGGCCTTGGCTCGGACCCTAACGAAAGTGATAGACTAGTGACGTTTTGTTCATTGAATCCTTGTGGATAATATAAAAAGGGAAATACAGTTTTTTTCGGACAGTTCCAGCGTTGTGTGTTTGAGAGATGTGGTATGACGCACATACCACACTCTCTATAAAAAAAAAATGAAAGGACTGTGATACCTTGAACCAGCTATTGCCATCTCCAGAACATTACCTTCCAACGGAGGCGTCGGGGGAATTAAAAGCATAAACCTGGACTCTTCTACCATAAGCTATATGAAATGAACAATTGTTAAAATCAATTAAGAACTTTCGTCAAGTTTTACAAATTGATAAACAAGCCAACTGAAATGTTAAAACGGACTCTTATCTGACTTTTGTAAGTTTTTAAATCAAATTAATAATGTTTAATTTTATATGTTTTCCGATTGATAAACATCATTTCCATTTTTTTTTTTTTCCTTATTGTAAAGATTATTTAAATGTATGAAATTTAAGTTGTTTATAGACGCTTGTATGGATTCGTTTGCGGTTAATTATATTTTGGTTCTCATATTTGATCAAAATATATAGACATTCGATAAATAATGATACCTTACGGTGAGTATCTAAAATGTATTTATTCGGATGTCTTTTAAGTTATTGGTGACAACGCAAGTATCTTATGGTGAATACTATTGGGTTACTTATAAGTTTCCCTCTGCGATTGTTGGTATCAATAATTTTGTATTTTGATCGTTTATGTTTATTTTGAAATGTTTTTGACCGTGGAATCTATGTAATCGATCTATACCCAACATTTTTAAACAAATCTGTGCGAACGTATTTAAATGTTAAATTTAAGTCGGGCGTGAATGGTTATATAGTTTTGTAAAGTTATATTAAGGGAGGGTAATCTTAGGTTATTCATTTCGTAGTTGAATTGGTTCAATGGATTGGATATATTGGTGTAATTAGTAGATGTAGTATGAGGTCCGCTACGGGCAGGATTATAGATATACACCACACACCCTCTGTTTGCCTATGGATGGGTTTGTAAGTCGGCAGAAGACCGCAGTCCATTCCTATAAAGTTTTTTTGTTTATTGATCTACTTGCCAACAGATGTCACATTCCTGTTGGTGGAGAGTCAATGTCTTCTCTATTTCTACTTATTGTTCAGATGTACATTCCTGACAATATAGTATTTTGTGTTGTCGTATCATGCTACATTGATTGAATACATGAATGTATCAGATGGATTGGCGCCAGTTGATTGCGAAATTTGTTGCCTAAGGTTAAATCAGGGAAGAATATTTTCTTTTCAAATGCAGACCTATGTAGTCCATTCATACTCGACCCTCTAAATAAATAGTAAACTCATTATTTGCAATCTACTTAAATTTAGAATTAAAGATCAATATAAAAATATAAACGTTAAATTTATTCCTCAAAATTTAAATATTATTTTATATGTGCGTAAATAAATATTTTTATGTGTTAATTTCTGGCAGTGGCTTTTATTCTTTTATATTTAAGATATAAAATTTATACTTTATTATCTCTGCTACTCCACTGAGCTAGTGACTTGGGCTAACGATCTGAATATTTAAATAAAGTGGAATCTTAACAGCGCGTATCTGCCTACTTTATAAATTTTTCTAGGTTTAAATGCCTAGATGGCGCCTTGTAGAGCAGATATTGTTTTTGCGGTTAGATTCGATCTTCACATTCATTTCGATCGTTATAATATTAAATCTTTAAAAAAAATAGTTAAAGCAGCCAATTCCAAAAAACTATTACAAAAATGTTGGCTTTATTAAAAAAACTATTATGTTTGTTCATAATGCTCTCATTCCACCATTAATAACCTTAATTTTTTTACAAAGTAGTTATCCATAATTATTAAAATCTGTTATTTAATTTACATTAAATCTTAAAAATAATTTGTTAAAGCAACCAATTAAAAAAAAGACAGCCTTTCCAGGCTGAGTGCATCTGGTAAATATATAATTTTTTTACTGACTATTTTTTTGACAGAATTGCCTAGTTGATTAGAAATCATATTAAGATCAGTAATCATGAATTTACAGTTACTGCAGGCTACCATACCTAAAGAAGAATCACACAACTGGAAACATTCAATACTTACCTCTGTCTTTATTGATAGTTAAAAGGATTTATAAATGTATATATAAAATCTGAGTTTTTCTAAAATCATTTAACATTTCAATTACAAAGTTAAATGTTTGTATCATTTTTAAAAACTTTCATGAAAGTGTTTTGAATTTTGAATAAAAGTTAATTAAAACACATTTATTAATAACAGGTAAACCAAATAAATAAGTGTATGCTTAGTTAATCTAGATATCAAATGACATTCAAGAACAAAAGTAAAAAGATGAATACAACAGTTATACTTAATTGACCAAATTGAGGCTTTTTCCTACTTTTCTCATCTTGGAATCTATCCAGGAATGTTAAACTCTTGAATCTTCCATTCTCAGCATCCTATTAAACAGAATGGTTTAACAACTAGTAAGTCCTAACTTATTTATTGTTATATTTTCTATAGTGTTGATATAATGCCAATGAATATATCATTTGCGAAGATTTTTAGTTTAGAATAAATATGTGGCAATGAAAAAAAAAAAAACAAATGTGAAAGATCTGGTTGTATACCAGATTTCCCTCAAGAAAAAACTGAATTTGATTCTCTGAATTTATAGTTAATTTGATAATATATAATATACATATATTTCATATACTATTAAGTTAGTTAAAATATACTAATAATATTTGGTCATGAATAATAATGTTTAAATTAAATATATGAAATGAAAAATATTTAATAGTAAAATTTAAATTACACATGAATACATTTTAAATATATACATATATTCTTTTAAGTTATTTACAAAATAAATATAGTTACATAAGAGTAAAATGATTATCTGCTTAAATGACAAGGATTGCAAAGAAAATTAATCATACCATTTAGTTCTTAGTTAAAAAATAATATTAAATAAATATAACTTTATTATGATTTTTTAGAAATCTACAGACTTTGATTATCATTTAACGAAGTTTATGTTTCTAATGGCTATTTGATTAATATCTGTTCTTGTATTGTCATCTATCAAGGAGATCTGTTTCTCATATATGGAAACTTGTATGCATTAAGGATAGTACCATATTTTAGTTTTGCATAAAAGAATGTGAGGGTATTTAAATACAACTTATGCCATTTACTAACATTATTCTTAGTATAATTAGAAGGGTTTGAACTCAGGCTTTTCCGTTCTCTACAGATACTGACTCCATATTATACAACCAACACATTATGATTTTGAAAGTAGCATTTCATGTTGAACCAGCACTCATCAGTTGGTCCAGACCATTATCTTTCACATATATATATAATGTGCTCAGTTTATATTAAGATAGCAAATATTTACACTTTAATAGCCAGATTTCAATATTCCCTACCCTTCAACTCCTTAGCCAACCATATTATTGAAAATCTAAGTGATGAAATGCTCAAAACCCTTGTTGATGTCACTATTATTGTCATACCCATGTTGGCTTTAAGTCACTCTCACCCTTCACATACATGACTTTAATATGACCATTTTAATACAAAGAAGAAGAATGGGTTGAATACAGACTGAATATGCAATATTTAAGTACAAGTATATTGTCAATACTGAACATAATGTAATTAGAAGAGATTTGAACTCAAACTTTCAAGCTCCCTACAGCTATCCACTCCATCTTATAAAACTGACACATGACCACATACATGTGAAAAAGACTGACTTAATGTTAAAATTGTATTTATTGTTTGGTCTATTTCCATCATCTAATATGAGGATTCAATGTCATTAAAAAAATTTAACTTTATTTAAATATTCCAAATATATTCAACTGTAAGTAATAGCATGCCAAACAGGTTAGTATATGCACAATGTTTCAGGAGATATTATTCTCCCCTCTTCTTCAGGGGTTGCTAGCATAGGAATCAAACCTGGACCCTTAGATTCTTGAGTATTGAATTTTAAGGTAATGTTCTAACCAACTGAGCCACCCTGCCAGAGCATTACCTTAAAATTCTATACTCAAGACTCTAAGGGTCCAGGTTTAATTCCTATGCTAGTACAATCACTGGTCAGGCCAGCAACATCTGAAGAAGAGGGGAGAATAATACGTCTTGAAACATTGTGCATATAGTAACCTGTTTGATGTACTATTATTAACAGTTAACTGTATTTGGAATATTTAAATAAATTAAATTTTTCTAATAACATTCAATACTCAGATGATGGAAATAGTCCAAACAATAGATACAACTAAAACACCATCATCACAAACCTTCAGGAAAACACTAATGTTAACATGTGTATACAATATTAGTAGCATCAACATGGGATTTAAGCATTCCATCATTAGGTTTTCAATGATATGGATGACTGAAGAATTGGAGAGTGGAAAAGATTAAAGTCTATTTATTAAAGTTTGAAGATATACTATCTTACTATAAACTGAGCACATTATTATGTATGTGTTTGGAAGATGATAATCTGGATCAACTGATGAATGCTGATTCAGCAAAACACATTGATATTGGAGATCGTTTATCTTTTCACATGTATGTAGACACATGTCGGTTGTATAAAATGTAATGGATGGCTGTAGGAAGTTTGGAATTCTGAGTTCAAATACTTTCTAATTACATTAAGTTCAGTATAGACAATATACTTGTATTTAAATATTCCTAACATATTATATTTTTAACAAATAAAAAATGAATGAAAATCTGGCTGTTCTCATTACTTTTGTGGGTCATAATATTTTATAAGATTTGTGAGATAGAAATTTAAAGTGAGTAAATTTAATTTGCTAATGTATAAACAACAGATTTTAAAAAAAAAGAAAAGATAAACTGAAAGAGGACTATTTGAAATTTGTTAAGAGTAAATAGATTCTTATATAATATTAAATTTAAGTAATGAAATGTTTGAGAGAGATAAATTCAATTCAATTTTTAGTTTGGATGATAATATGGTCTTTATCTGAATTTTTCAATCTATTGTGGCAAGATCACATTAAATAATGGTAATATTTTTAATATTAAATTCAACAAACTATATTACCTGTGGATAATAGCAGTTTTAAATAATTGCTTGTAAAGTAGTTTATAAATGTTTGTGTTACATAAAAGATATAAGGAACTTATGGCAGACATGTACTAATCTTTCTTGTTTGATATGTAATATAAATTACAATAATGTTTTGATATCAGGTTCAGTTTAATAACTATGGATTGTTTTTTTAAATATTAGTCTAGCTAGGAAAGCATTAAAGATTTTTGTATCTATTTACTTGATGAATTGACACACAAAGTATAATTCAGTTTTTCATTGGACATTAAATGACAAGTCTATTTAAAAGACAATTCATTCTTCTGAGATATTCAATGCTTTACCTAGAAAGGAGTCTAGAATATCTTGGAAACTATAAGATTTTTTTCCTCAATGCCAAAGGTCATAGGAATAAGTTTGACAATTATATTAATGAATTAGTTTCATTTTGAAATTTTTCAAATACATCCTTGACTATTAAAACATTGAAGATGCCCTAGACATTAAAAATACTTTGCCTGAATCATTCATCCAATGATGAGTGGAGGTAGAGGTTATCAGTGATTAGTTATTTAATTAAAATATAAATGATTTTACTTAAAGATTAAATGTATATAAATTCTAGAAAATGACACACATAATTTTGTAAGATATGAAGTATAAATGTACATAAATTCTGAAAAATGACACACGTAACCTTGTATAACATGAATTATCATATGTAATTTTTGAATATATTACTGGATATCTGCATTGAAATTTTCAAGTTACAGTGTTCATAGTAGATGCTTTCTTTTGATATTTGACATGACTCATGATTTTTAATTATTTTATGAAAAGGATAACTTAATGGGCTAATGTGATTAGTATTTATTCTTTTGATCTTATGTCTTATTGATAATAATTTAGGTAATATTAAATCATTTAACTTTTCATATTAATTGTTACAAAAAACTTGTAATCTAGATTGCCCAAAGCTATAATTTATTCTGATTTTTCTTATTATGCTTATGTGAAGTTATAAAGTGGAAGTTTGTTACACAGCTAGTATGTCACATATTAATGAAATATTGTATCTTTTAGTAATCAAATGATTATACTATTCTTAATAATGAAAGCTGATGGTTTGTGAACATAATATTTAACATAGATGACTGATTGTTTAAATGATGAAATTAATTGTGGTACTATTTTATGCATTCTACTATTGATTCTTTTTTTTTTTTGCATTGCTATGTTAAAGATATTAAACACATTTGGGAATTTTTGTTTTTGAAGTTCACAGCATTTTTGTGCTTGAATGTTGGGAGAATATACACTAATTTTATTTAAGCAAGACTAATACCTATTTAAATAATTGAAATACGATATACTAAACAAAACTATGAAAGCATGTTTTTAAAAATAGATTTAAAACATCACCAATAGAGATTGTGTGGTCAATCCTAAAAATTGTTTCAGTGTCATATAAATATATCAATAATCTAAAAAAGTGACTACTAGTAGATTAAAATAATTTATGGTGTTAAGTAAATGACATTGGTATTTGAAAATATGTAGACTTTGTAGATTCAAAGTAAAAAAATAGTGATAATTAGATAAATGTAACTGATAATTTAGAATATGTGGCAGTTTTAAATAGCTGCAATAAAATCACACACTAATATTAACAGTTTTAATACTTGAACAAATTTAAACATGGTATTATGTTACTAATTCATTCATTAGCTCTGATTCAGTAACAAATATGATCATCTTCTGAAGAGAATCAAAGATTCCAATCCATGAACTACACATATAATATGCTGAATCTTTTTTAGTCTATTTGATATCTTGCAATGATGTCTGGTATATTATAGCAAAGTTTTCAATCTTTATTGAGCATACATTAAATGACACACAAATGTTACTACTACTAATTTAACTTTAAGGTACTATTCTTTGGGATTAATTTAATATTTTTAAGAGGGTGTCTTCTTATGCCACATGCCTTCTGCTTATATAACAAAATATATTTACTATTAAATTTATTAGAATTATTAGAAATTTTGACCTCTGGTAAAATGTGTATACTTATGAACAATGTGTTTTAATGAAATAAATGATCATTTCAATTTCTTCTCTGCACATGAATTTAATAATTTTTGTAACATATATATTTGTCAATAAAAAAAAGATTACATTTTTTATGAAGATGCAACATGGTGTGAAGAGACTTATTTCTTACATTATCTTATCTCTATGAAGATATCAGATATTATTTTATGTGAGGTTAATGTTGACATAGGATAATCGAGCCATCATTGAAGAAGATTCTTAGACAAGTTTTTTTACAATAAGAAAAAAATAATTTACAATCAAAAAATACTGCTTTATATTTGGGATTTAAGTTGTATTACAATTATCAGACACCATTTTACAAAGGGGGGGGGGGGCTAATTTTATTGCCCTTACAATTAATTAAAAAACATAAACAATATTTTGAGCAGTACTTGCTTATTAATTTTACAAGACTTTATATTAGATCTGGTTTTTGCAGCAATATATCAATGATTTAGTTTGTTAAGTTGTAATTTTTTTTAAATTACCAATTTTATAGTGTAGCACTATATGTCACATTCTATAACAAAGTAAACAAAACAATTGGTAGAAGGTGATATTTGTTTATGGTTAACTTTTCCTACATGTTGACATTTTTTTATTAAGTGGTCTTTTATTTTTAAAGCCTCCCCATATATTTATTAGTATATTATACATAATTTTTTTGGATAATAATATCTTTTTATAATTTTAGTGATATTTTTGTTGGAATAATTGATTAACAAATTTAAATACAATGGGTATAGTCTTCTCTATGTAAGAAGGAGTACCCCCCCCCCCAAAAAAAAAAAAAAACCAAAAATTTTTTAATAAAAAATTTGTATTTATTGAGGTGTTACAAATAGAATCTTCTTTAAACTACTGCCCATTTAGTGCAATGCAGTAATATAAACATGTTTTCCACTTTTCAAAATAGTTCTGAAACTGTTTCAAAGTATTGCCTTTTTATACTTCCATCATGTTTTTTTCACCATTTTCAAGTCCGCAAAACATTTTTTTTAAAGACATTTTTTTCATATGAGAGAATAAAAAGAGGTTGCACAAAGAAAAATGAGCAGGATATGGCTAATGGTTAAACTTGGTCATACTTTTTTTAATTAAAATTTATTTCACACTCATGTTTGCAGGCTGGAGCAGTGAGATTGTGAAGCTTGCACTCCCTACTTTGCCATGAATTGAGACATTTTCATTTTAGTGCATCATGAAAACATTTCACAAATTGTAGGTAAAATGCCTTATTATTACAAATGAATTCTGAATGAAGAATTCCATTTGCATAAAAAAGTCCAGCATCATCTTGACATTGGACTTTACTTGCCACACATTTTTTTAAAAAGGACATAGTAAATATGACACTTCCATTAAATCATTTATAAATTTTTGTTTTCTCCAGAACAGCTTTTTTGTAAGCTGTTTAAGCATTAAAACTATCTTCCCTTTCATTTTTCCTAATAAAAAACAAAATTTCACACTGTTCCAAACTTTTCAGCACAATACAAATATTGACAAAGAAGCGCAACACATTTAACAAAAACTTTTGCTACACAGAACCACAACATCACTCAAAGATGACATAAGATTGATGCATGGGGGTTCCTGAAAGCAGCATTTAGTGGCAGAAGCATGTCCAACAACGTACCTGCCCTCCAGAGAAAGATTCCTGGTTTAATTGGCCACCTTCTCATACAATAGGTTTAAAGTGTTGGAAATGTAATTTTCTTTTTATTAATTATTTTTTACTATTAAACTTTTATTATTATTCCTATATCTTTGAGAATTGTATTCATTCATACAAATGCTTTTAGATTAAATTTTCAGTTTGTGTTTATGGTTCATAACCTGAGATAGACTTAGAGACAAATGATTGACTGATTATCTGAGAAATTTATTTTTTCAATGTCAGTAACGAGGAAGGAGATGGAAATAGATTTATTCAAAAGTTACTGTAGTATAAAATTATTTTTAGCATCAAGATTCTTTTCATATATCTTTTTGTAAATTTTATTATTACACGAAAAATGTGTTCTTTGATATTTGTTCATATTTTCTGATTGCCCTTTTTCTCACTATTATTTGAAAAGTGTTACTCAAAGGCGAGCTTGCAGATAACTCTTATTAATTTCAATATTTAGTTATAAGCTTTTTATTTGTACTAATATTCTGCAAATAACCTATTTTAAATGTGAAATTTCTTTTTAACAAGAGTTGGTTATAATTTTAGAGGAATAAGTATTTTTTTACCTCCTATCAGGTTTGGGAGCTGGAAAAAAAAAGTCACTTGAATCTCTAGGATTCTTAGTCAGTGGAAAATTATTTTTTAATGCAGATTTTATAGGATTCATCAGTAATTTTGTTTTATTTGATTTGATTAATTTTTTTAAAAAAAAAAAATTTTTTATTTCCATTCAATTTTTTATTTATTTCATAACTATTACTATCTAACAATTCTATTACATATAAGCTTTTTTAAAATAATTCTCTTATCTTCTGAACTTAAACAAAATCTTTTGAATGTAGAGTACTTTTTCATATATAATTTTAACATTTTTATACTTCAATATTTTAAAATCTATTTAGTGGTAAGACAAATATTAAACATTAAATAATACAAAAATTTTTTTTTGATAGAAAGACTATTCCCGGAGTAGTGTATATTATCCCTTATTTTTGTAAGAAGGTATATAGATGTCTGAGTAGTTTGAGTTAAATGAAAGGATAAAGGTATATAAAAGTAGAGATATAAATAAATACCTCTGTTCTGTTTTATATGTCCATGAAAAAGACACAAACCACATTTAATTTTAATGAGCTAAGATTATCTTCTTTGAGAGAAATGAAATAAAAAGAATTAAAAAATTTTTATTATTAAAATTTTATGATTCTGAAGTAAGTACCTTATTTAAAAGTTATTTTAATATTAAGAATATGTGAAATGCAAGTGGAATTTTGGGTAATATTTAATATAAATTTATTGTTATCCTGTTCATCGTTTACACTTAAGAAATCTGCTTGTAGCAACAAAAGTATTGATGATGCTTTAGAGTTTATTTTCTTTGGCTACTCTGGTTTAGTTGTGAATTTGGGATAATTTTGAAGAAAAATATTATTCATCTTTAATATCTTATATTGCATTCTCATACATAATTCACCTTTTTTAAGGCATTACATTTATATAAATAATTTTAACATTAATATTATAAAAAAATTAAAGAAATGATTTATTAACTCATTTAAGAAAAAAGAAATATTACACTGATTTAAAAATATTTGAACAACAAAACAAACAACAACAAAAGAAAGCTTTAACATAAATTAATTATGCAGTATCTATATATACTTATTTTCCTCCAATTTACTCGCTAAAAATAATAAATTACTCTAAGGAAATAATTCATACCTGATACAATATTGATTTAAAAAACAATTATATATATATTTTAAAAAAAGCAAAAGTGAAGGCATAACTAAAGGAAGTGAAAGTGGAATAGGATTCATTATAAATAAGTATTGTGGAGATTGTGGGCATAACAACTGAAGTAGCAAGATTAGTTATTCTCCTTAATGGAAGATTCCAAATATAGATAATTCAGTTTTTGCCCCAATTGTGATAAATAAATGATTTCTATCTGGATGTGTAAAGTGTTCTTAGAATAAATGACATTTAAAAATTATTATAAATATTTTAAAACTAGAATTGGTAAATGAAAGATCAAAATTATGTTGTTGTAAATTTGGTTTTGGTAATGGAAATGAAAGAGGACACAGTCTTGTGGTGATTGCAGAAAAAGAAAATCTGTTTATTAAAAACTCTTTTTATTTTGAGAAAAATGCTAAATGGATATAGATATGAAACCTATTAAATAAAGAAAAATTGGATTAGATTTTGAATAACAGAAAATATATATTTCAAAATTGAGTAGTTTTTAATGGATTCAATTCAAGAAATGATCAATTATTGAGATCTTAAATGCATGTTAATGTGAAACTACAGAAAAGAACACTATTAAGAAAGTCAGTGTTAACCTTCAGAAACATTTTAATAATTTTAAATTAGAACTTGCTAATCACTTTAAAATATTAAGACTTTAAAGATGCTTTACTATTGAATAAAATCTTTAAGAAGGTAAGTAATACTGTATTAAGAACTGCTATAATGATAGATTGTATAAAAAAGCAGTAATTTACCAATAAATTTTCTAGCGTAAGAAAAAAATGCATGAAGAAAAAAAAAACATGAAAAATTTAAAATATGATCAATTACAAAGAATTGAATATCTAAAGTTTCATAAAATAATGCAAAAAAGAATTAATAATGGCATAAGAAAATATACTTGTGAATTATAAGGAAAGCTATAGAATAAAATAAAAGTATAAAAATGTAAAAAAATAACACTTTTGTATTGGAAGGAAAGTTGTTTTAGTAGTAAGAAGATAAAACTGTCACTAAAAAAAAGAGATGACATCATGAAATGTGTTGCAAAGTTCTATAAATAATTATATAATAATGAAGAACAAGAAATCAAAGTATCTCCTACAATTACTACATCTTCAGAAATGTAAATTATTTTAAATGAAAAGATGAGATATGCATTTATATTTATAAAGGGAAAAGTTCCAGAAAGTGATGGAATTATTATTGATATTTTTAATGAAGCAAGCAAAGAAATAGAAAAACTGTTGCAAAAACTATGTATCTGATAGTCTAAATAAATATACCAAAGATGATTGGAAGAATATAATAAAAATACTAGTATTTCAAAAAGATGATAAAGAAGATATAAGAAATTACAGACTTATTAGTCTTCTATCAGTTCTCTATAAGATCATTGTCTATAGCAGGATTTGGATTCAATAAAAAAAAAAGCAAATTGAAAAAAATGTTTTAACACAGTTAATCACACATCCAAGTTTTGAGCAAAGTTGTAATAAAGACCAGTGAATATGAGTTGCTATTGTAATTTAGATTTATAGATTATAAAAAAGATATTATTAGATTCTTTCTACAGTGATTAAATCATTGAATTATTGAGATATAGACTCAGAATATTACCATGTCCTGAAAAATAAATTAACAAAATGCAATTGCAAAGATTAGACTACATGTTGATACCAAAACAACATTGAGAAAGGTGTATATTATAGTTATTCTTCATCTCCAATTTTTTTTCAACAATTTTGAAAGAAATATTAAATGGGAAGAAAAGGGATTAAAAGTAAGTGGAAATTATTTAAGTCATCTTGATTATGCAGATGATGTGATCATTTTTTTTTTTTTTTTACAAATAAAGTTTCAGGACTTCAGGAAATGCTGCAAGAATTATCAGATGAAAGTAAAAAAAAATAAGACAAAAAATAAATGCTGAAAGTTTAAAGTAATTTTCAATGAATTGCTCAAAAGAAACTAAAAAAAATAAATAAATCATGAATTACAAAAAGTTAACATCTACAAATATCTTGGTCAACTTATTAATATAAATGAGGATATATGGATAAAATTAATCACAGAATTAAGCTTGGATGGAATAATTCTAATAAAATAACTTACTAATATTTTACTTATGAATCTAAGACTTAGACATTTAACAGAAATGCAAAATAAGACTTCAGATCACTCAACAAAGTATGGAGAGATATATGTTAGGAGTGACAAGAAAAGATCTAAATTGAAAAATACAGTGAAAGAAGAGATATTGACATCTTTGAAAGAATTAAGAGACTGATGTGAAGTTTAGTTGGACATATTGTAAAAAAATTAGAAATAGACTACCTGTGAGATGTGAAATATGAAAGTGTTGTAAGGTGAGAGATTGGAAAAATTGGATTAAACTTGGAGACAATTTTTTCCTGCAGTCAATTAATAATAATTGATAATGTTGATCAATGATATATATAGAGAGAGGCAATATAACAGAAAATAAAGTATAAAATTAATTTAAAAAACCAACAATACTTTCAATGCATTAGCATTATAATAAAAAATAATAATAATTTTTTTATATTTAAATGCTATTGACTTTCTGATTGATCAAATGTTTATTTTAGACAATAAATAAAGTCTCTGATTTTTTCTATAATTTCTCTCTTCACAAATTATCTTAACTGGATCAAATCTATATTCATATATCTTTTCATGATTAAAAACACAAATGCATTCATAAAATTAGTTTTAGCTTTTTTGTACATAAGTGAATGCTGTATTATTATTGTTCTCAATAATGCACATATGGACAATGGAATTGGTTACAATCACAGCATAAACAACATATATATATATATTTAAAATATTCATACATTAATATTTTATTTTTAAAAAAGCTTGATTTTAATAAGAAAAGAGTTTTTATTGGCAATAAATCAACATGATGAACATAAACATCTATCTTATAGAAACGATAGTTGGTTTGAATTTTATTTGATATAAATTATAGTTTAATGAATTTCAGTCTACAGTGATGATTAAAGTAAGCATTACAATAAATAATGAGATTTGATTTAAATAGTTTTTTTACTAGTTTATATCTGATTAAAGTATTTAATATTAAAAATTTTTTTCCTCACACTTTCAGAGATTATTATAAAGATTTTCAGTTGCAATAACTTTTGAAGTACCAAAACTATATGTGCTAATTTACAATAAACTGACGCTATAGATATATACTAGTGTTTCAAAATTACATTGTAAAATAGAATGCAAATTCAATTTTCATGCATATACACCATAAATATAGAATTCTCAGATTAATATTAATAATTGTAATAATAAAAAAAATTGTAAAAATTTTCATGAATAATATTAGCCTGAGGTTATTTTGTTTTATTCATTTATTTATAAAGTCACATAATTTTTTTAAAAAAAATCAACTTTTATCCTAACAAATTCTTTTTATTCTATATTTAAAGCAGAATTGTATTAGTTCTCTAATATAAACTATGGTATTTGTTTTTTAATACTGAACATTCTAAGTTCAAGCATAATATCTTACTATATGCTGTAAGGGCTAAAAATATAGTACTTAAGTGTAGATAAAACTCCACATTGGTGACTTAATCAATTTTTAGCATTTGGAAAATCCCAATTCTGATGATTGTTGCCAGTAGTAAGTAACCTTTTTTGTGTGTCTATGAATTTATTATTAGTGATATACAAAAATATAACTAAAAAATATCTTGTTTATATTAAAAGTATACTTGAACCTTATTTTATTTAGATAACAAATAGACTTTCCTAGTTTGCTAAAAATATGTGTTCATTTTGCTGCAAATATGAATATTATTTTTTCATAGTTAATGAAGGCAAATATCTTCAAATGTGTTAATATTATAATAACTTATCAAATATTGAAATAAGTTAGTCTATTTTGTTTCATTTATTTAAATATTTCATATCATTATAATTCATTAATAATATTACAATGTTTTTCTTTTTTGTTCTTTTAAAAAAAAATTCCTGTCTCACTCAACCTGCAACCATAATCAGATTTGATTAATCTATTATACAGATCTCTAATGAAGGTTGCATATCCAACAGTAATACTTAAGAAATAAAATTGCTTTATAAAAGTGTAAAAAAAATATGTACTATATAAAATTGAAGTGATAATGAAGACTTTAAATTAGATTCATTTATCATATTGGTGAACCTTATTTCATAGAGCATGATATTTACTTTTTATATTAACATTAGATAAGAGTATATAAAATGTACTCAATTTTTTTAAACAATTTTTTTGCTATCTCACAAATAGACTTGAAAGTCAAATGTACATACAATATGAAACTATTTTATAATTGGCTGAACATAATACTGAAACATCTTGGAATGATTTCTGAGATATTACAATATTTTATGGTAACTTATTATTTATATGTTTGCAATAATAACCATTGCATATAAATACCCTTCTGTTCTATCATTTTTTAACTTTAGGAAAATGTCTCTTAATTTGATCAATAAAATTGATAATTTTATGAGAATTCTTTTATCCACTATTTTGCTTTTATAAAATTGTATAGCTTTTATTTTTAATAAATTTTAATATTTCTTGCCAATACTAGATAATAGTCTTCTCCCTTTTATCTAATAAATAAATTATTTTTCAAGATGACCAATCAATTCTGTTAAGTCTATGTTTTGTCATCATTCATGGCTTTATTGAATTCATTAGTATTACTTAGGCAATTCTCTGACTAGTAAAATGGTAATGAACAATATTTTATATAGTTTTAATGAAAAAAAAAATAAAAACAATATATTTTGAGTTATAGTACTTTTTAAGTTTTGTCACATCTTTTTGAATGAAATGTCTTTCTATTATTTCTATAAATTGAATATGATTAGCCCCTATGAATTCCTTATTGATGCCAAATTTTTATCAGCTATCTTTAAATTTTGAGGATCTAAAAATTCCCACTCTACCAACTAATTTTTATCGTAAAAATATTGAACTTTGATTGTCTGTTATTTTTTCAAAAGTATATCTAATGGCCACATAAAAAATCTTGTTTTCCTTGTTCATAGAAAAACGTGCCATGCATTCATGGACAACCTCTTCGTGTGCTTAGGAAGTGTAATTTTTCAAAGTGCATTCTTACATTGCATAAATTTTGCCACATATAACATATATAAATACATTATCTTTTAAATATTTTTTTTTTTTCAAATTGATTTATTTTGCATACAATATATTCTTTTGGATTCTCATAATACCAAAAGACTTTTCTATGAAATAGCCTCACAATTCCATATTTGCATTTGGGAATATACATTGCACAGAATTGTTAGTGTTATTATATTATATTTTTATTACCACAAAAATGTTTACTTAGTTTACTTTCTGATTTTTTTTTTACACAATGAATCATATTTCTGAAATAATATATCAGTTAGCTAAAAATTAAATGTTTTATTTGATGAGCTCAGTCATTTAGCAACTGAATTATTTTTCTTTTATACAATCTAATTCTACAATGAAAATTTTTGCATGAAGTTTTCCATAACATTACTTTGAATTTTAACATGTTTTGAGGATAAGCACATGATTTCAAATTGCAATAAAGTTGATGAAACCTTTTCTGCAATGTCAAAAAATGTAATTTAGTTCATGGTCATTAAAACATCAGTTTGATGAGACTTCATTATCTAATCCATAAATTGATCAATTTTTTAAAATGGAAGTATTTTTTTTTAACAATCTAGTAGAATTAATTTTTATTTACACTATTTTTATTTTTGGAACACTATTTTATGATTTGTTTTTAGCCAGTAGGTAATGTATGAGATATGATTTCACTTAATATAGAAATAAAACTTCTAAAAAAAATGAATAATCTTTTTATGAAGAACTTGAAATATTTCTTGCTTTTAAGAAAGAGAACATTTAAAAAAGTGACAAATGCTCCTAGGCTTCATAGACAACTTTTTAAAAAAAAAATTAAATACCTCAAACATATGCAAATGTTACTCACTTTAAATATTACAATATTAAACATATTATTTGTTATATAATAAATAGCAGGTTATGCATGTTAAATTAGACTGCTTTGTTCTACTTATTACTTTTTTCTCCTTAAGATTACTGTTTTCCTTTTTGCCTTAAAAATGCGTCCCCAAATCAATTACTCTTCCAATTTATAACTTTCAAATAATATTTATCATGTAGAAGAATTGAAAAAATTATAAAATCTTATTCTTCCAACAAGTATTATTTTCATTATTTTTTTCAAATGAACATTGTAAAAACAATTTTTTCTCTTTTTCTAACCGATAACATTTCAGCTTTATGTAAAACATTTAACAATTCTTTTTTAAAATGTAATTTTAATGAACCATAAAATATTCCACTATCTTATTAAAGGTTTATTTAGCTATTGTAATTCTTTGAAAAAAGTAATATTTCCACGTATTTAGTTTATTCTTAATCACTTTATTTCATAATTTATTTTTTTGCTTTAGTTTTATTTGCATTTATTATTATCTTGGATTTATTATAAGTTTTGTCAATATTTTATATTATTTTAACATGACAATTTCACATTCTTCCCCAACCCCTCCCATACTTTTTGATTGGCTAGCAGTTTTATAGTACATATAATAAAAAATTATTTTATTTTTTATATTTTTAAAACATAAATTCCCTGGAATATATAATTGCTACATACATATGCAGACCCCTCCACATAAGCGTATCAATTTAAATTTTTTATTTATTTAATTTTATATCCTAAATGCATATTTTCATTTTATATTACACTAATCAATTTTTTTTTGTATATTATATAGATCCATAAACTAAAAAATGCCAAAATTCTATACTAGTTGTTATATAAATAATAGCATATATCCAAGACACTATACTTGCATTTTTCAATAAAAAATCTCACCAGTCATTGTCAAGGCAACATTACATGTAGATAGAAAATGGTAATCTGCATCTAAGATAGTTCACAGATTGCAATGGCAGTAAAACCAAACAATGGAGCAAAATTGTAAATGAAGTCATATAAAGCAGTGTAGACTAAAGGTTGTGTGTTTGTGTCCCATTTCTAAAAATTAATAAGACCTATTATTTCCATTTTTTTTAAAAAAAGCTGTGATTTACTGAAGAGTGAAAAATGAGATTTAATCCTAATTAGGCAAAAAAAAAAATTTCATATATTAATTTTTAAAAATCTTGAAAATAAACTACTCTACATTAATACGTATAAAAAATACTGAAGCTGTCACACATCCAGCTTATCATACCTAAGCTTGATCAATTAAATAACTCATCAACTGTTGTTAAGACACTTAAAGATAGCCATTGTCTATCTATATCTATAGAATAATAAGTTTTAAAATAATTAATTACTAATTTTATCTTAAAAATATTTAATTTAGGTTGACTTTCATGCAGTTCTAGTAATCTTGGTTGATTTATTATTTTACTTCATTATTTATCTTGACATGCATTGATTCTGAATAATATTGTAGATATGGTTACTCATTTTTGTTTTTAAGTAAGACTGTCTCAGCAACAATTGGTGAGATTTTTAGCTGGAAATTTAGTTATGATAAGCTAGACATCTAACATAATTTTGGTGTATATTCATGTAACTATATACATATTTTACCTGTATATGTATTCACAAAAATATAATACTTGAATAATTTAAACATTCATATGTAACAAAGTTTTTAATTTTATAATGTTATTTATATATATATATTTCATGACAAAGTGCTAGTCAGTCTATCTTCTATCCCTGGGTGATATTTGAAAGTTTTTTTAGTTGTTTCTTTCTAGATTTACCCATCTCAGGATTCCTTTTTATTTTATCAACCCATAACAAACCAAGCTGGCCATTGACCATATTTTTTGTTTGTATACTTGACATTTATGTTGATCTTATTATTTGTCCACTTTGAAAAAAAAAACTACAAAATATATAATTTAGTATTACCTTTATAAAAGTAGACATCAAATTGAAAGAGAGAGAATTTTTTTTTTTATAAATGTAAAAATCAATATCGATTTATTTTTATAAAAGTAAACAGTAGTGTCCAATTTACTAGTCAGTATTTTTAGTATTACTTCAATGATTCCACATGATATGTAAAATGACAATAAGTTTGAAGCATATCCTAAGAAAAGCTTATGTAATGCTTTGAAAACATATAAGCTAGATACACCTAAATATTATGCTCAGCATGATTTTGATTAAATGGTAGTCATAATCATAACAATGAGTGTCCAAAAGAATTACGAACTTTATAGAAGTGATGATTTGCATAAATTTAAATAACAAATCAATTTATTTACACAAGCTATTTTTTAGACAAGGTGACAGAAAATTCTTTCATGCTAATGGTGTTTATATTATTGGCAATATGCCAGTTCTCCTTCACTTTGTGTTTAGCATCATTTCTGTTGAAGAAGACAATACTAGCAAATGTAGGTTCAAATACTTGGTTTCATGTCCAAACAAAATAGTTTAATATCTGTATTAGTTTTAGCTCTATATTATTAGTATCTGTTTTCACAACTCTTGCAAAAAGATTGGCACAAGATGCCCCAAAGCAAACTGTGTTACAGTTTGTGTTGTCTCATGTAATTTTATACACAACATGGGACATCAGATATGGGGAATCGCAGATTAATCTGTTCACAAGAGTTGCATAACACTGATACCAGTATAATACAGCCAAAATTAATACAGATCTTAAATACAATTTTTTGAACATAAAACCAAGCAATGTCAGATATTTGAGCCTACATCTGCCAGTACTGTATGCTCTAGGGGTTCCCAACCTTTTTGCACTTAAGAGCACATTCTATAATACCGGCCAGGCGGCGGGCGTCATTTATTTTTTTCAACCAGATAGTGGGCACAGTTTATTTTTTCAATGTAAATTTATAGTTGGATATTATTAATAATACACAAAATGTACAAAAAAATATGTATTTCAAAAATAAAATTTTAACATATAATTAACGTTTATATTTTTACGCTGTAAAAGTATAATATGCCCTCCAATTTGATTACAATATAATACAATAATTTATAACAAATTTTAAAAATTAAATTTATTTGTATCAGATAAATAATTTTTTATCTTGTTCGGATAGTGGCGGGCACACATATAATGGTCTGCGGGCACCGTGGTGCCGCGGGCATAGGGTTGGGGGCCCTTGCTCTAGGAGAAATGATACTAAATGCAAAATTAATGAGACCTAGCATATTGCTAAGAATCCTCTGTCCCCCTGTTAAAAAATGGCTTGTGTAAATAAATTTATTTTTTATTCAAATTTATGTAAATCACCACTTCTGTAAAACAACACTTCTATAAAGCTCATAATCCTCTTGGACAGTGCTGGATTAGAACTAACAATTAGTTAAAAGCATGCTCAGCATATTATTTATATGTATCTAGCACATAGTTTTCAAAGTATTAAACAAGCTTTTCTTAGGATATGCTTTGTATGTATTATCATTTATTGAATTACAATGTTTTTTAAGAAAAGTTATATCTTGGAATTATGATATGTAAAAGTAGAAACTGTAATGAAAAGTGAGCATATACCATATCAGGAGCATTTTTAGCTCAATTTATGCTCAGTTTAATATTTTTTATATACATATACTATGATGGATTAGCTGAAAAAGTTGATTACCCTAAATTTCATAGTCAGATTGTAAGGAATATAAATTCACGTGCATGATACGATTAATTGTTCTTTTTAGAAGACTGATGGCATCTCAAAATATAAATATTGATTCCCTCTAGGAATATATATATATAGTTTTTTTTTAAAGTGTCATAGCATCGGCCAGGACGCAAACCCGCAACCCGGGCAACTGCCTGCAGGTGCAAGGCAGTCGCGCTGACCTCTTGACCACCAATGCAAGATGAATATATATTGTAACCTTCCAGGTTGGCACCAGGAAGAAATGTGGGAAGTTCACATTTGTGCTAACAATGGCTAAAGTTAATTATCTGAGAAAAATGAATTGAGATGTAATTTGCTAGTTAAAATTAGGATTTAAAAAAATTAAAACTTTAATTGGGTGTACTGATTGGTAGAGTTTTGGATTATGTGTGTTTGGTAGTAGAAGAGCAGGATGACTAATATTAGGGATGTTTATATGTAGTAGAAAAATTTACATGTCATAATAAGCAGATACATAGATATAATATTAATTAGAATTTTCTTTCCTATATTTTATTTATTATTTACTAATTATGTATTGTTCATAATCTTATACTTAAAAATAATAAAGATTATTTGTATATTAGTGAATAACATTTATAAATTAATATTTGATATTTAATTTTTTTTTATTATTATGTTTATTCTATTTCAAACATTGTATTGTTAAAATTTTATAGTAAAATTCTGGCACACTTCCAAAGTTGATTGTAATAAAAAAAAACACAGAGGGCATGAGTGGATAAAGACAAAGAGTTTAAAACTTGAAGGAAAAAGTAAAAAAAAAAGTTCCAAGGAAGAAATGTAAAAAAACTTAAAAGATTCAATAACTCTCTAAGAGTATTATATAAAAAAACCATCGCAAGGATTCTAATAATATACCTGTGGAGAATTTTTTTTATTATACTACTGGAATAATATAAAAATGAGAAGATAAACACACACACCCCCAGAGAGATACCAGCCTCCAAATTTCTGCCAAACGATGGTCCAAATTCACTACCTTCAAAATGCCTGGATATGTAAGCTAAATTATGATTTATTTTAAAGTATTACCAAAGCTAAATAATATTAAAATGGAAAATTGTTTAAAATAAAGCTAGCTAAAAGTTTTTTATTAGACGCTATGATTAAACGCTTGATTTTCAATTTTAAGAACTTTTATCAATATTCTACAAAATAAAATTTAAAATGAAAAAGTTTATCTATTTAATCTTATATCAAGAAGATAATTTTATACTGTATAACTTTCCTATTCGCACATATATAACAAAATAATTCCAATGCATGCAAATGTCATTTATTACGCTTATAACGGAATTCTAGGATAAAAAAAAAACTATTGTCATTCTTAACAAATTATGCTTTAACAATGGATAGACATTTTTTTTTATGTTATAATTTAATGTTGTCTTTGAAACTAATATGTGTTTCTTTCAACTTTCAATTTTTTTTTTAAAAAAAACTTAACATGTAATGATGGGATATTGATAAGTATTTTCGTTATTACTTATAATAAATGTATAACCAATTTTTTTTTTCTTTAAAAAAAAAAAAACAAAACAAAACAATGTAACTTCATATCATTATAATACGATAATTTATTATTTTGTATGATCTAGAAATTATATTATAGGTGATTATAGATATTCGGATGTGTGCGTGATGCTATAGATTATTATTTTAAAAAATTGTATTTATTATGCTTCAATTTTGTTAATGAAGTTTATTTAAAAAAATAAAGAATTAAAACCTTGTCTGTTATAAGTTCGTTATATAGGAAGTATATTGAATGTGAGTTGAAGGTAGAAATGGTCAAGGGACGATTAGATTATTTAGATTGAGTTTGGAGATATTATTTAACTCTCACGTATATAGGGGTGTTTTGTTAGTGTTTTCCCATGCCTTTCTTTAATTTTTGTATAGTTAATGTTAGATGGTATATACATTGATTATAACAGATAAGTGTTGTATAAATTTTATAATATATATAAAAGATGATTGATTTATGGCATCATCAAAATTTTATAAATAAGCTAATAAAAAGTATGTTTTAAAAATACATTACATTTAAGATATTATAAAAGCACACATATTCAAAAATATATGATTCATATATTAAATATTAGTCAATTTTGGTTTTACTGTAGAAGAAATATAATTGGTTAGAAAGGTGCATAGAATAATATTTTTTTTTGTTTATTCATTATTTATTTTGTCTTTTAATTTTTAATAAATGTTTTAATGAATTAAAAGCCCAAATGAATTGCTTGATTATATACGTTCGATTCTCCATTTCCACACACACACATATATGGTTAACATAACATAGCCCTCAAATGTATAGATTTGCCAGTAGAAGTCAATTTATTTAATCTGTCTGGAGATGATAAATCACCATATTACAATGCTAATATTATATTTTACTTTGCTTGGAATAGATAGTGATATGGATATAAAGGTACCCGATCCTAATCATTATCTATCCTATATTAAATATGATAATTTTGCAATAGTTTTATAATTAAATAAATGTGTGGCATATGATTAAATTAGTGTTACAGAATTGTTATTAATAAATGTTTTATTAGTCTTATTTGCATCCTATATAAAGACCATATCCTATAACCTCAACTGAGCTAAGCCATAGAATAATTACAATATAAGAATCTTTTAAATAAGTTTAAAAGCAATTTACAATCATAAATTTTATTCTATCTTGTATAGAATTGGCGCCTGGGCATTTATAAATCTAATAAAGTAAACAAATGAAGAGAGCAGAGGTTACAGGGTGGGTTAAGTGGATACCCAACATGGGGCCTGATATACGATTGGGTTAAGTGGCTGCCCATTCGTAGGGCCCTGTTTAATTAAGTCTCATATCCTGTAGAATATTTATCTTTTGTTGGTTTAATTGGGTAAGTGGCTTGCCTAGCATGGAAGCCTCGATATTTATGGGTTAATTGCTCGATATATTTATGGATAAATGGTTGCACAATGATTGGTGATTGATTCATCTTTGTTTACATGTGTATTTTGTTCTTTATGGGTGATTATATATTATATATTCTATTTTAAGTGGTGACTAATGTATATGGCTTGATATATACATAGAGGCCACAACTGCCAATGGTTTAAATGGCTGTCCTATCATATCATCTTGATTAATTAAGTCTAATATCTTGTAGAGTGTTTATATTTTTGTTCATATATATTGGCATATACCTGAGATGAGAAGTAATCCAGTGCCATTAGAATTACTTTATTTCTGTTTTAAATATACAGTTATTGCAAAATTGGTTTCAAAATAGAATCAAGTTGGCAGTTTTCTTATTCAAGGATTTTTTTATATCAATCTGGAAGATTAATAGAAATGTTTGATAAAATGAAACTAGGGGTAAATGGAGCATTAACTAAGGTTTGAAATAAGCCAATTAGAGTTTGAAATAAGCCAATACCTGAAAGATGTGTAGTAGATATATGAATGTCAGATGTATAGTTTAAAAAAAAAGAATTTTTTTTGTTTAGATGAAATAAATAAATACAGCCATGAAACAGCTTAGTTTAAAATTTTAAAGCTATATAAATATCACAACTTATAGTAAATGTTAAAGTTGAGAACATTTTTTATATATATATCTTTTTCTTGTCAATTAAATATAGCATTGACGCCAGATACCTATAGAATTATTGATAGTGTTAAATTATAAAGTGATAATGTTGTTCATATCTGGAACATTTGTTATAGAAAGTCTATAATTTTGAAGGTTAAATAGAATGCTTGATTGTTAGAGTTTTGTTGGTTGTGTTGCAAGTTTTGGTGATGGATGGAGAATTTTTGTTATTGTCTTAAGTATATGGTGTGTTCATGTCACTGGTGACTGATTGTTCTCATTCACTGCTCCAACCCAAATTATGATATCAGTTGTTAGTTATCATGAAGCAGTTAACAGTAATCCTGCCATGATTTTGCCTCTAAGACTCCAGAGAGAGCAAGGCATAGTTCTTTCTAATACATATGTAATATTTGTCTCTAAGACTCTCAAAAATGAGCAAGACAATATTTTATAAATAGCCTCTAAGACTTGGATGTAAGCAGGGCATTGTGATAGTGTTTGTAGTAAAATATTATCGGTTGTGGTAGCTTAGAGTGGTTAAAATGGGACATCATCAGAGTGTTCATGGAGCATTGTATGTTTTGAGAGCAGTGATGGAATTCTTTTATCTATTTCAAAATTGTGAACTGCTAATAATTCTTTTGGCTGTCAGTATCTGTTGGATCTTTAGAAGGATGGATGAATATATAACTTGAATATATAGCTCATTCTTAAAAGGCTATTTTCTATATTCTTATGCAAAGGTTGGCATTTACCATATTTAAGTAAAAATTGTATATCAGTTGTCATAGTAAATGCATGTCATCATTAATTGGATTTTGGTTATAATTTTTTTTCTTTTGGGTTATAAATGCTGGTTATAATATTTGGATGCACCTAATACAGCATAAAGATAAATGAATATGTTTAAATTATTTTGATCTTTTATCAGTTATTTGAATTGGTGTAGGTTGTAATATAACTATAGTGGATCATGTAAAATTTAATTAATAATTTCAGCTATGTTTAGATTAATGTTATTTAATTAAAACTTAATGTCTTTTTATCTATATGTGTGTGTGGAAAATCGAACATTATATGGGAAAATAAAATTGTGGAAATTTTATATCATTTTAGGTAGTGATGGTGAATTTGAATTGTTGATTTTGTGGAGGTTGGAGTTGGTAAACCTTGTTTTCTTAAGTAGTATTAATAAATTTTTAAGAGATTATAAAATGGAAGAATTTAACTTATATGATAGTTTGGGTGGGTCTCAAGAGATACCATCTCCAGACATTGTTGCGCTGTTCCCTGATCTTGAATCAGGAAATGAAGGTATAGATATGTCCTCTGGAGAGTCTAGTAGGATGAGATACTATCCCTCAAACTCTAGATGGTGATATGTTGATGTTGTTAAGAAATATATTAAGAGAAGAACTAAAGTCAGGACAAGCAGAATTGAAATCAGAATTAAGGGAACTAAAGTCTGGTCAAGTAAAATTAAAATTAGAATTAAGAGAAGATAGAGAAAAGTCAGAAGAGATGTTAACAGAATTGAAATCAGAACTAAGGGAACTAAAGTCTGGACGAGTAGAAGATGAAGAAAGGTCAGAAGAGTTGTTTGCAGAACTAAAGTCAGGTCAAGATAAGTTAGAGGGAAGGATAGCTGAAATAAAATTGAAAGTTTCAGAAATGAAGTCAGAAATGGTAGAAATAAATGCTAGTATAGTTAGGCAGATGCAAGTTGTGGAGAAGAAAGTAAAAAGTCAGGAATCAGAGATAGCAATAGAAATAAAATTGAGTCAAGAGAAACCAGAGGAGAAGATGATTGAAATAAAGTCAGAAATATCAGAGATAAAATTAGAAGTGAAACTAGAGAGAAAGCTAGAAGCAAGGTTAGAAATACCCAAAATGAAGCTAGAAGTGCAAGGGAATAGTAATGATCAAGTTATGCAGATTAATAAGAATATTAATTTAGCTGAGGAAGAATTAGAGGCATACAAAAAACTTAAATTAAACCAAATAGAAAAGGGAGAACCTAAATCTGTTGAGATAGTTAGTCAAGATGTTAAAATAGTAGATGCTAATTTGAAAAATAAATTAGAGGAGAATAATAAATCACAAAATATTGAATCTAAAAGTATAGAAACTGAATCTAAGCCATCAGTTGAGATAATTGATAAGGATATAGCAAATCAGAAAGTATCTTTCAAAGTAATTGATAAATGTGTTGAAGTAACTAGTACAGATTTGAAAAAGCGTAAAGAACCTATTAGTTTAATTAGTAAAAGTATGATAGAAAATAGACAACTTGTTAAAATAATAAGAAAAGCAAATCCACAAGTAATTAAAATAGTTAATGAAGATATTAACTTATGTAGTAGTTTGGCAGAAAAAACAAAGATTCTGTTAAATTAGTTAACAAGGATGTAAATGATAATGTATCATTTGATAAGAGAGCAGAAGATGATTTAAGAAAAGACAAATCTTTTATTGAATTAGCTAGTGAAGAAACCAGGTTATCTGTTGGAAAAATTAGTACAGATAGTGAGTTAATTCATGAAGAAATAGAGATTCAAAAGGAATCTGTTGAATTGGTTACTAAAGGATTAGAAGCAAATATACTGTCTGTTGAGTTGATAGATGATAGGGAAAAAGATAAACCATTGATAGATTTAGTAAATGGGAAAAATTTTAAAAATGAAGAATTAATTAGAAAGATTCTTGAATCGGTTGATGAAAAGATGAAAAAGCATAAAGAATCTATTGAAATGATTAAGAAAGACATAGATGTGAGTGTGGAGATACAAAAGAAAGATCATAGTTGTGTGGAGGTAAAGTTAGATTTTCAGACTATGATAAAAGAAGTAATGGCAAAGGAGGTAGAGGCACAACGACGAGTAGAAAGGATAGACGAAACAATATTAGAAATTAGGAGATATAGTCAAGTGTTAGAGGAATGTAAAATGGAGATAAAGAAGAATAGGGAATTACGAGAGAGATCACAAAAACAGTCAGTAGAGATGAGTGCAAATTTTCAAAGTTATCCCCAAAAGATAAAACTAAATACTCCTAGTCAGTCAGAAGAGGTAGACTTGATTTTGCAGAGTCAATATAAAAAAAATCAAGAATTGGTTGTAGAAATAGTTAGTGAAAATGAGCAAATAAATAAAGAATCTGAGAAAATTGATATTAAGATAGAAAATAAAAGAAGTTGCACAATCTGTAAAAAAAGTTGGTACAGATGTAGAAATAACCAAAGAACATGTGGTATTAATTGATAAAAATATTAGTTTAGCCAAAAAAGAGTTAAGGGTATATAAAAAACTCAGAGAAATAGGGGGACCAAGAACTGGAATTAGACAGAAATAAGAGTGTGGATATATTTGAAGATATTAAAGAAAGTCTTGATAGGAATAAAGGGATTAATGAATTCATATATGTAGAAATAATTTCTCTAAGCATGAAATGTCTAGAAATTTTGAAAAACAAATTAATGAAATTTGTTCATATTTCAGGCAATAAATTACAAAATAAAAGTAGAAGTATAGTCTCTGAATGTATTTGTAAGTACTTAAATTGGCACATGAAGATGAGTAGTCACAGAAAAGTACTGTATAGAGATGTCATATGTATAGTATCTAATATAGAGCATATGATAAAGGGTGTTATTTATGTTGGAAAAGTTGATCAAATAAAGATTAAATGTAAAATGAAGATTATGAAGAAATTTGATATGAATTCTCTTAGGAAAATTATTAAGCCAGATAGAGATTTAGGAAAGAATAAGATCAAACTCAAAGGAATAAAGGAAGAATTATTTAATATAAATCATCTTAAGAAAGTTAGAAATAAAGTAAGATATATTAAAAAGGCTAGAGTTAAATCCAACAAAGTAAAAATGAAATCTTGTAGAGATAAACTTGTCAGAAGAAAGGAAATAAAGAATAATCGAGCAAGGTTTAAAGTTATCTATAATGCTCATAGTTTGATGTCATATCCTGCAAGACATGATTAATAAAAGTTATACATATTGTTCAATATAGAATTTAATTATTTTTTCTTGCTTATTTAATGTTGCTAAAATATAATAGAAACAAGTGTTTGTAAAAAGCATTAAATTTTTTTATTGTTTTATGTTTATTTGATAAACATAATTTTCTAATTGAGGAATGATCTTAATGTAAAATTTGATGTGCTATTAATATTGATTGTTGTTTATCCAATTCATTTTTCTTTCATAAGGGGGAAGGATTGTAACCTTCCAGGTTGACACCAGGAAGAAATGTGGGAAGTTCACATTTGTGCTAACAATGGCTAAATTAATTATCTGAGAAAAATGAATTGAGATGTAATTTGCTAGTTAAAATTAGGATTTAAAAAAATTAAAACTTTAATTGGGTGTACTGATTGGTAGAGTTTTGGATTATGTGTGTTTGGTAGTAGAAGAGGAGGATGACTAATATTAGAGATGTTTATATGTAGTAGAAAAATTTACATGTCAGAATAAGCAGATACAGATATAATATTAATTTTAGAATTTTCTTTCCTATATTTTATTTATTATTTACTAATTATGTATTGTTCATAATCTTATACTTAAAAATGATAAAGATTATTTGTATATTAGTGAATAACATTTATAAATTAATATTTGATATTTAGTTTTTTATTATTATTATGTTTATTCTATTTCAAACATTGTATTGTTAAAATTTTATAAGTAAAATTCTGGCACACTTCCAAAGTTGATTGTAATAAAAAAAAATACAGAGGGCGTGAGTGGATAAGAGACAAAGAGTTTAAAACTTGAAGGAAAAAGTAAAAAAAGGTCCACAGGAAGAAAGTAAAAAAACTTAAAAGATTCAATAACTCTCTAAGAATATTATATAAAAAACATCTGCAGGATTCTAATAATATACCTATGGAGAATTTTTTGTTATTATACTACTGGAATGATATAAAAATGAAAAGATAAACACCCCCCCCCCAGAGGGATACCAGCCTTCAAATTTCTGCTAAACGATGAACTAAATTCACTACGTTGCTAAAATGCCTGGATGATATGTAAGCTAAATTATTATGATTTATTTTAGAAAGTATTAGCAAAGCTAAATAATAATATTAAAATGTCAAAATTGTTTAAAATAAAGCCCCAGCTAAAAGTTTTTTATTAGCTGCTATAATTAAAGGATTGATTTTCAATTTTAATAATTTTTATCAATATTCTATAAAATAAAATTTAAAATGAAAAAGTTTATCTATTTAATCTTATATCAAGAAGTTAATTTTATACTGTGCATAACTTTTGCTATTGTCATATATAACAAAATAATTCCAATGCATGCAAATGTCATTTATTACACCTATAATGAAATTCTAGGATAAAAAAAGACTATTGTCATTCTTAACAAATTATGCTTTAACAATGGTTAGACATTTTTTTTGTTATAATTTAATGTTGTCTTGAACTAATATGTATGTTTCTTTCAATCCCCTTTCAACTTTGAATTTTTTTTTTTTTAAAAATAATTTAACATGTAATGATGGGATATTGATAAGTATTTTCGTTATTACTTATAATAAATGTATAACCAATTTTTTTCTTTAAAAAAAAACAAAACAATGTAACTTCATATTATTATAATATGATAATTTATTATTTTGTATGATCTAAAATTATATTATAGGTGATTATAGATATTCGGATATGTGCATGATGCTATAGATTATTTTAAAAAATTGTATTTATTATACAAGCTCAATTTTAATAATGAAGTTTATTTTAAAAAATAAAGAATTAAAAACTCATTCGTTATAAGTTCATTATATAGGAAGTATATTGAATGTGAGTTGAAGGTAGAAATGGTCAAGGGACGATTAGATTATTTAGATTGAGTTTGGAGATATTATTTAACTCT